>VXAY01004937.1:326652-444512 GCA_013399855.1 Oxyruncus cristatus | reverse complement strand
AGGCATTTTGGGGAGCTTTTTTTTTTTTTTTTTATTCCTGGACAAACTCTTTGAACACTGCAAAAGGTTGTCTAGATTGATAGTGGTTCAAAACACGCCATCTGGCAGGGACTGCTTTTGCGGGCTGTGTTTTCTATCAGTCTGTTGCTGGATCCAGAGGAGGTGTTTTTGCAAATCTAGAAAGTGGCGGGAATTTTGCCCATCATCCGTCATCTGCAACTGATAGTATGATGCTGGCACTGTTCCTTACCTGCTGTGGGTAGAAGTGTTTTCCCTGTGTGCATTCTTCCCTCCTCCAGCAGTGCACAGCAACTTTAGCACATGCTTTTCCTCAGACAAAATCACTGGTAAAAAAGCCTAGATCCCACCTCCCACCGCTGAGACTTTGCAGGCAGCTCAGTCATGTTCTCAGTATAACCAGTGGCTCAGCCTGACCTACTTTTTGGAGCTCAAGCCATGAGCTTACTTCTGTTCAGGACTAGCACCCCACTGAGCCCGAGTGCCCATGACAGGCCGTGAGTCCTGCGCACAGAGCAAGGGTGTCTGGTAGCTGTAATGTGAGGGCACACAGCTTTTGGAACAGCCTGGGGTTCTCGCTGCCTTGTGCATCCATTAGACAAGTATCACCTGATGCATCTGTAGAAGAATCTGTTGTTGTGGCCATTGAGTCCTCGCTTTGGGAGAATGGGGATGGCTGTGGCTTTTTGCCATACAGAGCCAGCAAGGATCGTTTTCTTTCTGAACCTTTTCCCAAGCCATGAATGGGGATGGAGGTGTGGGTGCTTTGCATCATTGCAGCCTCTTTCAAATACTCTATGGGTGACCTCTGACTGGCTTGAAGAGACAGAGACAAAAAGGGGCTGGACTCTAAAGCAGCCTGGCTAATGCATTAATTTTGTCACAGTGTTTGCACAGCTCTCTAACCATGGTAGGCCAAATCCTGATAGTCCTCTCAGAATTTTATTCCATGTTTTATCAGACAAAAGCCCTGACTGTTCATCTCCCTGTTAGTCCCCTCCCTTCTCTATCTAAGCACCTGCATGAGGGAAATTAGCATCAACAGATCTTGAGATATTGCTGAGGCCGACTCAAGCTAATCCCATTTGGAGGGAGTAGATGCTGAGTAAGGACTTCAGAATCTGGTCAGAGAGCTTTGAGAGAGGTTGGGTCAGGAGAAAATCATTCATGGGCGGTGCAGCATTATCCTGCAGGAATGTCACTGGGAGCAAAGGGAAGGACAAATCTGCTGGAGAGATGGGTAAAGGTGTCAATGGAGGGGTGCACGGTGGGCTTTCCCTGCTGTCTGGTAGCTGGAGAGGCTGCCACAGGTCTGTGCTTCTGCCTGCCCTGCTCTGTGAGTGCCGCTGACAAGACAAGCAGCGTTAGTGGGGCTTGTAACCAAAGGATGAGTTTAACACCAGAATGGCTTTGTATTGCTCAATTGTCTCACACCTTATCTCCAAGAGTCAGAAGGAAACATAATCTGCAGTTCACTCGCAGGTGGGGATGAAAGCGTGTGCGTTGTTCCGAGGCAGTGGGAGAACCAGGGGAAGAAAGTGGTTCAGAGGATGGCAGTGTTACCAGGATACCTTCTGCTCTGCATGTGACTTGAAAATATCCCGCCACAGAGCAAATCCTCTTAACAAACAAACAATTGCAGGAGCAGTTCAGCTGTCTCTGGGCTGTGTGCTTTAACACAATAGTATGGATAATAGGAGCTAATGAGAAACACACCAGTGCTCCACTTGGCTGTGCTGAAGGAGAAAGGCTGGCTGGCAGCTCTCTGTAGGCTAAGAGATAATCCTGCCCTATCTGTGTGTGCTTTCAAAGGGCACTGGCAGTGAGTGGATGTATTTCTATAGCTGAGATGGCCAGCATGAGAAGGAGGCAGGAGCTTGCTTGGAAAGAGTGGACTCAGAGCCTGCATCCTCTGGTCCTGTGCAACCCTAGAAAAGACTGAGCCAGGAGGTGAGGATGCAGTACCCAGGAGATACAAATCTACAGGAGTGTCCCCATCTTCCCTTTCCTCTCTGCTGCAGTGGTAAGGGCGCTTGAAAACTTTACAGAGAGAGAGATCAGCTCATGAGCTTGTTGAGTATGACAGAGCAAGGGACTGAGGGGCTTCTCACAGCAACCAAAAGCTGTGGTTTTGAGACTTGGAAAGAAGATTCCTTCACCCCATCCCAGAGGGTATATTAGCACCTGTCAAAAGGTTATTAACTTGCTTCTAACCTGAACACAGGGGCACACGGTGCTGCCAACTGCATCTAGCTGGGTGCAGCATGACTGAGTTAGTTTTACCAAAAATCTCTCCTAACATGAGAAATGGGAGAAATGGAAAGCAGAGATCCTTTCATTATTCACTCAAATTCTATGCTATAAGGACGTTTCCTTGTGGTCATCCTAGTGTCCAGTAATGGGCATGTTCCTAGCTTTTCAGGCAAGTAAGGAGAGCTCAGGTCAGTGCCAGGACAGAAGAGCAAATGTACTGGATCAGACTGTGGGTGTCTTTCCCCTGGGATCCTCAGTTACTGGTAGTTAATAGAGGACGTCTAGCAAGGAGGATAACAAGAGGGGCATGCAGGTTGGTGTGTTCCTGAATACTCTCCCTGCCATCAGCCATCTGTAGTTGAGGAATTTCCTGAAATGTGGATCTCTGCATTTAATGGTCCTTATGGGGATTTTTCCTAAACCTTTTTTTTTGAGCCTGAGCAAATTTTGAGCATCCACAACATTTTATGGCACTGTTCAGTCGTGTGAAAAAAATATTTATTTTGTTCTGAATCTGTCACTTACTGTTTTCATTTGATGCTTTGTAGCTGAAATATTGGAAGAGGCAGCAGGCAGTCATTCCCTGTTCATTTTCTCTAAGCCACACACTCTGCTGTGTCCCCTTTCAGGTTTCTGTTTGCCAGTTTGAAGAGTCTTGGACTTGCAAGGAAACCACTTCAGACCTTAGTTCATCCTTAGCTAGGTCCCTACCCCTCCTCTAGTCCTGCTGTAACCTCTAGCAAACCAGCACGCTGGAGCTACCTGAGAGCACACCAAGGTCTGTGGTTTTGCTCTGTCTCCTATCACTCACTTCGCTTTCTTGATTGCTCTTGAACCTTGGGCTCATGCTTTCCCTGAACACTCCTGCCTTAGTCTTGCTGTCAAAGAGCTTGCTTAACCCCTGTGACTCAGTAGACTGGAGAGGGGATAATCATCTCTCACCCCTTACAAATTCACACTGGCAATCGTGGTCAGAGGTTGCCAAGGCCCCGTTTCTGTACCATCCATCCCTACAGTCCCTGTGACATACGCAGTGCTGGGCTGGGAGGTCAGGCTCCCGTGCTGTGGCTGGGGAGGTCGTGGCTTCCTCCCTCACACAGCTGGAGGGTCGCCTTGAGTTTGCCCTGCCTGATGTGCCCCTGCCCTGTTTGTGCAGTGCTCAGCACGACAGCCCTCCCGGCAGAGACTGTCGAGCTGGATCGCTGCAGATGGAGCTCGTGCCACTGCCCTTTCCCTCGAAATACCCCGTGGTGCCGACGGTGTGACCGCAATTCCAATTGCCCCTGCCGGGGAGGAACCGGGCGCGCACGCGCACACCCGCACGCTCCCGGAGCCTGGGCTGATTTGTATGCTGGTCAACCGGGACTGGAACGACAATCCTAATTATGTTTGCCTTGTGTATGATGAGGGTTACATTTTTGACTGGTTTTGCTGGGCTGGAGATGTAATTGATTCATCTAGTGCTTAAGAAGGGGAAGAGGATTAAGGAGGTGGTGAGGCTGTGCTGCCAGACACTGCATTGACTGCCTCACACTTTCACAGCTTCAGCTTTTGTTTGCCTGCAAACCAGCTTGTCTGAGCTCCCAAGTTGTTATTTTTTGTGGCTCTGAGCTTCTTGGCAGATCACTCAAAGCCAAACCTCCTGCAGGGAAGGGAGCTGTAGCTCTGGAGAGATAAATGCAAAGAGCTAGTGCAGGCTCCAGGTTTAATTCCATTATATCTGAGGGCAAATGCTGTTTGGCCATGTTCTGTTCAAGGGGAAATGCATGTGGGGAGCTCCATATCCCAAACACCTGTAAGCTCTTGTCTGAACAAAGCAGCAGACCTGGAGAAGGTTCATCTGTCCATGACAGTGCAGTTTTGGGGAAGAAATCCCCTTAATGACAACCATCTTTCCCAAAACTGCAGAGCACATGGAGGTGAGGAGATAAAGGATGAATGCAGCATCAGCTGGGCTGTAATCTTAGAGTTCCCGCAGCATCAGTTCTGGCAGAAGCAACTGCATGCAGACAGTCACTGCTGAGACTCTGCACTTGATGGAGAAATGGTAGCAATAGCCCATGTAGCATTAATTAGGTCTTAAACCTTTTGCTTCTTGCAGCTGAGGCTCTCTTTGCAGCCCGTGAGGCCCCTTGGTGGTGTTCTGGGTCTGAGGCACGCATCTGTGCAGTGATGGGTTTTAAAAAGGACAGAGTTCTGCTGAGTAATTATGGACACTGGCCTGCTCATTATTGGGCAAATTAATCAAGTTGTAGCAGGGCCCATAAAAGCAGATTTGTTGGCCTGTATACCGCCTGCATGGAGAATCTTAACAACTTGTGATCTTGTGGTCACAGTTACATCGGCCAACATTGCTGCGAGCGCAGGGAAGGTCACCAGTCCGCTCCAGTGACGCGTGGCATTCCCCGACTGCTCAGCACAGGAGAGCTCTGAGCTCCCGTTACTTTCACGATGAATCTGTTCTCTAACTGAGATATAGGAAGATTTCTGTTACCTCCAGTCTGGGAGCAGGCTGCACCCATTTCATTTGGATTAATTTCTTTTATTGATCAAATTAAGGCAGGCTGTGAAGAAGGGCACTGTGAGGTTTGGACACACAGCCCTGCGCTGAACTGCTGCACCAGCTGCAGTTCCTGGTGGAAAGGCAGAGGAAGCAGATCTGAAAGCACCACCAGAGACACCCGTCACACCTCTGGAAGCGGTGGGGCTGGCCAGGCTCTCCTGTCCCACTCAGAGACTGGTTGTCACACACATTGTCATGGTTTAACCCATCCTTCTCAGTTTTAGGGTAGAAGATGGTTAGTTCCAGGTGAAATTCCGGCTAGGTAGCCAACCATCACACACATCCAGTGTGGGCTATTTCTTCCAGCCCTGTAAAGGGGAGCAATGAAGTTAAATAAACAGCAGAGCAAATGCAGTCAATGAAGCAGAGGCTGGAAAGCGGCACCTCCAGGGGCAGCCTGTGGTCCCAGGGGGCTGCTTTTCTATTTAGTCACCTGCCTTTGGGGCACAGTGGTGGCTCTTGCCTGCTGATGCTTTCAGAAGGCTGATGAGAGGTGTCGGGGAAAGCCCTGGGACCTCTACAGGCATTGCCATACATTAGCCCATTAAAGAAGCTGATCTAAGATGGGAGAAACAGTGGAGGAAAGCCTTGCAAGGACTTAAAATGTAGCTTGCCGTGGGGCTCTCACATTTCCAGCTTTTAAGAGGCAGAAACGTCTGATCTCATGATATGTCCCTCTGGAACCCCTCCTTTTTGTGTGTCTCATAAAAAATATTTCTGAAGAGCCTTTAGAAAATCTGGCTTAGAAGCTCTGCAGTTTTATGCTATGGGCTGGAGTTATACTTTCATAAAAGAATTAAACCATCTTAAGCCTGTGCAGGAGAGGCTGAAGGCAGCTCCTGGTGCTGCTAAGCTTCTTTTGGCATTTGAAACCACTAAGTGCACGGATTATATTGGCTCTAAGCATCTTAGCAAGCAGTGCTAAACCACTGAGAGCAACCACAGGCCTCCAGGGGAGTATTGGACTAGGTGCTGGAGGCCAGACTGTGGAGGTGTGACCTGAGCAGACATGGTGCATGCAAATGCTGGTGGGTGGTTTAAATGGTGGCTGCCTGGGAAGCTCAGTGCTCTCCCCATCACTGGCTCTGGCAGAGTGAAGCGAGTCCAGCCATCAGGATGACACATAAGATGTCCTGCTGCTGAGGAGGATGGCACCACTGACTAAGAATTTCGTGTTCTCTAAAGACCTCAGCACTTTTTAAAAGCTTGTTTACAGTTCATGACAGGCCTGGAAAAGTGACCAACTCTTTTTATTTCTTTCCAGTTTGTTTACAGTTTCTCCATCTATATCCAAAGATAAAAAGACACCTCTTGTCTAAAAAATATCAAGTATTTAAAGAGTACAAGAAGCAGAGCTTGAAGTGGGAACTGGAGCATAAAAGCCTTCTTTGAAGCATTTCCTCTTCTTCCCAGGAACCTTTCAGAGCCAGGTAGTTACACACCAGTGACCCAGCATTTAGATTTAGATGGGTGTTCAGAAGTAGATCTCAAAGTCTGTCAGTGAGAGCCCAGTGTTGGAGGGACTTCTCTGGCTGTTCTGTACTGCTCAGGCAGCCTCTGGACACTGGGCTGGAGCTGTCTCCAGGATCTAGCAGAAGTCTATCTCCAGCTTGTGCCCTGGTCACCAGTGTCACACAGCCCAGCCTTTAAAAGGTAAGAGCCACTGAGCCAAACTGACCTACTACCCTGTTTACACCATTGATGAATTTGGATTTTTCAATGCTGGCATCTGAATTATGTTTTGTCTCTCACTTAAGACACCCTGGGGGATTCATTCTGTGAGGTTTGATCTAGATGATCCCTAAAAACACTGCAGTCTCTTGGGCAGTGCCATGAGCAGACAGACAGGAAAGGGTAGTGCTGCTGGAAAAGCAAACAGGCTTTTCCTCGGAGTCTTGTTTGTGTCATTAATACCTGGCACCACTGAGCTGCTCGGCACAAAAGCTCTTTTGGGCTTTGCCAGGCTCAGGTTTGGTTTGGATAACACCCATGTGTGCGACTTCTGCCCTGTGCACGAAGCTTGCTGCTTGCCTCAGTGCCATCCTGCACATGCTGTCCCTCGTGCAGTGCTACGGATGGAGCCTTTCCAGACAGGTTGTCACAGCCTGTGATCTTCAGCAGATGCATTAACTGTGTTAACCTTTGAGGCGAAGTGAATTTCTAATGTCAGAAAGGCAGAGGCCAACATACAACCTTTCACCTTCCCCTACGTTTTTTTGCCACCATAGAAAATGCTTTGGCTTTTCCTGTGCTTACCACAGCAGTTCTGTGCGGCTTAGCCCATGTTTGCCTCATCGCGTCAGTCCACACAGTTCACTTGTAAGGAATTCCATCCACGCCTAGGAATTGAGGAAGATGAAGCTGGGAAGGCTCTGGGGTGCAGGTCCTGCCTCAGTGATTGCAGGCAGCAGTGCTGAAAAGGAAGAAAACCAAGGGGAAGAGTGAGCTGCTTTAGAGGAGTTACCTTGTGACAAATGCTTTTGGAGTAATGACTAAGTGCTTCCCTCCTTTGCACCATCATCCCACAGGGCATGGAAAGGGGCAGGGTTGCCATTCCCCAGACCTGGCCAGAACCCAGAGGGACCACTGATGGGATAGGTGACCCTTGGTGTCTCTCTCTGCACTCCTGGGTATCAGGTGCTGTTTGTTATCCTGGAGGCTGATGCACAAAGTACAGCCTCATATTGAAACAGGACAGTCGATCCCAGGGAGGATTTCCACCCTCTTTTTGATGCAGGTTGAGCCAAATTTAGGGCTGCTCCGTGGAAAAGGTGTTTTTGAGGCCGAGGCAGTGAGCCTGCGCTTGGTGAGGAGTAGCAGTTCATGTTCAGGAGGCAGGGGCATGGATGCCACGGCCCTTGCTGAGCTATCCAGCTTCCTGCAGCACAGGCAACGCTTTGCTTGGACGGGACAGGACGGGATGCTGAGGGGATGCAGCAGGGCAGTGGCAAGGGGGGCACTCCGTGGAGGGGATACCCCCGTGGGATGCTGCTGCTGGCAGCGCATTCCCCCTGGCAGCTGCCTCCCGTGGACAGCTGGCAGACCCCCTTGTCCGGCCCGCCCCGGCCCGCGGGCTGCCTACCCTGGAATCGCCTCCCGTCTGTGCCATCTAGTGCCCAGCACAAGTACTGGGACTGACCCAGCCTCTCACCCACAGGGGAACAGCCCGGCTGCTCTGGAGAACAGGCTCTCCTCTCCCTGGGCCAGCCGCCAAGCCCTGGGCCAGGCAGGGATGTGCTGGGAGGACCCCTGAGATGCCGCACCGCCTGCATGGAAAGTCCCACTTAGCTCCAGGTAGGATCGCAGCGCGCAGGTGTGTCTGTGGGGCGGATGGAGCGGGGAGAGTGTCTCTGCTCGGAGGCTGGAGGTGAGATGAGGCTGGGTGATACTACTCTGCCAGAAGTTCCAGGTAGGGAGAGGAAGGCTTGAAGGTCTCGGGAATCCTGCCTTTGCTTTTCAGGCTCCGTGTTCCTGTGGCACGCTCTGACGTTTCACATGTGTTTTAAGGGATGAAAATACTGACCCCTGACTGGAATTCTCATATTTGGACAGATTTCAATGCTATTCCAAGGGAGCTACAGTTAGCTGTACTTGAGTGAACACCCTAGGCTGAAAACACTTTATTTTTCAATATGTTTGGCACAATCTTTGTTAGGTCATTTCTTAGCTAAGTTCCTTGTACTAAGTCACTATTTTTTAAAAAAAGTTTCTATAGCTGTAGCTTGATTTGCCAGCTTTGATTCTTAATTCTGCCTTTGTCCTCTTTTTCCTTTTCAAAGGAATACTATTCCTCTTTACAGACCCAGTTTCATTTATAAGCTCTAAAGAGCAGAGGAACAAATTCTTTCTTCTTTCTTGCTGCATTTTTTCCCCAAAACCTGTGTAAGAAATTTAATGGTGGTGAAAAGAAGACCTAACATACCATCAGTATTTATCTGTCCTTCACACTGGTTTATCACAGCCAGGCATTACATATTTCTCTATGTTGAATTTCATCTGCTCCTATTTGCCCTGTTTTGCAGATGTTTTCAAGTTTTCCACAAATGAAATTTTCCTGCTGTCCTTTGCTAGCTCCATATGTTATCTTCTATCATTTCCTTACTGGGCCATAAGTACATATAATGAACATGCTGTTTCTGGCATTCACAGGGTACCCCACTCAGCATTTTTCACATGAGGTTTTGATCATTCAGTCTTCACTTATCATTTGTATTGTGTTAAAAATGATTACCTGATAGCTACTTCCCAGAACTTCCTATTAGTAACTTCAGGGAGTTAGGAATAAAACTGTTCAAGGAGCAAATGAGCACATCCTTGTTCTTGGGATTACATCCAGTGTCTGTGAGCTCTGCTCCTCATTTCCTGTGAACTGTATCTGCAGGTTTGCCTCTCCAGGATATGTTGCACAGGCACATCATCCTGTTTCTGAAATGTAAAATTCCCTACTAGTTTATTTGTTTTTCTTGATAATTAAGTAAGGCTGATCACTGAGGAAGTCTCAGTAGCCTTTTGAGAAGTGAAAAGGTAGAATTGCCCCTTAGCATCTAGTAGGTAACTGGCTGTAGTGATAGCTTGGTGGTTTTGGAGCTGGCATGCTCAGAGCTCTCCCGGGGCTGCTATTGATCTTGGCATGTTACTGCTTTTGAAGGGACTGATCTTTGAAACCAGGCTCCAGGAAGTCATTTAAGGATGTGTTTGCATCCTGCTGAGCACTGAAATTGTGAGGACTTCAGTGGGAAAGAAACTCCTCTTGAAAGAGATGCAGTATTTATCTGCTTTCCCTAATTAGTGCTCTATCTTCCTGGAGGTGATTTTCTCTGCAGCATCCCCTTGGCAGCAGGAAGCCAATACTGGGGTTAGGTCCCCACTTGCCCAAAGCTTAACTGGTCCCAGCTGTGCAGCAAGAGCTCTATTTCTGAGGTTCCTGGGCTGGGAGCAGGTGTTTTGCTGTGCTGCCCACACGGCTGTTTGCACACCTGCAGTTCCCTTCTCCCAAGACCAAGCGGTGTGGAGGCACGGCTGGTTCTGCAGCGAGCTCCAGCTTCTCACAGGTCTGTAAGCTCTTTTATTGCTGTCTCTCAGTTCTTTGGGACTCACAGTCTCTAGGGCTTCACACCTTCCCCTGTGTAATTCACTCCCAGGTCTGTTTTGTGCCACACTTAGGCTTTAAAACGCTTGTGTGAGATGGGTGCCAGCAAGAATCTGTTTGCCCCCAGAGCTGCTTAGTTGACAGGGAAGCCCAAAATCTCTGTTTTGCATGAAAAGAAATGGAGTCTCAGATAAGCAGTGTGATTCATTGCAGTTATTTATCAGCAGAAACAGGAGTAAACCCCCTTTCAGTCCCCACGCCTCAGTGCTGTAACCCCAAGGCCACGTGTACCCCTTGCCCCAGCCCCTGCCTGTGCAGCAGAGTCAGTGTGAGAGCCCAGCTGTAACCTGGGGAGGTTTGGTGCAGGGGATCCATTCCCCTGTGCTGAGGAGGTGTTTGGTCTTACCTGGATCATCTTCTGTCGTGTCATGACAGTGGCTGTGCCTGGGTATGACAGGGGGCCAAGGCCTGAGCTGGGCTCAGGCACCTGAGCCTGGCTCTGGCTGGTGCAGGGAAGGGGTTGTGTGGCAGCTGGGCTCCTGGCTCCCCAGACGTCCATCCTAGCTTTAATTACACTGACACTGCTGTCTGGGTGTAATTAGCAGTTGAGAAACTCTGAGTGTGATTTTAATAAGCTGAGAGTAATGCAATTTGTCTTTTCTATAAGAGATGCTTTGCAAACAAAAACTGTAATTAAAAAGCACACGCACACAGGGCAAACAGTGATTGTGCAGTGGGTGTTTTACTGCTCTATGTGCAGCGTGCCTGGCACATGGCCTGACCTGGCACAGGGGTCCCCCTTTGGGACAGTCTTCATCATGGGGTTCCTGAGAGACCAGCATGTAAAAACTACAGGATTTGGCTCAATTGTGAGTTTTACAAAAGGCTCTTCCCTGTCTTCACAAGTCCTCTTTGATATAATATTGTTCCTTTACAAGAATAAGTCTCCTGGGTGTCATCCTCCCCATTGCTTTTCATTCCTGTCACTATTGTGTTTCTCTGCTCTCACCCACAAGTCCAAATTAGGCTGGTGTGATCTCTGTGGCAGAGGCCAGCCGTGGGGTGGCATGGGGGGAGGCAGGAAGCCTTTTCAAGAGCAGCCAGCATTTCTGGTAGCCTCAGATCTGAACAGTCAGACCAAGCCCTGGACTCTGCCTCTCTTCCCTGCTCCTTCCGGCTCTCTTTAAAAAAATCCATATATATATAGAAGTAATCTCTTTTATCTAGTCTTCTGTCTCTGCACAGCTCTGTCCTGCCCTGCTGGAGTTCAAAGTTCCTTTCTGGCCATGGGAGCTCTCATGGGGGAGCAGCCCCCTTGAGTCCTAAGGTCTGTTTCCCCAAAACCCCCACTACACACCAGGCTGACCCCACCAGCAAATTGTCCCTCTTCCTTAGTGCTGTGAGGCAACTGTGCAGGGAACAAGGTGGGAGACAGAGGCAAAACATCTGTCAAAAAATGGTTATTCCATTCCCCCAGCAGGCATCAGAGTGCCAGAGTCGGGCATGTGTGCCTGATGTGGGGAGAGCGGGAATATTGCTCCAGCCTCTGGGAAGCCCCTTTGCCTCCATCTGCCTGGGCAGGTGATGACCTTTCCCAGAGGGGAGGCCACTCTACCCCCTGCAAACATCCATTTGTGCCTGATGGCACCAGCTGCCACAGCTCTCATAATTTAGGGAGTACCTGTGTTTGTGGTACCCTCCTCTCAACCTCTGGGAGACACAGTGATCTTTGAGAGTGCAGAGCCGGAGAAATGCCTCTGGTTTCTCATCTGTTCTCATTTCTCCCTGCCTGGGGACAGTGGTCAGGGGGCCCAGGTGGATAAAGGGGGGGTTAAAGCAGCTGCTCTCTCGTATCGCCTTGTGCTGTGCCATGCAGGTGTGACTGGCCTGCTGCCTGCTCTACCAGCTAATTACAGCCCTGGCACATTGGCAAAACAAACAAAACCTTCTCCAGATATCAGGTTGAAATGCAGTAAAGGGATCTGTGGTTCCAACTGGCAGTGGAAATGGTAGCAGGTGTGGGCTCAGATGGAAAGCGCCCAGAATCTGCCCCATCCCAGCACAGAAGGGCTGTGATGTAAATGCTGTGCAGCCCATCCTTGTGGGATGGAGAGGAAGAACTGATGGGGCTTGGTTGCTGTGCAGTGCAATGTGTCCTGCCTCTGTGGCATATGTGCTCCTCCTGAAGACATGGCTAGTGTGTCTTCTCTAGAGCCAGGCTGGTACAGTCTCTGCTGCTCTGCCCAGCTGGCCCTTCCACACTTTCCAGGTTGCAAGTGCTTTGAGGTAGAGACTTGAGATTCTGATCTCTCAAAAGCAATGGCCATTTCTGGAGCCCTTTGCAACACCTAAATAAATAAGCCTGAAGAAGGCTGGGCCAGGGGACAGATAAACCAGACAGGGACTGTTTTCTCTGATCTGTACTTGAGAAGCAAATCTTGTTACCCTGATAGCAGGTGGCACCTCTCAGGACAGAAGACTTGTTGGTGTTTGAGCACTTATCCTTCCCAAAGTCCTGTGTTATGCTCTGCCCAGAGGAGATGTTGTGAGCATCAAACCTGCCAGGTTTCTGCATTCAGATAGAGAGGCCAGACAAGACAGGCTCCTGTCCCTGTGATCTTCTTTCGTATGAACTTTGTGACCGTGACTCTGGAAAGCACAGAGTCATCCGGTGTTTTCAGGGTACACCCTTGGGCTGGTGCAAGCTGAAAATACTCGACTGCTTTGCTGGAGCGTGGGCTGTGACAGGAGCCTGCCCTGTTGTACAATGGTGCCCATCCCTCACATGGCTCGTGGTTTGCACCAAGACTGAATCTGTGTCGTGCGTTTCCCTCCTAAGGTCAAAACCGAGGGGTTCAAATGGCCACACAGCGGTGTGAGCTGGATTACCCAAGTCTTAGCTGGACTAACTGTGAGCCTGAAGGACTAGGACTTGGAGCTGCAATGAGTGACATCTTTAGAAAAAAACTTCGTTTGTTTCCTGAGGCTGTAGTTCTAGGGAGCAAACAGAGAGTGTGAGGAGCTGAGAACCACTGGAATAAAAGAGTTGTGAGTCCAGATTCTCACTTAGGGCGTGCGCTGTCTTGCATGGTGCGTGACCTCCCCGTGTAGTGCAATATGAACTATCTGTGCTGCTGCTGAGCACCCTCCAGGGAAAAGGGTCCCAGTGTAAATCAGAGCTCTCTGGCCCATGACATTCTTGTTTCGGGGTGTTTATCCCAGAGATAGGTTTGCCCTCTGAAGACTGCAGAGGTGTAGCCAGAGGGTACCTGGCTTCTGCCCACGCAGTGCAAATCAGAGCCTTATGTACAGCCCCTCCCAGGGACTCCCTGGAGTTTTTTCCCCATGCAGCACCTGAACAGCTGGAGATGGGTTGATTCCCACCGTGAGCTGAGTGGCCCTGCAGTGGACAGTGGTGGCTGCAGACACCACCAGACCTGGGTCAGAGGGTTGAAAAGTGGGGATAACGGATCCAGGGATTGCTACACTGCTGCTCGCTGCTGCTGCTCTGCCCCATCCCTCTCTGAGAGCTGCAACCCTGACCCTGCCACAGGACAGCAGCTTCTAAGTGGTTCAGTAGAGAACTTGCCACACTGAAGTAACCCAGGACTGATTCTGGCTTACCAGGTTGTGCTGAATTTTATGCTGAGAGGTTTCATTTGTTGCTCCAAGAGCAGTAGAGCTGATCCTTGAGCAGAAACTGCTGAGAAAGGAACAAGAAGTTGTGAGGCTTCCTGAGAAGCGCAGCTCTCATGAGGCAAAGTTTGGATGGGCTGCACCACACATTTCTGTGGGTCAGTGTTCATTCATGTCCAGGAATAACTTCTGAGCCCTCACATCCCCAAGTCCCACTGATTCTTAAGCAGAACAGAGAAAAGATTTGTGGAGGTCTGCATAGTGGACCTTGGCTCTTACTGGGAAAAGTCCATGATCCCCTGGTTTTAGGGCCCTCTTGCTTAGATTAGACTTCAACAGCAATTAGTCACCCAACAACTTTATCTAATAATCTGCAAGTTTTCCATTAAGAGGCAAACACTTTGAACTCCTCCCCAGATCCTCTGCTGCAATCTAATCTGCTGTCATTTTTCACAGGGTGCTACCTTCACATTTTGTTAATTTCCTGTTTACAGTGGGGGAGAAACCAAAGCCATGAGAAACACTGAAAACAGCAGCCCATGGGGCTGCAGGCACTGTGCAATTAGATCATTGTCAGCCTCTACACTTGTCACTTCCAGCTGACTCTGGGGTTACTGTATATATTGGGCATGTGACAGGGAAGAGAGGTGATGCCTATCAACATGCTTAAGGGAATCTGGGGAGAAGACTCCTTATTCCAGCCCGGGCACTGACCTGCTCTGAATCCCTGGGCAAGATTGTCTTTATTGTCCTGTCTCTAAAGTGGGGATACGAGTGCTTTTCTCATTTGGCCTGCAAGGCTCCCTGGCCCTGACAGTAGCTTAAAAATGCTGTTAAGTGGTGAATTTTTTTGTGGGAATGTTGACAAGAATTTGGCGATCTGGGTGGATTATGGAATTTGGAGACCTTCATGGAGGTGCAGCATGTACTGGAGGCTCATATTTTCTAGGCAGCTTTCCACAGTCTCCCCTGTGTCCTACCATGAGTATCAGCAGAGAAATAGGGGAAGTGACCTTTTATGACTCTCTTCTTCTTTGTGCTTAAAGTTTGGTTAGAGTTCACTTTGCCACTCACCCAGCACGTTAAGGTTGTCTCCAAACCATCCTGTGAAAAGCACATTGCACCTTGAGCAAGTGGGGAGCTTTCCTTGGGATGGATGGGGTCTGCTGCAGTTGTAGGTGTACTGAAAATGTCTGTCGGGGTGCACATTCCTCATTTTGATGAGGATATCAGAACAACTCAATGTTAATTGTTTCTGTTTTGATTCCAACAGCTCCAAAGCCAGGCCCCCACCAAAGTAACAGAACAAGAGGGAGCAGTTCATTGAGATTCTGGAGAGTGCAAATATAGTGAGCCAATCTTGCATCTGCAAGAGAAGGCTAGTTTGTCCTAGATCTGAAGAAATCTCTTATGCAGCATTCCTAGCAGTTAAAAGGGGATCTCACTCAGTTATGTATCTGCTTTCAAGTCCCTTGACACTATCAAAGCAGGCCCATTCCTTAGGGTGAGACTATGATGTTGTGTGCAGGAACCCTCTTTGCAGAGTTTAAATAGCTCCTTTACTTAGGCTGGCACAGTGTTCTGTGAAGAGGACAGGGGAGATCTCTGGCTGAAAACATAACCTGTGAAGGGTTAAAGGTAAGATCATTCTCCAGTCCAGTTCACTATGTATTGCACAAGCAGCTCTTCTTGCAAGAGTCATTCCCACATCTTCCTTCCCCACCCAAACCTAAGAACCAGCCATGGAGGTTCCTGTCAGTGTGAGATTTTGGTTCTATGAGAGGATGGTATTTGTTTGGCTGCTGTTACATGGCCCTGCAGGTCTCGGTGCTGTTCCTGGTAGGTGACTGTAACTCTATCGGTAACTTTCACTTTGTGAAAGCCTGGACCGTCTCCTGCCGTTTCCAGTCGCCTCAGCTGAGAACACAGACATAATCTGTTAGACCTGGCATCTCCTTTATACAGCAATTACAGAGATACCCAACCAATTATTTATAACCTTTGAATCAGGCAAACCTTGTCTTAATGCATGACGTGGCTTTTCATGGTCAAACAAGCCCTTCAGTGAGAGATCAACAAAACTGAAATGAAGGAAGTTGAAAATTAACTCTTTTCCCTTTGGAGAGCAATGGTGCATCCTTGAGGGATTTCCTCTCTATTCACAGGGTACATGACTTCCTCTGATGGATAAGGGCAGGATGTGCCTCTCAAGAGCTTCCCAAGTCAGTGTCCAGGACACCACCTTTTGTGGGACACACGATCCTTCTCCTCCACAGAGCTCCCAGCCCCTATGGCCATGGAGCTGGGCAGTGCTTCAGCATCAGCTAACTTTGATGAGTGCAGGAATGGGATTTGCCTGATCAGGATGGGTATGGGGTCACCAGTGCCCTAATGCAGAGGGTGTCCTTGCTGTCAGGACCTGTGCCAGAAGAAAACCAGCAACTTGGCACAGTATTGTTTGATGCAAGAAGAAAAGAAACAACTCTGCCAGTACAGATTCACTCTTGGGACTACATAACATCAAAGTATTGTCCCCATTCAAGTGTGGTCTTCCCTTGCTCCCCACCCTCTACGCTGTTCCCTTTACCGTGAGAAAGTACGGCATGGAAAGTGCTGGACCACTCTGTTCTCAGCTTGCCCTGTGAACCAGTAACTCTTCAGGGACAGGGAGGGGGAAGGGTGGCATGCCTTTACTGCTCAAAGATAGGACTTCATTACATCACCCTCCCCTTCTGACCACTCCCATATATGAAGCCTTGCTGCCACTCCGCTCTCTGTGACTGATCTCGCTTTGGAGCCCCTGCATCTGGGAACCCTTGAGGAATAAGGGGCAGGAGAGCAAGACAGAAGGACCTTCTTTTGGTGTCACTAGCTGAAAGTGAACTGCACCCAGGGAGAACAGAACTTTTAAAGTAGTGAGTAAACAGCATAATTTTATCTTATCATCTCCATATTTTGGTTGGATTGGGGTGTGAAATAGAGGAGTTGTTTCTTTCCCTTCATTACATACCTTTCCAGTTCTTTAATCCTACTTTATTAAAGGGTACCTTTGTTTCACAAGCCTTCAGGCTCAGGTTGGAAAAGCAAGTGTTTCTCTCTTATAGGGATTGACAGGTCTTCATCTGCTGTGTTGACTTTGGATTCTCTCAGTGAAGACTGGGTCACAGGGAGCAGGGTCTCTGGCCAGGCAATCTGAACAGCCACTGATTCAGGGTAGGCAGTACATGAACTGACAGCTTCAAGAGGAATTTGGTTTTCTTACAGGGGCTGAGATCAAAGAAAGGACCTGGAAGCCTAGTGCCCTGGGATCTCAGTCACATCACTGGGGGAGATATTTCACCTTTGCATGGCCCATCCAACCTTTTGAAGGTACCCTATATACCACCCAAGCTGATGTCAGTCTTCACACTTATCGGGTTGGAAAGGTCTATGGAAAGCCTGGTATAGGTTGGTATCAGACTGAATCTCAGTTTGGCCCTGGTTTTGCACGTGGTGTGAGTGGCATGGCATTGCTGATAAGAGAAATGCCACTTTAGCAACCAGACACAGGAAAGACTCTCAAAACCACCACAGAGGCCAGAGCTACACAAACACTGGAAGACAGATTTCAGGGGGTCCTAAAGGTGAGAAATTCTTGCTTCAGTCAGTGTCCTACTGGCAAGTGGTGCTCTTCAGAGGACTCTAGGTCTAAGAAGTAGGCTGAAATCCATAGGTCTTGGATACTTCTTCTTTCCACATCATTCTGTTCTTCTAAGTGGTAACCTGAAAAAATGTAGACTCTGTTGGGATCGGAGGTCAAGCACTGACATGTTTCTTACCTGGTAGCAAAGGGAAAGGCCAAGAGGCAAATGCAGAGTCAGAAAAGCTGCAGGGACAATGGGATGATGCTGAGGGTGTGTTCCAGAAGCAGAGTGGAAGGGCAATGCTGTGGACTAGAACAGAGTTCCTGATGCAGAGCAGGCAGAGCACTCAGAAGAGCACGGATCAGGAGATCAGTCATGTATGGGGAAACGGGCTTGTAAAGCAGAAATAAATGTCCTGAAATAAATCAAGCAGGCCACATTTAATTCTTTGTAAAAAAAAAATTCTGTTGCAAGGAAGTACCGAGGGTGAGTGTATTGGTGTGAAAAGGGACAGATTCTGCCCAGGAAAATGAATATTTAGACACGTGAAGGACTAGAACAACACCTGGGAGACTCTGTGCTCATTACCAGAACAAAAAGAATGGACCTCTCCTACATGTGCTTGGAAAACAAAGACCTGCTCCTGCTCTTGGCTGGTGCCCTTCTAACATGTCAGAGGGGGGCTCTCCCAGCACAAGTTCCCAGTCCTGGGCTGCATTTCCTGATTCAACTGTCCAAGCAGGAGTCAGACCAAGAGAGACAAAAGTTACTCAAACCAACTCTGTGGTAATTCAGATATGTGTCTACCTGTAGAGTCTTGATTTAGCAAAAGCAGGCGAATGTAAGCAGGTAGCCACAAACTTTTTTTGGTTGGAAACTGAGCTCTTTTTTTCCAAGTTCAGCTGCAGTCTGTGAAACCTCTTCAGTGAATGTAGTCTTGAGTTCATTTATTATATTGGAATCCGAGTTTTATTGCTGGTTCTTGCCCCACCCATCCAGATGCTCTACAGTCTATAAAATACATAGTTACTTGCTATGGCAGTGACACTGAATAAATCCCTCTGTAGAGCATTAAGAAAGTCCAGACTTCATCTGTGATTCGAGAGCTTTGATGTGCATGTGAAGGACAGGTCCAGCTGCAGCAGTCAGGCTGGACTAAAAAAAGCCCCTAGCCCTGAGAGGCTTTCTCCCCTTTAGTTCCCCCTTTCCTATTCTTTTGTCTTTTTTGTTCTCCTATCTGCCTCCTTCATCCCCACTTCCTCTGTTTTTCCCTTCCAGCATTTAGGTTTTCTTCTTTGAACATGTTATTCCCTCTTCTATCTCCCTCTCTGCCTCCAGTAGCTCTCTGCCCTCCTATTCCGGGACAGAGATGCTGAGGGGAAGCTGTACAGGACTGTGTTGCTCAGCTGGTTGCTGGCTGCTGAGGGGAGGGCAAGTCTGTCAGCTGCAAGAACACAGTCCCTTTGGTGGCCTGGCAGAAAGGCTTTGGAAAGATGAAAGGACTTTATAAAGCTGGTAGATAAAAGGTGCAGATCGGTGTAGGTTTTGGAAACTGTGGAGCTTGACATGAAATGAATGAGTAAGACTGAGTAGCAGAAAAATAAAATTAAGGAAAAGTGATACAAGAAAGCAGACCTTGAACAGAGGAGAGACACCTTTCCCTGGAAGGGAGGAGCAGAAGGATTGTTTCTGCAACAGCAATCAGCTAAGCCTCTGAGCACTCAGGAGCGCTGTCAGCTGTCACACGGCTCTGTCCCGTCTTCAGCTGCCTGTGTGGTTAGAGGGGTATAACTGGAACTGGACCATGTGGCTGGTAAGAAAGGGTTAATAAATCTCCCTGTCTAGCAGTTATCTTTCATTTTGCTTACCTTTGCCCCAGGGAAGAGCAATGCACCTGTGGATGATTATGGGAAAGCAGATTCATGTCATGAAAACGTGGGTTTAGTGGGTTGCTCCTTTTAAACAGATGAGTTTTGTTGAAAGCAGCTCTCACTGGAGGGGAAGGAGCTGCTTTGGCTGTGGACAAACATCTGCTTGTTTAGTTTCAGCTCTGAAAGCCAACTCTTGTGCCCCTGCTCTTAGTCAACTTGACTTTTTACACGCTAGGTAACTTTTCCATTTCTTTAAGTACCTTTTCTCTGAGAGTCTCCCCTAGTGACTTGTTTTCCAGGACTTTTTCAGCAGTGACCTCTTTTTTACATCAGTGTTTCTTAGGTAGTGTTTACCTTAAAATAGAACTATCTGCTACCCATGCAGCTGGTACTTAACTTCCACTGGTTGCCTTAGGCATGGGACAGTAGAGCAAGGGGTCAGAAAGAAAGCCATAATTCAGTGTGAAGAAACTTCACAGGCTTTTGAACTTCTCTGTGCTACCAGGAACTCAAGATACTATTTGATGCTCATGTTCAGGCAGTATTGGATTGCAACGTTGCTCTGTTAAAGGGGAAAAGACTTCCTGATGGAAAAAACAGCTAACCTGCAACATGAGGTGTACTTAGCTAACGTACCAAACTCAGTAACAGTGTCTATTCCAACAATGCATCAGTTAAAGCCTCGGGAAACGGAGACCTTGGGATGTATGCCCTGCCATAAAAAGGAGGAGTCTGAACAGTAGATGTGATCTGTGCTCTGTGAGTCATTGCTGGTGTTGCTTCCTGAAATTCTTACGGAAAAAGTCAATAAGGGTGGGGGAAGAAACAAAAAGGAAAGGTACCCAGAAGTGCCTCAGGTCACCTGATGCTTTTCAGTGTCTGCAAGTTCAATGGCAAGAGCTATGAAGGCATTGCTTCGCATGCTGACAGACGCACTCCTCTGTTGCTCGAGTTTCAATGTAATAGTGCCAACTAATTTTTGGGGAGTGCTAAAGGTGACCATGCTGTGAACATCACAAATGGAAAGAGGCAGTGAGCCCTGCAGGAGACACGTTTTTCTTTATTTGCCTTGGGTTGAGAAGAACAAGGCAGCAATGCACCTGCATTAAACATGGGATTACTGTTTGAGGTGTGGCTTTGCAGCTTGAAACATGCAAGGCTGAGTTATAACAGGGCTCTCTATTACATTAATGCCTAGGCTGAGATACTCGAGAGCTCCCAAAGATGATCTACAGCTGAAATGAGGTACTTGTGCATAGCACACTATTCACCCTTCAGAACCAGAGACACTAACTCCAGGTTTCATAACCTTCTCTGACCTCATCTTGAACTCTACTCATGCATAAGTGAAAGAATAACTTGCTGAGGAGCATCCAATTCGTTCCAGCTCTGTGCTGGTAAGAACATGCCATGAATGAGACTGCATTGTCCTTGAAGAAGGACATAGAATTTGCTTAATTTTTGTGACTCACTGATATAAAACCTGCCTTTCAGCAGTGGGGGTGAAGCATTAGAGTTGGATAATTATGATTGAGAACTGGGCTTTCTTACAGCTAGCAGCCTTTCCATGTCACCTTGTACCCTCTGAGACAAATATGACAGGGAGACTCTTCTGACCTAGACCTGCTCCAGGGACATAGCAACTTTAGAACTATAAAACTATTAAGCATAAAACCTGGTACCGTCACACCTACAGGGTCAGTAAATTAAGAAAAGGGTTACATTCAGTAGACTGCATCTTAAATTCCTCTGTTAATATTAAAGACATGACAGACTGAAAGTGCAGAGGGCTCTGTTTGGGGCACAGACCAGCCATCTTTCCACACTGTCTGTTTTTCCAGAGGACAGTTGTTTTGGCACAGCTCCTGTCACAATCTTTTCTGTGGAGCATTGTGGGTCTCACATCAAAAATTTAGATACAGTGAGAGTGGTATGTGTTACTAGCTGAATGTGGCCTGGACTCTGTATGTCTACTTCAAACTGGCCAGTAGAAAAAAGCAGGTACATCAAATCCCTCTGAGACTGCAGAATATTTTCTGTGCCAGTACCTACTTTCTGGAAAGCTTCTGTTTTTGCTCAAGTTCTCTTGGATAATAGCAGTATAACTGAAGGGGTCTGCCCTCTTGATGCAATGTCTTGAAAGGGGTATTTGAAAGTCCTCTTTGAAGGATGGGCACATGCTAGATCCCCTCTGAATATCTGAGGCCTGGAGTGCTCAAGTTTTATAATACTGATTTTTTTCCAAATGCAAATGTTAAACAGAACTCCGTTTTGTGGCTACTATAGAAAAGGTGCTGTATTTTTAAGGAGAGGCAATAGGACTCAAAAAGCTTTTAATCTTGGAACAAGGCCAAACTCTGTTAATGAGTCGGTGTAGTACAGCTACCATCCTTCTGAAGCAAGTGGGGATCCAGCGTATCAAAGGTTGGAGGAGGGCCGAGGGACTGGATGCGTTTGGAATTGCGACATTAGACCCTAGACTGATCCTCCTAAGTCCACAGATGGCATCTAAAGGTGCTGACTGGCATCCAGGCAGACTTTGCTTCACCGTGGTTTTGCAGAATGCCTTCTGGCTGAAAGTCAGGCTTTGGACATGCGGGCTTGAATCCTTGCTGTGCCCAAGTTTCAGGCAAGCTGTGATTTGCTTGTGCTGTATTCTGGACGGGCATTTAGCTTATGTTCAGAGGGGTCCTGAGGTTTCCAGCAAGCCATGGAGAGCAGCTGTGGCAGAAGCTTTGGTGGCTGAGTCTGTGGAGTCCGAAGACAGCTGGTGCAGCTCCTTACCTTGGGTCTGGGTTGCTGCTGGGGTTTATGCTGCACTGTTCAACAGCAAGTGACCTGCAACCTTTCAGCTACAACTGTGCTCCTGGACTTGGCACAAGCAAACATGTAGGATTGTTGCCTAAAAGCCTCGGTGAGGTTTAGTGATGGAGGGCTGGTTTCTTCATCCCTGCCTTCCTGCTCTGCCATCCTTCCTGCCAGAGGGTGCTCCTATGGGAGCAGACGTGGCAGAACAGGCATTGCATCTTCTCATTGCAGCTGGAGTTTTAATCTGGACTAAACCTAATGACAGTTTAAGGTAGAGTGTCACTGTGATTGCTGAAGAACTGGTGTGTGAGCTGATCAGGTGCCCCGGCATTGCTGGCAGTTCCTCACACTTGGCAGGTGGGTTATTCCCACAAAGTGTAATTCCAGCTGAATCTGTCAGGGTGTCTGGGTTTAAGCTGAAGGTACAGACACACTTAAAATACAGTCTCTGAGAACCACAAGGGTGTCAGTTGGTTAGGCAGGAGTAGTGTGAGGATACATGACCATGTGGAGATGAAAGCACTTCTAGTTAAGATGACCACATATTTAGAATCATAGAATGATTTAGGTTGGAAAAGACCTTTGAGATCACCAAGTCCAACCCTTGACCCATCACTGCCGAGTCACCACCAAGTCCCACAGGTCTTTTAAATACCCCCACTGATGGTGACTCCAACGCTTTCCAGGGCAGCCTGTTCCAATGCCTGACCACCTTCGCAGTGAAGAAATTTTTTCCATTATGCAATCTAAACCTTTCCTGGTGCATCTCAAGGCCATTTTATTTGCTCAGTTCCTTAATCAGAATTTCAGAGCTAACAACCAGGTGAGGAAAAACATTTGTACTGCATAGCAACTGATCCCCCCCCCCAGGAACACAGAATGATTCTGCTGGTGATACACAACCTTTGTGAATGCTAAAATATGCATTTCAAAAGGTGTGGGTTCTTGACTCTTCACCCAGTCAATGATTACTTATGCATTCCTCCGGTACTGTGAATTCAAACATAATGAGTTTCAATGGGTTAATCTCTGTGAGCAGAGCAGTACAAATACCAAATAGTATGGTACGCTTGGGAGAACTTTTAAGTGAGGATAAGTGGCTACTGCCACTTCGACAAGGATGTATTGCCCCTAGAAAAGGGTTTGCTTCTTGAGAAAGGACAGTCAAAGGAGATCAGTACACACAGCTCTGTGCAAAAGGACAGGAGGGACTTGCAAATATTCTCAAGAGGTAAGGGGGAATTAGGAACTACCTTCATTAAGCCATTCCCACTCAACCTGAAAGTGCTGTGTGGGATTTCTTATTCCACATTATAGGGGACAATGTGAGTTTTTTAATATATCAGATGAAAGCTTGCCAAAAAGCAATGATAGGACCTGACTAATCAGTCTGAGTAAGGTCTGGTCTAATAAACGACTTCTAGTTTAAAGACAGAAGAAGAGCACCTGAAAACATCTTTTGCAAGGTTGGGAGAATTGAACTATTTTAATGAAGTATTTTGACTTTAAATTGGGAGTGATTGTAACAGTAATGTTCTGGATGAATTTATAAAACTTTAATAACTTGGATTTTTGAGTTTGCTGGTTCTGGATTTCTGGGATGTCCTCAACTAGAAAACACAGTGAAAACCATGTCAAATGGGGAATTCTGCATTTATTCCACCTTTCTGCCTTTTTTAACTTCATAGTTTATGCTGAAGTGCCTTAAAATAATAAAAAAAAAATGCTGGGTTTGATGCTAAAATTTCTGCAGGAAAACATGAAAGATTTTTGAGGAAGAAGTTGCTTCAAGAGGAAATGATTGTCTCTTTCTCAGTGAATTCAGGGTTTACTCTACACTGGACAGAATACTACAGGCCATTAGGTTTCAGAAAAGCCACTGCCTGTGGGGGAATTGCAAACTGTGCTCTCAGCAGCTGGGTTTGAGCAGCACACCTGAGAGCCAGCCCGGCAGCCGCTCCGCTCCGGGGACTGCGCTGTTCTATTCAGCGTCGATTGTCTCTGGCTTGACTTCACAGCAATAAAGACCATTGATCCCCGTGAAGGCCTTTCTCCCGAAAACTGATCTGTATCCACACGAGTCCGCGGTGCCGGGCTTAACAGACAGGGTGCTGAAAGCTTTTGTCCTGCCTCCGAGGGGAGGGTCGCACAGGGCACGGAGAATTGGCACGGAGGCACCGGCTCTGAGGAAAGGTTTTAACCGAGTTGAACAGAGTTACTGTGATTCTCCAGGACTGCTCTGCCTTCCTGCTCCAGGTGGGACCAGTGCCTAGGTCTGAATTTGGAAGCCTCTTGCGGCTTCCTTATGGCTTGGTGAACTCTGCTTTAGTTTCCTTATCACTGGTGGAGATGAAGACCTGCATAAGACCTGAATTTAAGTATCTTGTGCAGGAAATTCATAGTTTGTCACCTAATGCTGGATCAGTAATGAGACGTGTGTGAACAGCCCTTGGGGGCTGTTCTCTGCTAGAAACTTTGCTACTTTTAGGCCTCTGCTGGGGGACCTGCGGCAACCCTGTGAATGCTCCCTTTAGGTACGTTCTCTCTCAAAAGTCATTGACAGTTCATTCTGCAGAACAGTAGAGTGTGAAAACATTATTTCAACTGTTTGTTATTAATTATTTAAATAGGACAGTGTTATTAATACAGATTAGGTTCTGAGTTTTATCAGAAGAGCATAGGCTGTGTCCTGTGACACGAGTCAAGATGTCCAAACTATCCTTGCCTGTTGTTTGCCACCTGGGGAAAGTAAGGATGGATGTCTCAAAGCTAATGGCCAAGTAGTGGCTACTGGGCTGGGTGTGGAAGTACAAGGATCTCTCAGGAGTGGTGCTGAGGTATGCAGCTGTCGCAAGATGGGCTTAAAGCAGAAACCAGTTGGTTTAAAGTTTGTGGTTAAAGTTTTAAGCGCTGCCCCAGAGTTCTTTGTTATCCTCTGGTATCCCGCTGTTCTCTCCCCACTGCTTTCTGGCTGGTACATCTCCTCTTTCTCCTCTTGCAGTTCTCTTGGTGCTTTCCCTGACCATGGCAGATTCCTCATCTCTACAGAGTGCCTCAGTCCTCTTGGTAGAGATGTCAGCCCCTGGTCCCCTGCCTGACACCAGCTAGCCTGTTGCATTGGGGTTCTTTTAGTTGAAAAACAGTATCATGTTTAAATAAGGTTGCACATGTTGTGACACATCTCAATACAGCTCAGTGGGGTTGCTTGCAGAGGCATAGCTCTATTTGCTGGTCCACCCCCTCTCCTAATGTAAATTCAGGCAATCAGGCTACGTTTTAAATTCCATGGCTAGGACTGGCTCTTGGACCTTCATAACAGTGAGAAATAATTGTACTGTTTTTAACTACTTTATAGCCCCTCTCTCCTGGAGACCTATTGCTTCTGCTAGGCAGCACTCTGACTGAAGCCAAGCTTCCAAGCAGCTGGATTTGGCAGAGATGTGGAGGTTAAAGCCAGCCTCAGCAGACAATAGCTAGGGAGCCAGCTCAGGTGGTGGCCTGCAGCTGCTGCTCCACTCCCAACAATAAATCGTAGCAGGGACTCGACTCGGAGCCAAGGTTCAAACGGACTATTGGGGCAAAAACTCAGCTATTCCTGCCACATGCCTGCCCAGGGCACAGGGTGAGTGTGGAGAGGTGGGTTAGAGAGTGGATATCTGCAGGCTTCTGATCCATCTCCTGATTTCTGTACAGCATGTCTGGCTCTGCTGTGCCACAGCTGGAAAAGCAGTGAAGGCTGTGCCAGGGATGCTTCCCTCTAGGGTCAGGCCTGAAACAGGTTAAGGAATTTATGGGAGTTGAGCTGGCAGTAAAGTTGGAGAGGATTATCCTCAGCTGAGTTTGCTCTCTGTACTGTTGAAGACAAGAAAGCTGCAGGTCTTTAGCTTGTACCTCTGCTGCTTCCTTAGCAGGATCAATCTGGCAGATTGCACCTTTTTGAAGAGCATTGAGGTGGGGTGCAGATGCCCAGCCCAGAGGACATTGTGGTGCCACAGTGCAGCACAGGGGCGGTGCCCAGCAGTCAGTGTCTCTTCGTGGCAGTCTGGGTGTGTTCCTGCCCCAGTGGTGTGTGTCTTATCCTCACCTGGGGGCTGGCAGGCCAGGAGCTGTGCCTGAGGCAGATGAAGTGGGCTGGAGGGCCTTTTCTCGAGGTCTGTGCATCACCAGGCAGTAGGACACTCAGCATGGAGCTCTTATGTGTCTAGGGGATACTCACAAGTGTGACCCAATTCCAGAGAGGGGGTGAAAGGTGAGAGCAGGAGTAATATCTGAGATTTCCCTTTCTCCTCTCCTACTGTGGGAATAACTTGCCTGACGAGGCAGTAAATCTCTCCAGGATTTACTGAGGCAAACAGCTGTGGGGGAGAGCTGAGAGCCCAGCCAGGAGCCCACGGGTTAACACAGCCCCTGTGAAGTTTGAGTCAGCCCGGGCTTGCAGGACAGCCCAGCATAGAGCAGCCTTCAGATGAAACAAAGTACCTTCTGCCAAGCTGGGGCCAGATAAAAGATCCCATGGCATTCCTTGTGAAGCCTGGAGGAGACTGCCAGTGCTGAAGCTGAACTCTGCCAGCAAACAAAACTGTCTTTAAACTCTGAGGCTGTGTGTGAGCTATTGTTGGGGGCATAATGGCTTCTCTGTTTCCCTGCACAGTCATTGCTCTGCAAACACGCCACTGGTCTCTTTTAAAAGTAGTTGAGTGTAAATTAAGTTCTAGAACCTGGAAAGAGGTTTCGTCCATTTACCTTTTACTGTCCTCAGCAGACATTTGTTTACAGAACAGCACATACAGTAGAAATACACCCTGGTTTGAGCTGCTTTACCTGGAGATGGGCATCTTTAATGCTCAGACTAAGATTCACAGAGCCTGGATAGCACACGTATATCTCCTATTTTAAATAACAGGAGCTGGGGTGAGGTTGAGGGAGCCTTGCTTGCTAATTACCTCCCTCTGAGAAAAGTCTTGGGTTGTCTGGCCTGGCCTGTTTCCTCTACTTAGCTCAGTGCTGGCACACTCACTGCTCTCTAATCCTGTGTGTGTGGCTGCTGCAAGGCACCGAGTGCTGCTCTGGCTGCTGGAGTTCAGTCTGCTTTGGGCTGCTGAACATCCACAGAGGTTGGGGTTGGTGGATCCATTCTTCACCCACAATTCCATGGTCTGGCTTGTCTCTGAGGATGGCAGATGCTTTGGTAAGGTAAAGGGCATCTTGGCCATTGTGCAAGAACTGTAGCTGTTACCCAAAGCTGCACTACACAGGCGGAAGGTAGTCCCTGAGGGCAATATAATGAATTTAGGTCTAATTTGCTGGGACAAACCCATAACCAAAAAGGAAATGGGTCAAAGAGCAGCTGTTCAAGCTGTATGTGATGAACTGTCAGTCCCACCAAGGTGGCAGTGACTCTCCATTCCCTCAATAGCTCTCAACCCATCCTGGTGTATATCTGGAACACACTTGCTGGGGAGCTCCTTGGCTTGCTATGCCCTCTCAGAGATGAGCTGTAACCCTGTGCACCCCCAGGGCAGCTGTGTGCAGGACTGGGACACATGGAGATATGAGCACTGGCCATTTTCCTCTGGAAGTGGCTGACTTATTGAGAAGGTGCTCTGGTCAAGGGCCCCAAACAGGAGTGAGTGCTGTGCTCACACTGGGCTGTGCAAAACAGCTTTGGCTAAGGTTGGTTGCTAATGACTAAGGCATGTTTTGCACTGGTCCTTGACAACCTTCTGGACAGAGACTCCTTCACAGACGTGGTGCTTAAAAGCAGACTGAAGTTAAATTTTTAAAAATGAAGTTAAATCTTTAAAAAACTTTCTTCTGAAGATGGTATGAGTCATGACTAACACCAATTGTGTTCTGCTCCTTGGATTTCCCTCTCACCTCTGAATCCGCAGCTTTTCCAGTGTGTGATGTTCCCCGCCTGCTGTGAGGCAGGTTCTTACCCAAGTGATAGTTGCCGGTTTGAGGATGTGGAAGGAGGGAGATGAAAAGACTACACTTGTGCCTGGTCACCTGCTCCCTAATTCCTGTGTGCCCCGGAGACAGCAGGGCTGATAATCCTGTCTCTTCCCACAGGACGATGAAGAAGCGCTGTGTGGTGGCTGCAGTCCTGGCCGCAGCCCTGCTGGGGCTCATCTTGTTCCTGGGACTGTTCTTCGGGCTGCGCTCGGGCTCAGGGGACACTCACACGTACAAGAGGGCGGCCGTGGCCACAGACGCGGGGCAGTGCTCAATAATTGGAAGGTACCTGCTAATTGTGCCGTGACTCTCATTAGCTCTGACAGCTCCTGCACGAGGCAGAACTGTTGTTTCCCTGATGCCCAGGTGCAGTCCTGGCAGCTGCTCAGCATAGACAATCAGTGCCTGATCTCCCCATAGAAAGAGGGGACCTGGCTTTTTTTACCATGCCTGGGCAGCGTTACTGCAGTTCCTCACACACAACATAGCAGGCAAAGTTTCCCTGGTTCCATGAAAAATGAGAACCAGAGTTGCCTTTATAGCTCCTTTTAAAAAACATTTATCAAGATGTCCCCCCAGTTCTAGTCTCAAGTGCTGCAGATCTAAAGCTCCTCAGAAGGTTGTTTCTCTTTGTATCTGGATGCCCATCTCCTCATGTACTTTGACACACCTCTGTCTTTTCAAGCTAGTTTGGATGTGTCTCTAATGAGGGATGATCTGGTCTGCACCTAGACCATTAGGATGTGTTCGCTACGGTGACAAACTAAAAACTTCCTGCTCCTGGGGAACCTATAGACTGGGTGTAGGCAAATGTGCATTAGAGAATCTGTCCTAGCTACTCTGACGAGATGAATTCACTGCTCACAGTGGTAGCTGAGACACTGTAACATGTCACCTTCTCTTCTGCTGCACAGGGACATCCTTCAGCAAGGAGGATCAGCAGTGGATGCTGCAATTGCAGCTCTGCTTTGTGTAGGACTCATGAACGCTCACAGCATGGGCATAGGAGGGGGCCTCTTCTTCACCATCTACAGCAGCACAGGTAAGGGACAGGGCCACACACATCTGGAACAGTTTGAGAACTTAACCTAAGGCAGGTGATTTATCCTACCTGAGCAAAGGTAAAAGACTGATGCTCACAGCCTCTGGGGGAATGTCCTCAAAGTAATTGCCAAGAAACTGGTTCATGTTGATCAGAGACCTTCAGCAGAGACCATGGCTGTGTGCTGAGCCCAGAGCTAAACATCATCTTCCTTGCTCTGTCATTAAAGGAGAAGTGGAAATCATTAATGCAAGAGAGGTGGCTCCAAAAGGCGCATCAGAGGACATGTTTGGGAACAACACACAGCTCTCTCTGAAAGGTATGGCAAGGGCTGTTTCGCTGCTTTGGGGGGACCACATAGCTCCAGCATTAGCTGCTACAGGCATGTCTGAATCAAGAACATTTCTTACTGGGTTCTTACCTATCTACAGGTTTGTCACCTTGTAATGTCCTCTACTTTACACAGCCTGCAAACTCTGTCCTGACAAAGAAGCTAAAAGTACTGTCCTTTAACCTAGTCATTCAGCCCAACACTTTCTGCTTTTCTCTTCATGAAAATGCAGGTGAATCCAAAGCACTGAGCATGACCTGTTCCATATCTGTCATCTTTCCTTTCCACCTCTTTGAATAAATCTTGGTGGATCACCTGGGTTCTTCTCAGTTCAAGTGTCCTCCCTAAATACTTGTTGTGGCATCAGCTAATGGCTTGGATCCTCCAGAGAAGTAATTTCCTTTTAGGGAAGTATTTTCTGATAAAAAAATAGACAGAAATACTATCTAGTTCTCTTCATAGTCACTCCTCTAACCAAGAAGGAACAGCACCTTGGAGGGGGTCTGAGCAGTGTGTTGAACTTCTGGGAGATGCCAATGAGAACAGGATTGAGGCAAACTGCAACATCGCTGTGCAGTGTAGTCATCAATCTGTTGCAGTTGTAGAGTTAAAATGCTGCAACAAAGTGTTTGGCTTAAGTATTTCACAGTCTGTGTCCTCTCACTGTGATAGCTTTGGTGTTCCGAGCAGCTTTGCTCTGGAACAGAACCTACCAAGGGGAAATGACCCTAAAACTCAAGTTACCAGCAAGAGGACACAGGCATTTCAGCAGTTCAGAGTACATAGGCACAAATGTCAGACCGAATGAGTCAGTTCAGCATCATGTGCACAAAGGGGAGCTGGTCACAGTACACACAACCCCTGCCTGAAAACAGGACTGGCAGAGACACCTGCTCTACCTCCTGCTCCATCAGTTGCTTTCTTTCCTTACTACGGAAGACTAACATGTTCCTTATCTGCTCCAGGAGGACTGTCCATTGCTGTTCCAGGAGAAATCCGTGGCTATGAGCTGGCTCACAAACGTCATGGCAAACTGGCATGGAGAGAACTGTTTCTGCCCAGTATCAAGTTGGCAAAAGAAGGGTTCCCTGTTGGGAAAGGCCTTGCAGCAGCCATCAAATCAAAAGAGGAGTCAATTGAAAGCAATCCCTCACTGTGGTAGGTAGAACAGTTGCTGTTCTGTGCAGACAAATTTGGGGTAGCTGCATCCTGGCTGCAAATCTCTGTGTTTGTGTAACGTAGTGTCCATGAGGAGTGTGCCTCCCCTCCAGTCACTGTGCTCACTGTGCTGCTGATGTTATTGCAGCTACATGAAGGTGCTAAACCACGTGGCCAATTGTAGGAACGCTTGGTCCTGACCTTTAAAGGGGTAAAATTCTACTCTTAAAGTCCATTTGTCTGAGCAAAGGTGGAATTAGAGTACGTGCTGGGATCAGTCTGCCAGATGGCAATGTATTCTCTGAATCCCCAACTTTTCCTCATGCTGTAAGTGTACCAAGCTTATCATACCTGCACTTGGGGCAATTGCAGAGTCTCCTTGAACATTTTATCTGCTGTCAGGCAGTGGTAATTGGGGTCATCTCTTACTCTGCAGTCAGCCTTCCTCAACAATGCCTCTGACTGTCTACTTCAGGCAATGACTATGAACATTAAGGGTTTTATATGCTCCTCCACTTCTTGAAGTCAAACCCCTAGTGTTTGTGTCCAGCCCTTCTGGAGATCGTGCTCAATTCTCTCTTTTCCTTAAAATCTCTGCCAACTGCAGGTTGGGTTTCCCATCCAATTGGGATGTACAGACTGGGCTTATCTCCTGTGCTCCTGTGTGGCAGGTCCACAACAGCACATCTGTGATCCATGACGAGGGAGGTAGAGAGGAAACCATCTACCTTAAAGTGATCTAACTCACAGGGATTGAAACACATTCTCCCGGACTCACTGGAAGCTTTGAACCTCATAGCTGCATAGTCTGTGCTCTGAACTGAACTGCTCGAGTTCAAGGACTATGGCCCCTCCTGGGCACCTTGAGGCAGTTGTTGGCCCCTCGGGCAGGCAGGGAAGGTGGGTGCCTTGCTGTAAAAGATGGATCCTCCCTGCTGCAGCCTTCACTGAGCAAACTGAGCAATATGGAATCCCAGGGCAGAAACCACTCGTCACTTTTATGTCCCGGTGCAAGGCATCGGGACCCCTGGGGCGTGGCTCAGGCTGTGTCTCTTCGCTCCAAGAGGCCTTTAGCATGAACACTCAGATACTGGGTCAGCTGCTACAGGTACTCATAGTTTTGAACTTGTCTCTCAGAGTTGATCTTCTCAATCTCCTTTCTCTGTTAGCGAAGTGTTCTGCAAAGGAGGGAAAATTCTGAATGAGGGAGATATCATCAAGATGCCTAAACTAGCCAAGACATACGAGACTATAGCCACAGAAGGAGCAGATGCCTTTTACACAGGAAGCCTGGCAAAACAGATCATCGCTGACATCCGCAGCGTAGGTGAGAAACAGGACATCTGTCCCAAACAGCAGGAGTGGCCTGACTGCTCAGCACCCAGGGAGGAGCCAGTGACCTGTGGAAGCCTCAGGAGCAGGTCAAATCTGCTGCCTGAAATGCTGCCTCTGAGATCTGTGGCAACAGGACACCTAAAAGAAGCTTTAGTGCTTTAATGGATGTGTTTGAAACTCAGTCAGAAACGGGGAGTACTTACTGTGCATTTCTGTACCACATAGGCAAGCAAGTCTGAGTGGCTCTGACCATGGCTTACTAGGTACAGCCTGTTTACAGAGCCTGAATCCAAACCCTAACCTGAAACATTACGAGCGGTCCTGTAAACTCCGGGCTGTTCGATCTCTCCGTACCACTAGGTGGTGGCAGCATCCTGTCCTCACCAGCTAGCAGTGGCTAGCTTCGGTGAATCTCCTGCGAGTCATTTACCGGCTTCAATTGTGGTGGATAATTACTTACTGCCTTCCCCCTTCTGATAAGAAAGGCGATGGAACACACAAATTATTCTATTGGTGGTGTAGCACAAACCATCTGCAGCCAAACGCTGCATCCTCTTCCTGTAAACAGGACTCTGAAGGACATTTTGTTACCTAACATTGCTGGTGTCCTTTGCCAAGAAAAAAAAAAAAAAAAAGGATCCACCAGAGTTTTGGCTGCTGTAAACCAGCCCAACTCCATGCTTAGGCTATCTGAGCCTCAGACAGATCTAATAAGGAATAAATTCCTCTCCTGCGCTCACATCATTGCTTTCTTTACCTTGGCGCTTTTCAGGTTTGCCCATGTTCCCTCCCGCCCTTACTGTGATTCATGATGATGGAGCACCATCTCCTCTTCCCATCAGAGATCACACAAACCCGCATCTCTAGTTTTCTTCCCTTTCCAGGGGGCATTGTCACATTGGAAGATCTGCGGGACTACAATGCGACCGTGATCAACGACCCCATACAGGTCACACTCGGCGAGTTTACCCTCTACACGCCCAGTGCCCCCCTGAGTGGCCCAGTGCTGGCCCTCATTTTCAACATCCTGAAAGGTGAGAGTGCCACTGAGCAATGCCCCACAGGCAGCAGGAGCTGGGAGAGCTCCAAAGACAACACCATTTTTGTTTGGGAAGCCGGGCCTCCCTCCCCTGATAGCCCTCTAGCAGGTGAGGGTCCCTCCTGAGGTCTCAGACTCAAGATGCAGAAACATTCCTGTTCTGCTCTAAACTCAGGGATGTCACCTTTCTACTTGAAATACAGGTGCAAGAGGAAAAATATTGTCCTGATTGGGGAACTTCCCTGATACCTGTATGGGTGGAACCTAATCTATACTTGAGGCTTCTTTAGCAAATATCTCTGCAAGTACAAATCCTGCTGGTGACTCCCACAGTGCTCAAAACTACCAGAGCTCCTGAGTTCTCCCTGTGGAGATTAGGACAGTCAAGTGACTGCATCTCTGTAGAGGGTGGGCTTTGCAGTTAGTCCTTTGACCCTGTACTCTGTGCTCACATTTGTTTGCCTTCTGTTGTCAGGATATAATTTCTCTGCTGACAGCATCAAAACTGTGGAGGAGAAAGGTCTGACTTACCACCGCATTGTGGAGGCCTTTCGCTTTGCCTACGCCAAGAGGACTTTACTGGGAGATCCAAAGTTTGTCAACATTACAGAGGTACCTGGCAAAAGCCTTTTCTTTTTGCAACACCAAGGTTGACTGGAACGTGGCTTGAAGTTTTTGGGTGACTAAACTTTGTCAGGCATGCTCTGTGCCACCTGCTACTGACAGGCACTGAAATAGCTCTGAATCAAAATGTGAAGTCCTATGTGACTCATGGCTGAGCTATGAGGGATATATATGGAGGAAACCTTCCTGCTCTAAGAAAAAGCAATGCTCAAACACTCCTCAATTCAGCAGGAGTGTTTGAGCATGTTTAGGGCTAACCCTGCCTGTTTTGATAGTGTTTGAAGCCTTATTCAGTATATGACATCTCCAGCATCCTTGTGGCTCACTAACCACAGTCCTGCCTATAGTAAAATGGACTAATGGATGGGAAGGGGTGAGACAGAAACCCTGCTTTTCCCAACTTCACACTTTGTGCTTTTACTTCTGTGACTGTAAAAGCAGCAGGATCTGAGCCCAGCCCAGCTTGATGGACACAAATTTTCAACTGACAGAGCCATGGTCAGAGCTTGCCTTGGCCTTGTCCTCTCAACCCAGTCCTGTTCCTCTCATCTCTGAAGCAAATGTAGCCCTGCTTGCCTATCCCTTACAGCAGTGTCAAGGACAGCTTTCTATAGTGCTGCAAAAATGGATGCTGATTAACTTCTACACAAAGGGATGCACTGTAGCAGCTGCTCCTGTGACTGCTTAAAATGCTCTTTGGTACAATGTCCATCTTCCAAGAAGAAAAGCCCCTGCTGGAAAACTGTAGCCTCACTGCTGGGATTTGCCACTGTTCTGTGGTCTGACGTATTGGATATCAGCCTCATAACTACATGTCTCTTAATCTGCTGAGTAACTGCATTGGATTTCTCTGACAGGCAATCAGAAACATGACATCCGAGTTCTTTGCGGATGGTCTCCGGAGGAAAATCACGGACAACACCTCCCATCCAGTTGACTACTATGAGCCCGTATATTACACTGGAGATAATGCCGGTACATCCCACATCTCCGTTGTGGCTGATGATGGCAGTGCTGTGTCCGCCACCAGCACCATCAACCAATAGTATGAACTCAGACATTACTTCCGTGTAGGCCTTTGCCATCTTCCTAGTGGTGGTTCTGGGGTTGGTATCAAACACCTCTGAGCTGTCACCTCTCGGGTGGGGTAGGGATCAATAGCACTCTTGATAGGCACTTCTGCTGCGCTTGCAGGTCAGTCCTGAACGCTGAGGCCTTGTGGTTGGGTCAGAGGACGAGGTGTGTCCTCTCTCATATTGAGTTTCACTCCTCGCAAGACAACATTCACCGCATCTGGATCTTCTCATAAGCAGTACTATCGCTGCTGGCTCTGATTTCCCAGGCTTTTGGAAGGAATTTGAGCTAATGCAGCTGGCCTGGAAGTGCAGTGTTTGGCTTCGAGTGCTGTCAGAAAGAACTGTGTTCGTGCGTATGGCCTGAAGCCAGGGCGTGAAGCCAGGGCGTAGAAAATGTCTCCAGCTTGACACATCTAAGCAAACTCCCAGCCATTCCCAGATGTGCCAGCCTTGGAGCTGTGCTGCCTCTGAATGGAGTGCAGTACTGCCCGGCTGGAAGGGGAAATAGTTGTCCTTAGCTGCTGTGCTGGTTTTCCCCTTGGGGTTCTTGAAGGGGAGCTGTAGGCAGGGCTCTGGGCTGTCTTTCCTCTGTGTGTAGCTGTGTACTCATGGTATTAACTGCTTCCTTCCCCCCAGGGGTGACAGAAAGTCCTTTACAATGGGAGGGAGTGGAGAGTTACTCCAATCAAATCCCAGGTTTCACATTGCAGTAATTCACCTGAAGCTCCTCCTGGATTTGCTCCATTTTTGACGTGTCTATGACAACTTGTTTTCTCTAGCTTTGGCTCTGATGTGCGATCCAACGTGAGTGGAATCATATTTAATGATGAGATGGATGACTTCAGCTCGCCTTACATAATCAATGGATTTGGGATCCCTCCTTCTCCAGCAAATTTCATAGCAGCAGGTAGCTGTAAACTACTTTCCTGGCTCAGTGTTTTGGCTCTGCTGTGCACTCACGCTGCAGCATGTCTGCCATCAGGCATGGCTCTGGGACCTTCTGCAGAGGGCAGGGATGGAGTCGAGTCACCTGGCACTCCTGCTAGAAGCACACAATCAGCCAGCCCTGGTGCACCCTGAAGGAGGAGAGGCTGTCTAGAGTAAAACTCTTTTATATGCCTCCTTCCAACAACCACAAACCCTTTCCCAGGGAGATCAGCACCTGTCAAATGGAATCACTTAAAAGCTGCAAAAGATTTCTTTGAACTAACTGAAGAGGGAGGCAGCAGCAGGAGCTGACTGCAAAGTGCTGGATGGCACTGCCCAGTCTTCTCCCTCCTTCCTGAGGAGCTGTAGGGTACCTTGAGATAGATCCAGTTCACATACCTTATCCTGCAGACCCATCTCACTGCTGACGAAGCAGGTTGGGCTTCTGCTACCCTCCTGTACTCCATGCTTTGGAGAGAGACAGGAGACTTAAAGGACAGGAATGGAAGTCCTGTGTGCACTGGAGACAGCTGCATCACAAACAGCCCCAGATGGGACAGGACTGGAGGAAGGCACCTTCAGCCTCTGTATGGGGGACCAGGGTTAAGTTTGGCATTGCAGGGTCAAGAAGGAGATGGGTGCAGGGGATGGTGGGATACCCAGGGGCCAAACAAGGCACATCAGCTAAGTCAGGAAGGTGGATATGGAGGCTCTGGGTTTAGGCATGGAGCAGGAGCTGGCACTTTGTAAGGTGCAGGTGGAAAACTGAGCCTCTATTGCATCTGTGTCCCCAACAGGTAAACAACCAATGTCCTCTATGTGCCCCTCCATCTTGGTGGATAAAATGAAAAAGGTCAGGATGGTGGTTGGTGCTTCTGGAGGAACAAAAATAACTACAGCAACAGCACTGGTATGTGATGGTGTGGGCAAATGGGGAACACCAGGCAAAACTAGGGAGAGGCAGCATTTGGGGAAAGGGGCTCCATTCTATACCTCTGACATGATCATGGCTGTGGCTCCCTGCTGTGGGCCAGGGGCTTGAAAAAGAGTTTCTGCCTGGCATTCTAAGGGCCAGACCTCCAACTCTCGCCAGGGCTACAAAAGGTCTGCTGTTAACCTGCTTCCTTTAGTGACTCCAGGTCTTTTCCTTTGGCAAGTTGTTCTTAACCACTTGCGGAAGATTTGTGACTTCAGATTAGCTTTGAGTTCTTTTCTCCAGACCTCTATGAACTAGGCTCCTTATCTAATTTAGAGCTATTCCCATCCACCATCCTAAACTTTGGATGAAAGTCACACAGGCAGGTTAATAAGAACTTAGCACAGGCATGATGTCAGTAACAAGCAGGTTCTCTGGGAGCTGCTGTGGCAGCCACTCAAATGTCCAACTAGCCTAAAAGTGACTGCAGAAGAAAGCTGGTCCCTGTGCCAGCACACACAGCAGCACCAGGCTGCATCTGGCTTTCTGGCTGAGGTAGAGAAGTCAGTAAAAACCACTATAAGTGACTTTCTAAGCCCCAGACCCTGAGGCTGTTCTCCCTTCCCAGCAGCTCCAGTCTGCAGTTCAAGCACGTAGAGATGAGCCAGGCCCAAGGGTTGCACAATAGCAGGAAGCTGTAGCTGTGTGCTTACTGAGGTGACTGTTGGGTGCTTAATCACAGCTGCATAAATCCAGCTACTGTAACTTAAGGATCTGATTCTTTTACTATGTTCATTTTAGTAACTCACGGTCCCTTTGTGTGTGAATCCTACTAAGCATATACGAGCTGACTGGCTGCAGTGTACCTGTATTTTGCTTAGCCAAGAGAAGAACCACTGAAAGCCACGTGAACCAGAAATGGTGCCTTTTATGTGCTCTGGTGAACATCCTTCAGGCTTCTCTGCCTGTGTGGCTACAAGGGTCAGGCCTCCTTGAAGACATGTAACTAATATTAGGGCTTTTTGCTTCTCACAGACGATCATCAATTCCATCTGGTTTGGTTACGATGTGAAGAAAGCAGTGGAAGAGCCCAGAATCCACGATCAGCTGTTTCCCAACATCACGGAGCTTGAACTGCAAATAGAGAAGGTTGGTCTTGCCCGAGTCTGGGGTGCACATGAACTTGTACGGGCCGGGTTCCTAGTGCTGGGAAGGCATGAACTGTGGAAAATCAGAAAGTTTTGCCAAATCTTCCCTAGGTGAGCAGTATTAAAGCTGGTACAGGTCAAGTGCTGGGTCACAATAAGCTGTTCAAAGTGTATACCTTTAGTCTCATTCACATGGGTGTGAAGCCAGTGCGTTGAAGAGTGACCTACATCTGAAACCAAGCATCTGTTTGCAGTGGTGTTTGGCTCAAAGGACTTGCAAAACAGCAAGCCACATCAGGGCCCAAACCATCCAGCAGTCTAAACCAGTGAGCCTCAGCAAACTGCTGTCCAATTGTGCAATCTCATGATGAATCCTGAAGCCCTGGCCCAGAGCTAACGAAGGGGGATGCACAGAGGGACCTGGGAACAAACATGAAAATATGTACAGATCTCTGCACAGTGCTGTGAGCCTGAGAGCTGATGGCAAGGCCTGCCTCACTCTGCAGGCCACTCTCCTGAGTTGGCAGCTTCATTCACCCTGGGAAATTACACATCACAGAGCCCTGAGACAGATGCAGATTTTGCTTTATCCTATCTCTCAGTATTTGGGATAACACTGCTACATAAGGCAGTTTTCTCATCAAACTATGCAGAAGTTGCTCTGTTAATAAGCTTTTTGTTAAGGTAACATTTGGTAGATACCTGCCAGCGCTGCAGAGGATGCCGTGCTCTCTACAAGTCCTGTGTTTTCCACCATTGCCAAACAGGATCCACCAGTCCCGGCTCTCAGTATGGGGACATCTGAGGTGGAATGTTCTGTGACCAAGAATAGTATTGGTAGTGAACATCATGGAGAGCACATCATCTCAATTCCACTTCTTCAAAGGCAGGGCAGCCTGAAAAGCAAAGGGAAGAGGAGGAACAACAGGCAGATTTAGGCCTACATGACACAGGCACTGAGCACTCGGGTAGTGGTGGAGGCTGCGGGTCGCAGGCTGTGGCACGTGTACAGTTTCCTTCTCCTGTTGTCCTCACTCCCTTCTGCACTGCAGGGCATAGAAGACCAGCTGAAGAAGAGGAAGCACGACACGACGCGGGTGAGCAGCGGCGCGGTGGTGCAGGCCATCCTCCGAACGGACAAGGGCTGGGCCGCGGCCTCCGATTCCCGAAAAGGCGGCTTCCCTGCAGGCTACTGACGTGGCTGGGCTCCTTCTTTCAGTGGTCTAGTGACACCAGGGTGTGTTTGGGGGGAAGATCCTTTAGGTCTGCAACTCAGGGACTTCTCACAGGAAAGAGAATGCATTTACCTGTGATTCTGTTGAGAAATGGGACAGTTTTCTACAGCCATGACCGAAGTGCCTCATGCCACAGCCGTCTGCTAAGACAGGCATGTCCACCAGGACGTGCAGTACTTACTTGAAGAGTCTGTTCTGCCTTGAAGAGTTTGTTCCCTGCCTCCTCTCCATCTCGTGAAGACAGATTGGGTGCCCAGTTTCTGCAGAAGGTCCAGCTCACTCAAGCTGCAGGAACTGTTTCCCCTGCACAGTGTCAGCTACCAGGAATGTCCCTGTCACTGCTAGAGAAGAGATTTGTCTCCTGTTGAGTAGGTGAGAGTTACAGGACTCTGGGGACTAGGTTTTCTAAGTTACAAACTAACGGATCTGTGCCATAGCAGAAAGCCCAGCTCTAGACTGGGGTAAGCCAAACTCACCACTCTGTTAACAAAAGGTCTTTCTGCATTTCACCCAGTTGATTATTGGAGATGAGTGGGGAAATGGGGAAATGGCTTCAAACTTTTTTTGTATTTCTGTTGAGAAGGTCTAAAGGGAAGATGCTGCCTGTAAAACTCTGAGCACAACTAAAATAAATAAATACGGAGTCACACATTTTTCTTGCCTGCACAGTTGCTACTCAAAAAGGGATGGTGAGAGTCTGTGTGAAAGAAGATCCTCCTGAGATTTTTTCTCTTTTCTTCTCTTCTTTGATGAAAACATGAGTAAACAATAATAGTTAAATATCCAAAACAAGCTTGTTTTTCCTCCAGTTTGCTTTTTACCGTGTTGTACTGCAGGCCTGAAATACCAGAGCCTGGGGAAATGAAACTTCTAAAAGAGGGCACACTGCAGCTACTCTTGTTTGAAGGTAAGTTACCATTAACCAGTTAATGACCTCTGAGAAATCCCTGTCTGATATGGAGCAGCTGAGAGTATCTATATCTGCATGAGGGGCTTTGGTGGACATCACATCACAAACTTAGACTAAGATTAAAACCGAATGCTCTAGGATGTTGTCAGGCTCTAGGGGTGTTTATGAAATCCTTGAAACACAAGTGAAAGTAACTGAATTAATCTATTTGGCTTGTTGAAACTTCCTGGCAGCTTGTAAGAACCTTAAAATACAGAAAAGAAAATGAAAGGCTGAAATTCTAGGCATCAGGCACCCTCTCTTTCCTAGGAGTGTCTGGAAATGAGGACAGCCCAGTTTCAAGGAATAAAGTGATAGCTAGATCATGCTTAAATCAGAGTCATGACTTTTACATACATATTTGCTTATACCAGTTGAACTAAATGAGTGGCTTTTACCAAACATTGCCTGGGGTGTGCTCTGGCTCCTTTTCTTGTCCCCTTTTATTCCTGAACTGAGACTTTCACTTTTCTACTTCTTGTAATTCCACAACAGATGCCCCTCAGTGTCAGTCTGCTCTTCACATCCAGCTTGCAGGGCCATTTTGGGAAGCTCTGGTATAAGTTTGTGTGTGGAAAGCATTGGCTGCTCTTTGTTGGAAATACCTGCCCTTTGGAACTCGAACTAGCTGAGCTCTTTCTTGGCTAGGTGTCATCTGGGAAATAAAGAAAAGTGCTGCACAGAAAAATAAGCTTCTTGAAACCTTACAGACACTATAGTTATTCTGAAAGTGGAAGGGAACTGGTTTCTGGGAAATGACTGTTGGAGAATCATGCTTTTTAAAACAAGTCTGAGTAACTGCTTGCTGGCCTGCCTCGAACAGTTCATGGTGCAGCAGTTGTTCTTCTTATGTTTCTAAGTTTCTTCTTGCTAGTCAGAAAGCTCCCCTATTATTTATAACCTGTGTTACAAAACTTCCCTCATGGAAAGCTCAGATTTTGCCATGGATATAAACACTTCTGTTTACAATTGTTCCTGTAAGTGCCTCTGGATTCTTGACTCTGCAGAAATGGATTTGGTTGGTTGATTTTTAGCAGTATCACTACAGAGGAATGATTTGTTAAAACTAAACTGGGCTACAGCTTACACTTAACATCCTACATTTAAAAAAACCCCAAGACCCTATGAATGTTTCTGCAAGCTGCAGTTACAGGATAATATATCTGTACACAGGGCAGGCACTTCTGCCACTTGCTCAGATACCACAGTCCACTACTCATGCTATGTCTCTGCTGCTCATGCAGTCTGCTGTTCCTCAGCTTCTCCAGCAGCCTGTTGAGGCTCCAAAATGAACAACTGTTACTGCTGGAAACACCTGTGTGGAAGTCCTTTCTCAACTGCTTGTGTGCTGGGATGGGCAACTGGTTTAGAGGAGAAATTCCCGGACAGGTTTCAAAACACTTTATTGGAAGTATAATTTATAAACTTCATTAGAAAATAGAACAGCCTCTGTACAATGATGCTTTGAAAGTCCGTGTAAGTTGATTTCAGTACAAAAATAATGCTTTCTTATTGGGAGGAGCATGAACTGGGAGAGACCAAACTGGGAGGCTCCTGACCCAAGCAGATTTCAGCAGCAGTGAGGAGGTGCCAAGGCAGGTACAATTCCTCAGCTTCACCAGTGAAGTGCAGCTAGTGAGGACTACAGGACTGGAAGTCTCTGCCACAATGAGAGGTCTGCAGCCTCAGTACTTTCTGTCTTGCAAATTAAAGCTGTCATGGGTTTTAAAACTGCTCAGTTGCAAAGTTAGTAGCAAAGTAGTTAAACTGTAGTGAGCTCTGGACTACAGATAATATTCTCACGTCTTTGTGGTGGGAAGAAGCTGTGATGTTACTGCACTGGAAAGATGATAGGACTGGAGTACTCTGGTGCTTTACCCTAAAGTGTGTCAGCAGCAAATGTAATGGAAGACTTAGTTACTTGGTGACTTGGGTTTTCTCCAGTGAAACATGATGGAGAGGGCCCAGGGCACTGCTGTGGGTGGCCCTGAAGCCTAATAGGGAAGCCAGTCTCCCTGTCTCCAGCCAGGGCCACTCTTGGTTGCTGTTTGTAAACTCTAAGCTCAGTGGGGTTAGCTGGAAATAACTACAGCTCTTGCTAAATCCAGCCTCCGGTCTAGTTAGTCCGTCTAGAGCTGCAGTGTGAGCTGCAGATGGTGTCTGGCACCTGAAAGTGCTTCCCCTGCGACAGCTCTGCTGTTGTGACAGCTCTGCTGTTGGGGTGTTATTTCTGTCACTAGAACCAGTGCACCCAGGAACTGGTACCTGGGGTAAGGGAGTTACTCAAAGTAGAAAACTTCAGCAAACTAAGTAGATTGAAGGTTTTTTGTTAGTTATAGTCAGTGTAACCCATTCCAAATGAACATAAATACTCTTCCCCTCAGCCTTTTGGCCGATGCCCTTTCTCTGTTCCCATTCAGCAGCACTGTAATCCCATCTCACGGGGTCACTTCCATGGCTTGAGTAAAGCAGCTCTGATGGAGAAACCAGTAGAACTTCCTGAACTGGGGGACTGAAGATAAATTCCACTTGGAAAAAGAACGAGTGCATGGAGCTGGCTCTGTACAGAAATAATTTGTCTTCCAGATGCTTGATTAAGTGCCTGCGGTTACAATCTGGTAACGTAGCAAGCATTAACTCTGATGCAGGGGTGGTCATAATACAGTCCTTGGTGTACAGTTCTGAAGGAAAACACGTCTGGCTCTGGTCAGCTTCACTCAGACCATCATTAAAATGCAAGTGAAGGCTGAGCTTTAAGTAAATTGATGACTGTATTGGACCAGCTTTGTGGTTAAGAACACTGGCATAAAACCTAGCTGGCCTTGTTTTAATTTGTGTTTTTTAATAGAGTGTGCTTGTTATGGTATTTGCAGAGGGACTGTGTTTGTATGTGTTTGAGTCTCATGGGCCATGTGAAGGGGAGGGCTCTGCTAGGCCTGGCTCTGGTTTGATTCACTTCCAGTCACACATGCAACATTGTGGGCAGCCAGGGCTCATAAGCTTTCAGAAAATGGAGTTTTGGGGGATTCTGTAAATTTGCCCCTGCATATTTGAGAAGAGCTTTGAGGGGTTTGTCTTTTTTTGGTTTTGCTTTGGTTTGGTTTTTTTTTAAATGTTTGATTCTGGGCCATTTTGAGCAGGGCAATGTTATGGATAAACTGAAAAAGACCTTTTGAGTCCAGGTGCATGAGTTCAGGTCTCCTCTCCAGAAGCTTTCTCTCTCTGTGATTAATTCTTAGAGTCCTACAACTTCCTCCTTGTGATCTGAAGGGAACATTAGAGACTGACTGTGGTAAAGAGGGATTTGGAGCATGTGCATAGGCTGTGGGAGAAGAGAATTCTGCTAATGCCTAATGGTGCTGCCTCACTCCCCAGCAGTCCCGGTTTTTGCCTGGCCAGGCTGAGCTCATGGCTACAAGTGACGTCTCCTGATCATGTTTCCTTTGCATTTTGAAGAAAGTTCTAAAGCTTCCAAAACCAGCAGCACTTCCACTGCAGTCCTCACCTGCCTGGATGCTTCAGATTTTAAAATCCTGACCCTACAGACACTCCTTGTAGTCTTCATAGCCAAAATAGTTACGTATTTCACATTGCTGAGCCCCAGTAGTAATAAGCTTCTTGTGGAACAGCCTGAAAGAAACCAATTCTACTCTTAACCAAGACTCCAGCAGGAATAGAAGATACAGCTGGGTCATTTCACAGTGTTCCCAGTGGGGTTTGGACCAGTTTTCCTTTCCCACCTTTTATTCTCTCATTCTGAGTAGCTGATGTGCTCAAGAAATATGTTTCTCAGTATATCACATAAGTAATGGAAGGTGTAGCTCTAAACAAGGCTGGCTGACCTCTCCTTACATTGCCCAAGGGTACCTGCAGTCTGCTGGAACTAGGTGTACTCACAGGTTTTGCCCATGCTCAGGAGGAATCCTGGTGGGAACAGGCAATTATGGGCATGTCCAAGGAAAGCATGTTCTGGATCTATTTATCTCCTTTGGCTTTGTGAGTTGTGATGGCATTCCACGCTAATATCCAGACGACTTCCCCAGCTTCCTTTTATCAGAGTAAGCAGAGATGCATTTTCCTTCCTTGGAAATTCCCTGTACAACATTCATTACAAATTTATTTTTCTTTTCTTTATGTCCTCTTCCCAGTAGGCCACTCCTAACTTCCTGTGGGGGGAGAGAAGAGGAAATGGGGTGAATGGGGCAGGGGCCTTAGGTCTTAGCGTTACCAGGTGTGAAAATGAAGGACGTGTACGTGGAGTCAGGTTGAGAAAATGAGATTTAAACAAGAGGGAGGTTAACCAGAGGCAAAATACAGATTATTTAGGAGAGCTACAAGAGTAATCTGCTTTCTACCACGAGGAGAAGACAAGAAGAGCCAAGCAAGGCCACTCACCTCACTGAAATGCTCCTCAAAGAGGACACTGTCACCCTCAGTGTGCATGACGGGAGCTGAAATGGCGTGTTCCAAGTCGTAGCCAAACCACAGCTTGTTTATAATTGCCTGCAATGAACCAAACCCCACACTGCCTGACTGGAGGTATTCAGAAAGAACCTGGGTCACATGCTGCCAACCCCTGCACTGGTGTTCAGCCAGAGCAGATCTGCCCTAAGTCCTGCCTGTAGCACAGTGAAAACCTGGACTGTTCAACAGGCTGCACTGAGCCAGACTCCCCGTCCTACCAGCCTCGCCTCCTGCTTTCATGGGGACCAATGTCAGGTGCTCAGAGCAAGTAAAAGAGCAGGGTGGGCACATAATAATTCTTCCCAGAATGCTTTCCCTGGCCTCCAGCCTGCAGCCTTTGAGACTTCTAAATTGCAGAAAAAAAAAAAAAAAGCCAAAAACCCAAAAACAAAACACCAAGGTGTCAAGACCTGAGGGGAGCTGAGTCGTTCAGGACAGTGTGTGCTCCCCTTGCTCGGTGGAAATTGTTGCTGTGTGGCACCTGTTCACTTACCATGGTAGTAGCACTGATAATCCAGGCCCCACCTGCTCCCCCGATCACCAGCATGTCTCCTGTCTTGGAGATGAGGATGGAAGGCACCATTGCTGAGGGGGGCTTCTCTCCTAGAGCAGGGACAGAGAGTATTATCCTTTCCATGTGACTCTTAACAGGATTGGAGAGACCCAAGTTCACTTACCTCACCTTTCTTGTATTTCCCACAGAAAACCAAACTACTACTCCTTCCTCAAGAATCTCAAGACTTACAGAAAAATGAGTTTCCTTGTGCCGAAAGCCTGTCTCCCAAGAAGCTGGAACTTTATGGCACAGTCTGAACAGGAAGATCCTCTTGATGTAGAACAGGGCATCCTACAGGTATTCGGGGCTGGCTGCAGCTTATTCAGCCCAGCTGAGGAACCCTTGGCAGCAATCCTGCCATGATGTCCTCTCCTGGCAGGCCTGAGGGACGCTGCACCAGGGACAGCTGATTGCACAGAGCTGTGTCTGCACCAGCACTGCTGTGTTACAGAGCTCAGTGCAAGGCTGTAGCATTACTGACTGTGCAGCAGCTATATATTTAGAATCAGAGATGAACCTAAAATGTCAGCAAGCCTGTCTTAGCAGTAGTTTCTTCACTTCTTCCCTCCACTCCCCATCAATCAGTGATCAGCTTCAGTACTTTTTTTTATTTCCTGATTTCTCTGGTCAGAAACAAAACTCCTGTGTATCCATGCAAGGGGATATGCGAGTAGACACAGATACACTACAGGGCTTTATCCTCTTTTAGTCTGAAACAAACTTGCTCTCATCCAGACCTACAAAAGGAAAGAGTACCTGTAGTTTACAGGTAGTCCCTGCCCACTTGCACACAGCCTGTGTATCCATCTCCTTGCCCTGTGCCTTATTTTGAGGATGAGAATGCTCACCTGGGTTAATGCTTCTGTTTGCTATGCAGAAATCAGCAAGTTCGTTGTTTAAAATGATCCCAGTTTGGTTAGAATACACAAAGGAGCCAAACCTGCAGGGGGGAAAGATGAAGCCTTTCAGTGCCCAGGCCTCTCCTGTTGCTGATGACATTAACTGAGCAAGGCACCCTGTGGGTTACCTCTCTTTCCTCCCAGCCTGCAACTGCCCCAGCAAGGGCGTCCAAAAGGAATTCGTGGTGCTGCTGATGCCAGAGGCCAACTCCTGTTACTATTGACTGTGGGGATTTGCCCAACCCACAGAAACTCAGCAATAGCCCAGCAAGTTCTTACATCCTCCTGAACTGTGATGGTCCTTGGAGCTGATGCTCACAGACCTCTGCTGTCACGTGGAAAAGGCATTCACAAGTAAGAAGCTGCCTAAATCAGTGAGGCCCAATGGTTTTGTATTTCTGGTAAACAGCCCTTGAAGGTACCCTGTGAACCTGGCACGTGCCCTGTGTGACTCAGTCACCCACCCATAGCTACTCACGGGTAGTTGATGGTGCTGGTGGCGGACACGGCACTGCCATCTGCGGCGAGCACGGAGATGTGGCTTGTGCCCATGCTTTTGTATTTGCCATTGTAGATGGACTCCAGCAAGTTGTAATGGCCGAGTGAGTGGTCACCACGAGCATCTATTCGGTGCCTGGCAAGCTCAACAATCCTGTCAGACAGCACGGTCTCCACAGTCACCTGCAATCGCAGCAAGGACACTGAGCTGCTGCCGCTACAGCACGGGCAAGTCTTTGGGCACGTGGAAGCCTGGGAAATTCAGCCCCAATAATCAGAGCTTGGGGCCCTGCATTGGCAGCATTCAGCCCCAGGCCACTCTCATCCCAGAAAACAAAACCAGCTCAGTACTGAGGCCCCTCAGCATTGGCACAAGCGTGTGCGTGTCCTTTATCAGGCAACTGAGTGCCAGCCTACACTGAAGCTTCAGAGTAAACAGCCTAATCTTGCCTCTGCCTTGGCCAAATGAGCCACACTGCTCTTCACTAGCAGCTCTAAGTATTTTCTTCCCTTCCATGACAGCAAAGCAGGAGAGAGCCAGAGCATTGTTTGGTGCTATAGCATTCTACCTGTGCACTGTGTCAGCTCACCTGAGCTCTAGAGAAGGCTGGGTCACTCATGTGGGGTCTTAGCATGTTGCCAAACTTCAGGGCCTCTGCAATGTGATGGTAGGTTTCTACCTTCTCCTCAGGTGTTGCCAGTGATGCTTCATGGAGTTTATAGTCTATGGAGCAGGATGATATAATTTTGTTAATAGACCCAAGGTAAGTGTGAAAAAAAAGCTGAAAGGAGCTTCCTTTCTCAGTCCCAGTTCTTAACAAGTCTCCCCTATGCTTTAGCAGGATATGGACACAGAAATAATCAAGTACTAATTTTCACTGTTACTTCAATTTCTTTTGAAGCCTTGGGAAAACCATGCATCCTTTGGCTTTTGCAGCAGCTACAGTGATGCTGATCTACTGTATGAATGAGCCAGGTCATCACCCTGCTGCACAGCACAGTCACACCGCTGCTCTGGGGCCAGTTCTGGCTTGCCAGCTCCATTTCTGCCCATTACTGTTTTACCACTCCGGAGCAACACTCTTTGAAAACCTCTTGCTCCCCCTTTTCCCCTAGGAATTTACCTTCCAATACCTTGAGGATGAACAAGAGCACTGCACCTCCCATGGGCGGTCCCGGAGCAAACACTGTGGTGTGGTTGTCGAGGGTGATGTTCAGGGCTGAGGACACCTCTGCTCGGTACGTCCGAAGGTCCTCCACTGAGAGACTGGACCCTTCAACAGAGAACCAGTGGCTGGCATTAGCACATCAACTTGTACTGGTGCTGTGGGCTGACTATAACAGGGCACTGTGAAGAGCCATCCCAACTTCCACCAAGCACAGTGCTGTTGTCACGGGTCCTCATCTGCTGCCAAACCCCACAGGATGTCACAAAGCCTGAGGGAGTTGGACAGGACACTGCATGAGCACTGGCGGAGAAGGCCAGAGCAGCAGGTGGTCTCAGTGCTGCTTCTGGGTGTGAGTTATAAGAACTGGGCAAAGGTGGCCTCTTCCCATACCAGGTACCACCCCAAGCAGCAAGCAGAAGGCTTGTGTTGGCTTTCCCCTGGTGCAGGCTCGCTGAGAGCCAACGGCTGGGAAAAGGCTTGTCTGTCAGGACTGATTAGAGCTGTTACCTACCGGCCTTCCTGACATCCTCCACCAGTGCCTTTCCTATCTGTCCCTCATAAAATGCTGCAGCTCCCTTTTCTGCTACAGTTCGCAGTGTTCGCAGCAGCGCTGGCCACCTGAAGGTCTCTCCACTCTTCAGAAACCTTTGACCATCACATAGCAGTGGGCTGTTAAAAGAAGAACATTCATCAGTTTACTGCACGTGCTCACTCTCTCCCCAGGGCCAATAATCTCCTTTTCCTGCCCGAGGCTGCTCTGGTTTATGCACGTCAAGTACTTTTTCCAGGGCAGTGCTACACCGCAGGCTACGTGGAGGAAAGCTCTCAGCCAAATGTGACCCAGAGCACCAGGCACTCCTTCCCCACACAGCTTCCTCCACAGAACCCAACACCTTAGCCATGGCTCAGGTTAGTGGGGCTTCTCCAAACGAGTGCCTGATGTAAGGGGAAAATTTCCACACAGATGGAGGCAGGCCCCATGCAGTCAGCTCCTCCTCACCAGTAGTCACACTTAGCAGACTGTTTTGCTGTGCCAAGCCACTCTAAACTTAAAAAGAAGAAAAAAAAAAAAAAAAGAAGCTGCTGACAGAAAAAAAATATTTTAAAAATCCACTTCTGTGATTCCCTCCCACTCCATAGCAAGTATTCCCTGAGCACAAGCCTGTGCTCCACGGCAGAATCTCAGAGGAAGGGTCTGAGCCTGAGGGAACAGTGGTCCTCAAGCTGCAGTTTCGTTCATGGGTCTTACCACAGGCTTTTTCCTGGAATGGAGAAGATTGGGTGATTGATTATTTTGTCCACAACAGGGGAAATGACAAGTGGCTCTGAAAGGAGCTTGATGGTTGGTTCAAAGAGGTCTTTCCATTGTAAGCGGCCATATCGCCTGTGGGCTTCCTCATACCCACGGAGTTCTCCTGGCACAGCAATCCAGGGGGCACCTGAAGAGCACAGCAGCAGTGTCACACCCAGTAAGTGGTTGGCAAAGCACTCCAATGGAAGTGTGAGTTTGTAGAGGCAACCAAGGCTTCTGAAAGCAGGCCTGGTTTGTTTATTACCTTTGTTCATGTATTTCTTCCATTATCCAACAGAAGGGATATAGAGAGGCCAGAGCCAGACTCAGAGGTGAGAGGAAAGCAAAACAGGCAACAGGTACATGCTGCAGCAAGGGAGGTGGCAGCTGAATATTGGAGAAAAAGCACTTGTTGAGCCTGGTCAGACACCAGAGTAAGTGAAGCTGTGAAGTTCTCCATCCTTAGAGAAACTCAAAAATGTCACAGGACGAGGCCCTGAGCAGCCTGAACTATCCCTGATATCACTCTGCTTTGAGTAGGAGCTGGACCAGAGACCTCCAGCTGTCCCTTCCAACCAGTTATTCCTGATTCCTTTTCAGGCTCTTCTTCCAAGGATAAGAACATCTCCTCCAGGAACTGGGATGTGCACTAAAAGAAAATGTGCTAGGAAAGGAGAATGAATGCAGCAAGAAATGTGGAGAATCCAAGATGTGCTGCTAAAGCAAGAGTGCCTGAGCCCAGCAACTCAAATCCCAACGTGCCAGGGTGCTTCCCCAATATATGGATAGGGGCAAGCATGTTAGATTGATTTCTTTCATTTCCAGAAAGTCTGAGCAGTTATTGACTTTATTTTTCTCTGTAAGAACTGCCGGGAAATGAGTCCTTTGGGAAACCTGGTCTTGAATGGCAGACTTCCTATGAAGAGAAATTACATTGTGATTTCTCCTCATGATGGCTCCCCACCCTCCCTTCTGGTCAGGCTGCCAGTGTTACCTAGTTATGCAACTAGTGTTTTTTCTTGCTTTTGCAAAAGCCAATCCAGGTAGAGTGTGTTAAATTAAATGAAACTCCAGATAAAGTTGGCGAGGTTCTCGGTTCCCCACCCTGAGCTTCGTGCACGCCAGGAGGGCACAGATCCCTCGTGGCCCAGTCTGTGTCCTTACCAATGGGGAAACCAGGGCCACAGGAAGACAGCAGATTGTGAGGAAACACTCGTGGGACTGACTCACGGGCGTTGATCACCTCGACTGTTCCTAGAGAGGAGAAGAGGGAAAGTCATTACACTGCCTTCCTGAAGCAGGTGAACATCACATTTTCAGCTGTAGCACCACACGTGCTGCTGGCCCAGAGCTCAGCTGCCCTAAATGGACACTTTTGCCAAATGTGCCCAGCACACCTGCAGTGTCAGGTCTTGGAACACCTTGTCCTTTGCTCCCTTGCTCCTATTTAGAGCAAACTAAACAGCACCTACCTGGAGACAATGAAGGTACAGGGACAAGGCCAGGACTTGGCTCCAGACAGTTAAGGTTACCCCCAGGGTTCTTGGGCCTGGGACATGGGCTGGAACGTGCTGCTCCACACCTGATTTTTAGGTTCCTGCGGTTCCTCTACAAGTGGGACATGTCAGAGACATAACATGAGCCTCAGGCTCCTTGGAGGGCCATTTACCAAGTGATGGTGAGGCAGGTCCATCGTGTTTATAAGCAGAATGGTGATACTGAAAGACTCTCTGTGTATCAGCGAGCTTAAAAGGAAAATACAAACAAAGCCAAGCCCAACAAAACCCAGGCTTGTACGCACTTGTTCAGGTCTAGCCTATCATTTTGCTTCTTTCTCTGCCTTGTATTTATCCTCTTCTATGACAGCCCCAGAGCCAGCTATGCTGAAGGGGCACACAGTGCTCCCTGGTGTACCAAGCACCTGAGCTGTGCAGGGCCATGGGCAGCTCTGTGCAGCATAACTCAGGTAGCAGAAGAGGACTGTTGTCAGGAAACAAAGTTACATGTCTCTGCCAAAAGCAAAGAAAAAAAATATAGGTGTTCTGCCAAATTAAGCTCTTGCATAAGATACATCCAAGCACTTCCAGATTCATGACTCTGCTGGACTACTTGGCAGGGGTTTAAAACTCTGTTACTGTGCTCACTGTTGATTTTACTATTTAGATCTATAAGCTCTGGGGGCTTTTGGAAGCCAAGACTTAAAAAAACCCCACATTAAAAACATAAAAGCAAGAATACAACACTGGAGGTTAAGCCAAACACAGGAAGGCTTCCCAGCAGGCCCTGAACATCGTCAGATTTAGATTTCTGAAGTGAAGAGGCATCTCCTGGGGCAGGTCTCCCTGCTGCTTTGGGAATTCCCAGCGAGGGCAGTGAGATGCAACCCCCACATCAGCAGGCAGTGCCTAAGCTGCTGGAGCAGGATGAGCCCCTGTAGTCCCAGCCCAAGGGCTCAGACCAGCTCATTTCCAGCACATGCCTCACTCTGCTCCTTTCTGCTTCCACGGCAGCCCAGTGGCACCTCAGCACTGCTCACGCCTTGCTGCAGTCTACTTTGGGCTTGCTTTGGAGGGGCTAGGAGAGGCAAACTCAATTGATTTTATATCAGAGCTCTTTCCTCCCCACACACGTCCTTGCTGTGAAATGATGATCACAGCTCCCTGTGATGGATGCTCTGGGTTAAGAGAAGCCTGGCTTGTGATGGGAGGATTCAGCTTTTATATTCAAAATATTCCTCTGAGAGAACAGGAAGGATTCTGACTTTTCCGTGGCAGCTGGGTGTCTGCAGAGGGACAGGGCACCATGGAGAGGCCAGGGCTGGCCCGTACCTGTGCTGGCATTATAGATGGTAAATATGACCCCACCACCCAGGCCCGAACTCTGAGGATTCATCACCGAGGTGCAGATCAAGCCAGCAATGGCAGCATCAACAGCTGTGCCTCCACTTTTCAGGATGTCCCTGTGGTGGAAAGGGAAGAAAAAAGACAGTGTTAAAACCCAGGAATGACAGAATGGAGGAATCACATGAAAATGCCTCCTTGGGGCCCCTGCAAGGCAGCCCCAGCTTGAGGAGAGCAGGTAGCAGGTGGAGAAAGCTTCTGGCAGCAGTGTGGGGTGTGAGAGCACAGAGAGGAGCCTCCCTCTGTGGGAGTGAGAAGGAAGAGTTAGAGGGAAAGAAAGGGCAATCTGCAAGAGAAAGAGCAGCCAGACCTGTGTGAAGCTGGTCTTCCTCTGGGGGTTATGGACAGAGAGAACTGCAGCTGCTCACAAATGCTGTTAACAGAAAGGGATGGTGAGGAGTACCCAAGTGTGGGGGAGGATGCACAGGAGAGAGCTTTCCACATGCTGGGAACCAAACAACTGATCCCTAGGTCCCCAAATGCCATTCCCAATAAAAAGGCATATGCTGCTCAGCTGGATGGGGCACTGAAGCAGGAATGATGGGTCCATGTGAAGCAAACTCCTGAGACTTGACATGTCAATTAGCACAATAGTAACTTCATTGCTCCTACAATGCTCCTACAATGTGCCTTCCTGGGCTTACTTGATATTAGCACAAAAACACCCCCGCCTCTCCCTGTATTCCCAAAGACAAAACCAACAAAGAAATAGAAAAAACAAACAGTAAAAAACCCACAACTGTTTCTAACTAGGCACAGCCACATCAAAGACCACACAGGCATTAAGACATCCTCATGCTGCTGACAGCAATGAGGTTCTGCTACAGAAATGTGTCTCAACAAGTTATTCTTGAGGGATCAAGCACAGCTGAAAAACACCTTTTCCTTGCAGTGGAAATGGGGTGGTGTTTTCTGCACACCCTGCCAGTAGCCAGCACTGTGTTTGCTAGGGAGGTTTCTGACTGTTTTATTGGGTTATTGCTTGTATAAGGCAAAGCCAGAAAGGAAAGTGGAATTGTTCATTAATTGCAGTGCAGCTGCCCCCAGAGGCTGCACAGGAACACAGAGCAAACATAGGGACTGCTGTTTATTTTGCATCCATTGATATGGCTGGGTCCTGCTGGGGCTGGGAACAGGATGCTACCAGCAGGAACACTGATTATGGCTTTCCTTTGTTTCAGTAAATGCCTCGGAACCACTGCCTGTAAGGCAACGGCATGTGGACAAGTGGGAAGAAAAGAAATGGTAGGGAACCACGGGGCTTTCTGTTTGGGATCTGAATGGCTAATGGCCTCTCTGGAGCAAGCTGCTCCCTGGCTTTAGTTCTGAATTTGGAGACTGAGGCTCAGGCTTGCCCATCCATCTCCTTGCAGCAGGGGATGGACACACCACACCAATGTCCCTGCGTGGTGTTTTTCTGAAACTGAAGCTACTAATTGATGACAAGAAAGGAAGGAAATTGGGGCTTCCTGAGAAACTGAGTCACCTCTGCAGAAGGCCCAAGACAGCAGATTAGAAGGCTGCGAAAAGAGGGAAGAAGGACCACTACACTGACCCGGGATAGTGCAACTCAGAGCCTCTGGATTATGGGCTGTGAAGCAGCACCTGTACAAAGCCTGGTACCAGGGAAAACCATGGTTCTGGGATAACTGGCAGTGAAAAACAACTTTAGAAAGAAGCTTTGAGATCGTATGGTATGCTTTTCAATGCAATGCATTAAGACTTTAACATGTAACATCAGGCACATCTCCTCAAAGCCTGAAAAGCACCACTCACCCAGGTTTCCCAGCCACATTCACAATTGTGTAAGAGGTCACACATCTTTTACTGCCTTTTGTCCTGGGATCCTCCTGCCACTGTCCCTCTGAAACCAATGCCATACACCCCTCACCATGTCCCCAGAAACACTTGTGTCTGGAGGAGCGTTCCCTGGTGAAGATCTTCATCCCAATCTGCAGACTGGACCCCAGCCTCAGCAGCTTTCTCTCCAGCCTCTCTGGAGACTGAAACACAACAGGAAACACTCTCTGAGCTGGCTCTCTGAGTGTGACTCACCCACTTTCAGACAGAGATCTGCCACTTCCCAGGAATTATGCCTGGGGAATTTAGGACCATTATCTTGCTCATCTAGCCACACCACACCCTGTCCAATTACGTGGCTCCCTTTATAGGGATCACAGTTGCAATGATCTTAATTGTAATGCAGAATCCTAGAGATAGAGACACATGACCCTCCATCAAAGTGTGGTACCTTACCAGGTCTCTGTAGAGATATCTCAGTGCTGCTGCTGAAAAGATCTGACAACAACTTTTAGTCCTAAATCCTTCCTGAGTCTTAGCTTCAGCTTTAGGGCTTGGTCATTGCTGTGTCAGCATGTCATTGCAAGAATCCCATGAGAGACATGGCAGTGTGGTATAAAGGCACCACATCTCATCTCGAGCCACAAAGTAGAGCACACAGCTCCAGCATCACATGCAGCATGTAAACTCGCATCCTTCTGCTTTTGTGTTTACAGGCATTTAATGACAATAGGAACAGTAACAGTAAAGTAATAATATGGGAGTCAAAATGTTTGAGAGAGGTTATTACACAAACTGGAGTGGCACAACCTCGGCAGCTGGAGAATTTTTTAAACCTACATCTTTCTTTCCAAGTGATTTATGTCTTTTGTACTTATACTGTCCTGGATTAATTTCACTTAAATCTGCTCTTTGCTTTTTTTCTTCATAGCAGACACACCTGCTGCAGGCTTCAGCCCAGAAACATACTCCCTCCTAAAGACAGGGATGCCCAGTCCTCCTTTCCCTCTTAGCCTGGCCTTCCTTGCCTCTGTTGAAGCCCAGCTACAGCGCTCTGCAAGCTCCTCTAACCTCTAATTTATTTCTAAGCCACTTACCCGACCAACCACCATGCTGTGAAGAGTACATTTCCCGTCCTCCACTTAAAAACAGCCTTGTATTTGTAAACTATAAATATTTAAACCTTCCAAAAATCCACGGGTTTGCAGAGCTGCAAATTTTTGCGACATTGGATAATGAAAATAAGCATCAACCGAGGAGCAGGGGCTCCGTCTGCCCCCCGAGCTGCTCCCCTGCCGGACGGAGCGCACGCAGGGACCAGCATCGCTGCTCAGCCCCAAAGCGGGGACGGGACAGAAACCCGGCGCGCTCCCGTGGTTAGTACTTGTCCTGCCTGTCAGTGCGAGGCACGACATCCACGACCAGTGACCCGAAAAGCCGAGAGGTCCGTGCACGTACCGGCCGATGTCAGAGCAGGTCTCGGTGTCGGCAGCCACGGCACCGTGCAGGTAGTGCTGGGGACCGCACCGGGGCTGGGTCAGGATGACCACGAGTGTCACGGCCACCGCCAGCACCCCCAGGGTCAGCAGCACCAGGCAGCAGATCTTGCCCGTGGACATGGCTACTCCTGTGCCGCCGGACGAGCTGGGAGGCTTTCGCTCCTTTCGAGAAGGCGCCGGCTTTGCTCAGGGTGGAAATAAGAGGATCCCGGCAGTTTTGTGAGGGAGGTCCCGCCGCAGTGGGCTCTGCCCCCAGCGACTGAGAATTACATTGTTTTTAAGACTAAAAGCTGTGGGAAAAGGAACGGTACACTCTTTCTTTCCTACTCTCTTAGGCGTGAGAGGCTTTTCACTCTCTTTAACAAAATAAACTTTATCTTGCAGATCCTCCACGTGCCTTTTTTTAAAGTCTCTGATGAAAGCATTTAACACATTCACTGCTGGAGCACTTCAAAGGGAAGGGCACTTCTACACTGTTTCTTGGCTTCACACATTCTTGCCTTCCCATTCGTGCCACACAAAGCAAATTACCTAACAAAGGTAGCCTACGTGGTGAATCGCCGTGAAAATTACATCAGTCCCACATTGCGAACTTGGGGTATTTTGTTTCCGTGTGACTACTCAAAGAAGTAAAAGCTAAATACAATATACAAGGCTAGAACCTGATCTCTTGACAGAGCAGCGATGAGCACGTGGATTGTTACGCAGTGAAATAGCTCTGTAAGAGCCTCTCAGTTATACAGTTCTCCTTGCCCTAGAGAAGTTAAAGATAGGGCTCCACATCTGCCACCTGTCTTTCTAAAAGATGTTGTTTGTGATCCTTTCCCAGCCAAATCTGGGAGAAGGGGAATTCACCTACCCAGATTTACACATGTATTTCAGTGCAGACTCAGAACCCCTCCCGCTAAACTTCATCTCATAACTAAGCAATTTTATTTCACATGTCATATCTCAGGAAATGGATTTGATAGGCTAAAGTGTCTTTATTGTGGTCGTATATTCCCATAAGGTTATCTTGGGAAACTGAAGATAGTCCAAGAAAAAAACATGCTTTTGTCTGAGATAAAACCATGGTCCCTAGTTAATAATTTCTTGGTCTCCACACCTCTGTCTCATTTGGCAGATATACTTGGCGTGTGTAAACAAGCCTCCTCAGCTCTAATGTGACTCTTCTTTTCATTCTACTGCAAAGCATTGCTGATCTTGCAGAATTTCTCAACCCCTATATGACTCTGACGTTTTGGTTTTGAGAAATTATAACACTTAAAGAATCATCATTCTGGTGCTTTCTGGGAAAGCTCTTCCCTTTAAATTCATAACAGGGCTGGAATCCCTGGGCACTCAGTACCAATAGACTCAAGATTCAAGTGGATTTTGCCCATTTGTTTCCATCAAATGCCACAGAAAATTCAGCTGTAGTCTCCAAATTTCCATCAGATTTCCTTTTTAACTCAGCACATCAAACATTCTCTATCTGGAAAGTTACTGTTGTGGAGTCAAGGATGAGACTTGGAAGAGGCAAGAAAGGTAAAGCAAGTGTCATCTCCCAGACCATGTCTGGGATGTAGTTATGACCTACTTCAACCAAGAGCTGCCTCTCACAGGGAGAGGCATTCGTGTTTGCCATACAGAAACCCATTTGTGTTTTCAATACAGAAACCCATTTGTGTTTTCAATACAGAAATGAAGACTGAGCCTCCTTGTCTCCTTCAATGTGTAACCTCTACAATCTTGTTGGTGCAACACTCAGCTTTGACCATATGACACTACAAAGTCTGCACTGACCCTCCCAGGTGAGAGGCTGCTTAGCAGATCACAAGCTGGGACTCAGTACTCTGTTTATTTGGCTTTTTCTCAAAACTTTCACACTTGCCATCATTTTCTGGGAGCACAGTTGGTCTTGGCACAAATCTCCACACACACTCTCTGATCCTCCACTGCCAGCATGAAGGGCTTTGTATGCTGCTTGAAAAGGAACTCAGTATTTAATAACCCTTACAGGCCACGATATACTCAAGGAAATTTTAATCAGAATTTTAAAAAAAACATGGTTGCTGCCTTGTCTGCAGCAAAAGATGAGGTTTGTGGCATGAATGACATTTCAAGCATTGTGTTTTCTCTCCTTTTCTTCAGTGCTGCTTTCCATTGATTGAGGGGAAGAAAAGAATGTCATTGGACAGAAAGCCAGACATTTGTATTCAACAAAGAAAACCTAAGATACTGACACTCAGTTTATCACTCATCTCATTTTTTAAAAATATAAATCAAAAAAACCCTAAATGCACACCAAACTCATGAGGAACTCTCACGTTAGTGTCCTAAGTATCCGCATTTGCCTTTGTCTCTACACTGTCCAATTACATTGCAACGTACCCAAGAGGATGCCTCTTTCTGCTGGTGGTTGTTTGCAGAGCATTGTCTTCAGTCACCAAGCTTTTTTTGTAATAAATAAGAAGAGCATTTTACATTTCCCAACTCTAAATTAAGTTTAAATTACTGGAAAAGAGTCTAGCAAGGTTTCCAAGAGCATGCAACCAAAAGCCAAATTGGATGTATTTCATATGCCATTTGTCTCATCCTCCAGTGATGTTTATTATGACCCAGGAATACACAAAATGTAGTTGGTATAAACAACCCACAGTTGTCTCTATATTAATCAAACAACAAAAATAATAGGCATTCGTCTCAGTACACGCTAACCTTTGCACACAAACAAGTTTTCTTTTTTGAGGGCCATTGGTCTTCTCCCACAAAACCCAAATTTTCAGATGTCTGGAAAAACAGATACTTGGAATAAGGAAATTCTGGTATTCGAGATCTCATTCATATCTCTCTTCCCTCTGTTATTTCTCAGAATTCAGGATGAAATTAACTTCGCCCTGATTAAGGAAAACCAAACTCTGATTCTTTTGATGTTGAAATCAGAAAAGGGAAATACGCTCTAAAATTACTCATGGACTTCTGTTTCGCTGAGATTAATATTAAAAGCACCTTCTGAAGAAAGGCTATTTGGTTTTCCTTTTAATTTCAAAGGATGCCAGGGAAAAACTCCCCCAGTTTTAGCTGAGAAACTTGGCAGTACTTCATCTCCAATCTTGAAAACACGCTTCTGGCTGTAGTTGTAATGGTTAAACGGATTCCTCCTACAACCCTGGAGGGTTTGGAGGATGACCACGAGCAGTCAATACATTGGGAGTAGCAGGACAGTGATGGATGACCGAGATAGGACAAACCTACATCTTGAGCAGGACAAGTATCAGCGCTACTCTGGCACTATTTTCCTCAGCCACACTAACTTTCAATTTTCCACTTGAAGGATCTCTCTTTGTTGGCTTTCAGTATGAACAAAGGGAAAGCACTTGAACAGGACAGTCACAGGACACGAACCACTCCTCACATCACTGAAAGCAAAAAGGGACCTGGCAAAACTCAGGGGTTCTTATTTCTTTGTTGAATTTTTCAAGATTAAAGGCAGAGCTGCTCCCTCCTTCTTCCTTTTCTGCTGGTTACAAAGCAATCCCTGAGAGAAATGCTCTGTGGAACCCAAACCTGAACATCCTCTATTCTACAGTGACAGTGACATATTGAAAGTCAACTTTTGCACAGCTCTACTTAATAGGACACATGGCACAAACCACTGCCCAAGGGAAACTCTTCTCCATTAACTTTGTTTGATGAAGATATCCAGGCACAGCTTACTGCAAGTATCAGCATTTCATTCTTCCCGTAACAGTGGAGCTATGCTCAAGGTTAGACTAACAGTGAAACTTTCTGGTTCAGTCTTTAACTCTTGAGTGCCCTTCTGGACCAAATCCAGCAGTTTTCTTAAAGACTGAACCTCATTAGTACAATCACTATAACACAGCTGAAAGTATTGGCAGTGGAAAACAAAAGGGAGCTTTGTGTGCATCCAAAGACACCAACAGTAAACTCTGTCTGAACTCTGTATTGACTAAAAGAGCAGCTGCTACAACCTTTTTCTTTTTGTCTTTTTTTTTTTTTTTTAAAGTTCATTGTGTCAGTTAAGGGTATATAGAAACAACAGGGACTTCTGTCTTAAAAAACCATCTGAAAACAACCTCATCTCTCAGAAAGAGGAGCAAGCATGGGAAATATTTTCTAAAAATCCCCTAAATGACAACTGAGGCTTTTCTGGGATTACCAGGTAAATGACAGAGCTGTACTGCTGAGAACAGTGAGCCTTTCCACAGTGTTTAATCATATTGCAATCTTTGAGTCAGGAGTCAAGACCAGCATCTGGATTTCATCTCCTCTCCAAAATGAGCAGGACTGGTCAATCAGAGGACAAATGGAGCCAAAGAGATCATGTGGAGACAGCAGGCCCCATCTCTGCCTATCCCTGCAGCTCCTGAGAAATGAAAGCATACACACAGCATCCCCTCTGGAGTTCTGCAGTTTCCTACCATCTCACTGGAATCCAGTGAGATCCACCAGCATCAGGTGGTGCTGAAAGGGAGAGTGAGGGAGAACATGTGCAACTGGTGCAGGAAGGGTAGAAAGAGAGCGGGATGTGCCTCTGGGAAGCCACAAACTGCTGGAGAGACTCACACTTGCCTTAGACTACCCTGTCATGAGCCCCAGCTTAAACATGGCCTAAGAACTCTGCACCTCTGCCCTCTCCCTGCTGCACTTCCAGCTCTTTGGGAAGGACAAGCCCTGGAAATACAAGCCAGACGCATGAGTGCTGCAAGTCAGTAAGGATCTCAGAGAGACAGCACACACAGAAATCCAGGGCAAGCTGAGTTTCTCTGAAAGGGAAGGGGGGAAGACCAGGTTCTTAAATGCCCTTACGATCCTCATGTACTTCACAAGCAAAGCAACGGAGAGGCTGACAGAAGGATAAAAAGCAGCTCCACCAACAGCCCTTGCCATTTTCTGGTGCGAAAAATGAAGGTTGCTGATTGTGCAATTACAGACACAGGCTCCTGGCTCTGTCTTGGTTCCAGGGATAACAGCATTGCTTCACAATGACTTCCCTTCCTTCTGAAGGGCCCTGGGAACTCATGTGAGGTAACCTTTTCCTTGTGCAAGAATGCAAGAAAGTGCTTTCTTCCCTAGAAAGTGGAGGAGCAGCATGCAGGGAAAGAGAAAATCAGTTTCCTAGAGCTTGTTTTCTGTCCTTTTCTTCTTCCCTGCTCATCTTTTGCTGCTGCTTTACTTTGGAAATTCCCCAGTATTCAAATACTTTCAAAAATGTTCTTTCCAGTTTCTTGCACAATTCCCTTTGGAGCTGTGGTATTCCTTATCCATAGCCACTTTCCCACACAGGGATCACTGTAATCCTTCCTTCCTTCAAAATTTTACACTCTTTCCTCTAGGGATATGCTGACATTATTGTCCCAAAATTTACTCAGCTGGAACATGGGGTAGAAAATGCAAAAAGTCAACTGTTGCTCATGCATGAGAACGAAAAATGGGAATGGAAAAAAACCCCACTTTCCCACATTCAGAATTGGAATAGTAACCTTTGTTAATTGTTAAAAGTATAGTGTAAGCATATCTGAGCTGAGCTGGTTGTGTGCTACATGTTTTTATTTCAATAGAGAACAAACCATTTTCATAATTTCATGCATACCCTTCCTTTCTTTTCTACCTTGTATATTTAATTTCAAGACCTTTTTTTTTGCACAACAGCTGGTTACGTTTATTACCATACTGAAGTAAGACATTTTTAGCCTATCAGATTGGAAAATGGAAGTAAGTTACTGTCAGCAATATATTCTAGTTCTCAGCAATTACAGGATCCCTTTCCAAATCGTGTGGCAATAGCTGTACCAGCACATTTCACAAGTCTCCTCTGGATCCAAACCCTAAGGCAGTACAGTAATGTGTAGACTTCCACAGAAGTCATCAAAAGAAAGGTAGTTGCATGAGGGAAAAAAAATTGACTCAAGAAAACCTTGAGGGTTTGGGGTTTCTGTTTTTGTTTTATTCATTTGTTTACTTATTGCATAAAAAGCAGAGCTATTGGTCTCCATACCAAAGGGCAAATGGCAGCAGCAGCATTTAACAGAGAGAAACAGTTTCTACGTGGTTCACCAGGGTCAGTGTATGAAAGACTTAAAATAAATAATGCACACAGAAACATCTGGGGTTTGTCGGCAATAGATTAAAAGACTTCCAGCAGTGACAGGACAGGGTGTCCTAGTTTAATGAAAATTAAATTAATTTGAAAGCTTTTGGAACACAGAAACTGGATCACCGTGTGCATCTCCAGAACCCCATGCCAGCAGCCAGAATGGTGCTGAAACAAAAAGGAGATGGACTTGGTCCTTCAGCCTCACACATCATCCTCTCTGAAAATCAGGAGATCAAAACCCAACCCCAGGTGCCACAGCCATGAGACTAATGGCTAATTGCATCTTGGCTTCTTTCCTGGCCCTCTTCTCCTTCCTGTCTGCACCAGCAACTTTCACAGCACTTCCACTTTTGCTGCTTAGTTCAGGCAGAGTCTTTTGGTTGCTGTTCAGGAGCAGGGACCAACTTTTCTGTCGCTTCAGGCCCCAGGATGAATTACAGAGGGCTGAGATCCACAGCTCTCTCATCAGGTAACTGCAAGTATTCCCATCACATAACTCCACCTTTCCTCCTCTGTGCTGCTTTCTTTCCCGAGATCCTCATCATGTACAAATAACCTCCCCAGCTGTCAATCCGTGGTGCAGCCTCCTGAGTGCTGCACAGCCAAAAGGTATTCCATCCCCAAACCACGTGGAATCTGTAATTGGTTACAGAGATCCTCTGGTTTGACCAAAGCCATGGGCAGTGCCTTATTGTTAAAACTTAATCGCTCTCCTTTCTGGGACATTTGGTGCCTGGGGCCTCTCTCTCCCTGTCAGCTCCCTCCTGACATGGCACAGCCTGACCATGCCTCTGCCAGAGGGACAATTCTTTCAGGAGCTCTGCCCAGCATACATCACCTCCTGGAATGAGAAAACTTAGTCTCTCAAAGTCAGGCAGCCATCACCAAGGAGTACCCCAACCCCAAAAGAAACACTTGTTCTGGAGTCAGCCCTCAGCAGGGCCTGTGCTCCTGCCAAAAACTAATCAGCACTTTTTCCTTTCTTTGTCTTTTCCCCCTCCCCACAGTCTGGGATGACTAAGAAGAGACAAGTGAAATTCAGTTCCTGGATGTCAGTCTCTATTTTATGTCAAATGTTAAAAAGGTGCCGCTTCTCAGTCTCGGAGCCAAGTTGGACTTTCCCTCTTCTGCTTCCTCCTCAAGGTCTGACACTTGCTGCAGAGTCAAGGGCAGATCACTGCTGCATCCCAGAAACCTGCCAGCCCTGGACTCTCCGCAGACTGCAAACATTTCATATCTCATTGCCTGACATGAAATTCTGTCTGTCTGAACAGGGTTGGATCACATATTAGTGGCCAGGATTGCCCAATACCAGATTTTGGAGGCTTGTTTACTCAAGGCCAAACAAACACACATTTTAAAAACATAAACTCAGTAAAAGCAGAAGTGCTTATATCCAGAAAACTTCTCTGTTCCTCAGACACTGCTTAGAAAGACAAAATAAAAAAAATCTGTTTTTTAAAAACTGAAATAGTTCAACGTTCAAATGTAAAGACATTCAGTGCAGCCCTGTCCTGGTTTCATGGGCACAGATGCTGTTTCATCTAAAGAACATTTGCCTCATTTGCTGACATTCGGTTTCCACCCTTTCTAAACAATAGGCTTAGAAGTTGACTGAGTTTACCTTACAACACAAAAACAGACAGGTAAGTCAGACTGAGAGCAACACGGCTCCTGCCTCCCGCAGCAGCCAGCAGTGGATGCCCAGGGGAGACTATAGCAGGAAGGGTATGGCAACAAATGTGTAGTGATTTTTTTCTAAATGCTCTCCCAGCCTCCAAACAGTTGCAACTCAGAAACTTCCTGAGCCACAAGTGTGCTCTTTGTATCTGATAACCCTTGACAATTTAGATTAATGAATTTCTCCAATTTCATCCAGCTACCGATTTACTGGGTGATAAAAGTTTTTCAGAGCAAAACACATCCTCATTTTGTTGCTTTCCTTCAGGACTCTTGGGGCCCTAAACTGCTGCTATTCCAGCAGTAGAATAAGAGCAGTGAGTCTCCACTTTGGAAAAGCAGGAATTGTCGAAGTAGCTCAATTTGACCTAACGAAACACTGTCTCTCCAGCATTTGAGAGGATCTGTGCTGTCAGGCCCCTCACCAACTGCTGCACCCCCAGCGAGCCCAGAGCCATGAGGTTACTGGGAAAGCACCACGCTCAGAGCAGGCAGCACTGGCACTTCTGCTGAAACCCACTGCTATTCATCACCCCTGTAACACCCTCCTGGCTGCAGCATCTTGACCCTTGAAGTCCCAGGGAGGAGCCCATGCAAGGGCCTGGAATAAAGGCTTTGGGAACATAAAGTGAACAACCAGAGGGAAAAAACCCCACTGAGTCTGAGAGAGCTGCCTGTCCTCTGAAGGACCCTTTAGGCAACTGAGCCAACTTTCAGGGCTTTTCTGAAAAAAAAGATGAAGTACAGTCATGGCCCAGCAGGAGTCTTGGAGCATGAACTAAAAAGGGATTTATAACAAGAAAGAAAAGGGGAGATTTTTAAGTAACTGCTTGCTCTTATCCAAAAACACAGGCTTTACCGATTCAGCCATAACCCTGCACCAATGTCTAGCTCAGGGATGTCCCAATAAATGCAAATATATCATGAGAAACACATCGCAAATCACAGCTTACAAATTATAAACTTCATTTCCCATGACCCACTAGAAACCCCAAAGCCAGTTCTCATCCCAGTTATGTTGACACCTGAAGACAACTGAGATTTGAGGTGCTAACTGCTGAACCAACAATCACAGCACAAGCAGTGACAACACATCTGTCTCACTGAGAACACGTGGTGGACTGGAAATCCCTTCCAACAGAGAACATGACAGAGAATATTTACATCAGACTTTAGTTAAGAGCTGCTGTCCATGAGAGCCAGCCTCCACACGAAATTAAAGATGAAACTTGTTTTTGAGTCCAAGCAGTTCCACTGGTGGTTCTTCAGTGACTCAGCAAAGAGAGGATTAGTGGTGACTACTTGCTGCAGAGGACAGGTGTCTGTTTTTAAAACTACTGTCACAGTAGTACTCTCAATAACAAGGCCAGAAGTTGAGACTAATCCCCAGGCTCCTCCTTGCTCCAAGCTGATGACTGTTCATTTGTGACAGTGCAACACGAATTCTCATCCTGCAAATCACAGATACTGTTCTTGTAAGAGAGCCAGAATTTTGTTTATCTTGGGGTTGTAATTTGGCATTTCTGTTCAGCCATAAAGTGTCAGTAATAGTAAAGTGATTTAAAAGAACTGGAACTATTTAAAAGATAACTACTGAACTTGTGGCTTTCTTCAGGGCTGACTTTACTCCAAGCAGAATTTGACATAATACGGGGATTTTGGTCAAGGAGTTGGTTTTTCTAGACACTGCCAGGATCTCCCTAATGAGGAGAAATGCATATGCCCATAGCTTTACCTATGCTGAAGTATTAGCACTCCTGCAGCTCTGTGCTCTACCTATACAGCCACATTCACACAATCTGATGTCAAACAAGGACTGTTCCTTGGTGCTTAGTCACTTCCTTTGACTAGAATTAATAGGAATGTCAAATCCAAATACTCAGAGAACAGCAGAGAATGATATAAAATGAATAGCAATAGGCAAGGAATCACAAAACTACAGCTCGGGGGTAGTGGTGAAGCCATGTGAATGCCTAGAGTTTAGACCGTGATAGACAGGGAGTAAAGAAGCATGGAGCTGGAATTCCTCAGCATGCTAGAAATGTGAGATATGAATTCAAAGGGTTGAAAAGCAGAACATATTTCTGGGAAATAGAGAAGAGTTTTAAAAAAAAGGATACAGGCTTGAAAACGAAGTTCATTAGTGAAACTGGGAACTCTGCCCTCTCCCTGGACCTCTGTGCAACCCTAAACACAATTTGACAGTAGGGGCCAATAGAAGGATGCAATGAACTTAATCTCTGTTTACATAGGAGAGTAGCTCTGTCCCAAGTAAACTGAGTGGATGGTGAGGCTGTATTGTGTTAACCCTGGCTGTGATAGGGAAAAAGTCGTGGCATGTTCTTTTCCTCTCTGGCAGTGACAGCCCTAATGCTTTTGGCATGAGTGGATCATGCCAGGGCATCGAGGGCTGCTGTGCAGGCTGTACACCTCTGCTTCTGGTTACACTCCCAGTGAACTGTGGAGCCTGGCTTGGTGCTGGCATGGGCACCATCCACACTTAGTACAGGAAACACAACTCAGAAGGAAGCAGAGGGATATAAGGCTCTGGTTGAGAAGGCAGTACTGGGTTAACCATTGCACTTGATGATCTTAAACATCTTTTCCAACTTAAATGCTTCTATGACCCCACTGTCCCTGCCTAAGAGCCACTTGGCCCCATCCCTCACCCACCCCTAAGACAGCACTTATCCCATGGGGCACTCCACTCCAGGCAAAGGATCACTCAGGGGAGAGCCCAAGTAAAACCCTTCACTTTACTGTGGTAACACCTCTGAACTCCACTCTCACTATACGGTTGAATTTCCCATTCTCAGAGCCATAATCTTGACTCTAAACCTTTACTGGGCGCTAAGCCAAGATATCAGCCACATCCCCAGCTCACATGGTGTTGAGGGAACCCTACCAACAGCCTTCCAACTGTTTTGGCAACCCCTTTTGTTGTCCCTCTCTCACTGTACATCTGGATTTTATTTTCTTTGATTCCCAACCCTAACTCGGTGCCTGTACCAAGTCTTATACAATGGGATACACCACAAAACTTGGTGAAGTTTAGGTAGGGATGGACCCAACAGTCCCCAAGGGCAGAGCTACTGCCATTCTCTAGTAATGCTTTGATGAGTACTCTGGCCTATCAGTGGGCTGCATTATGAGAAACATCTGTGCATAATCCATCAGTGCCTCAGGGCATTTAGAAAATAGTATTCAATTTAGTTAATAGATTGGGAGATGAGGTCACCTACAGGAGGAGGGATCTTCCCCAGGCTGTTCCTTCTTCCTTTTCTTCAATAATGTTGTTGACATTAACCATGTTTTGTGCTACACAAAACAGCTGGTAGGTCTGGAGAAGATGTCTGAGAGTGCTCTAGGTCCAGCCAGAGCTCTTCTGTGAGATTGCTTACATGCTCAGCTTAGGAACACGCTTAAACACTCTGTGAATCCTTGATGACAGAAAGCTCATATGCCCTTGGAGTTGTTCAGATAAGGTGCAAAGATGGAAGGCAGTCAGAGGGAGCAGATTTGGTCCAGCTGCTTTTCCATGTGTGATAGGGAGCATAAATATTGGCAGGATGAAACAGAGCTGATCTACGAGCCCTCTCACAGCTGTGGGGAACAGCATTTCAGTAACTTTCAGCTGACATCACCTTAGGTACGTATGGTGGCCAGAGGTTTTTTCTTCTCTGTTTTGGCTTGTTCAGCAATTCCTAAACTTCAGAATTTGAAGGCTATGAGAGCAGGACATGAAGACGAGGTACCTGCCCACACAACCTGAACTCTATCCTTGAATGACAGCCCAGTCCAGGCACGATTCCTACTCTCAGTCTGTCTCTGAGCTTCCTGGAACAGGAGCTGTTGATAGTTACAGCCATATATTTAAATGGCACAACAGAAATAACCCTGCACATGGCACTCATCTGAATCCCTTCATCTTTATGCAATAAATGATATTTCATTTTAACCAACAGCAATCCTACAAATCACATTCATTTCCCACCAAAGTGGGAATAAAAATTTATGTTTCCCCTCAGGCAAATGTTTTACTTATTCTCCAAATTTGAATGATTTACAACCACCTATTGTGACATTCAGTATTTCATAGTCAGAAGCAAGATTATAAAGTCTTAGTATTTGGGATAACAGAACAATGTGATGCTCTGGTTTTTGTAATGTTCCAGTAAACCCTGAGGTACCATCCTCCACCCAACACAATCCAACGACCTCCGTACATTTCACACAGGTTGACACACAATGAAGAATCGCAGAGTTTATTTTAAATCCAGTCTCCTGGTACAAAATAAACTTCAGCCCGGGAAATCTGGCAGGTGAGAACTTCGGGTGCAGCAGATGAACTGTTGGTTGTTAACCTCCCAGCTCCAGGTAGCTCTGTGTCCTGCTTTCACACACAGCAGGCGGGAGCCTGGAACACACTTTGCCTCAGGTTGGCTCTAAGAGCACAGGTAGCAAAGCAATAGAACAGGTCACGTCCTACTGGGTCCCAAATCTTAGTTCTGGGGCCCATTTCTCAGTTATGTTCAGTACTGCTGGAAATGCACCAAGAAATCGGGTTCAGGGTAAGAACAGCCTGTTCCAAGACAGTTTCTCTCATTTCAACCTTTAAAATGCGCTTGAATGTTTGGCTCCGCATCCAAAGCAGAAACTCTTAATTCCATCATAACATTATACAAGTACAAGTCCCATATGACTGTGAGATGTTATCATGGTAATTTTGGTTACAGAACTGGGCAGCTGAAATGAGAGAAAAAAAAAAAATTAAAGGAGCAAATAATGGATAATGGGAAAATTTCTGCATTCAAAATGCTGTTACATTAGAAAAGAACTTCAGCTCATGTACTGCAAGGCAACATATCCCTCTTCCACCTTCAGGGAACAAGAAAGTATCAGCTTCTGAGAAGAAGTTAAAAATCATACAAATTCAAACTATCTTTAGAAGTGTATTTGAATACAAATGTCAATACCATTTCTGTAAACATCTTCATGCAAATCCCACACGGTCAGGTCAAATAAATAAATAAATAAATAAATAAATAAATTTTAAAGATTGGACAATAAATGTGTTTAAAAACTTTGAAAGGTAAACCAACACCAGAAGTTGTTCTGAAACTAAGTGCTGAATTATCTAGAGGAGCAGCTAAGGGGGGGCTGAGGAGTCAAATGAACAGCATCCATCTCACGAGGGGATTCAGAGTCAAAGCTCAAAGACAATATTCAAACATACATGAAGCAATTATCTATTGCATGTTAATTTCTAGGTCAAATACACATGTACTCCCAACATTTCACTGCAGTCTTGTAGTAATTGAATTCGTATTCTTCTAGGAGAAGATGAGACTCTGCTCATAGTCCTTTCCATGCATTCTTTCCTCTGACAGGCAGTAATACCAACCTCCATGACATGCAATATATAATGTTTCTCTCAGGGATTTTGCACACAATTTAAAAAAAAAAAATCCATAACCAACACTTTCTTAAAAAGGCCTCATGAACTCTCCTCTGACTTGGAGCACTTGGATCTGGTAGTAGCAAATCAGAGGCAAAACGAAGTGTCTCTCTTTTGCCTATCAGGGAGCCTCGTCCCAAATCCCAGGGGTGTAGATCAGTGTGAGCAAACAAATTCCAGGAGCCATTTCAAGGCTTTTTTCAAGGCCATTTCAAAGCTGTTCGATACCAGATGCTTTTACTTAAAGGAACTCGTGTCAGAGGATACTCAGCTTATTCAGTACTTCTCTTAAAAGGTCCACAGGAAAATAATTTTGAGGACAAAAGATCTCCCAGCATTGAGGTCAATCCCAGTCCTTCCACTGGTTTCTGCAGACCCAGAGCCCTGTCCAGCATTTGCAGAAGCTTCTTACATGAGGCTCTACTTTCTACCTCTTTTTTGTATTCTTTTCTGAGGTCCTGTGAGTGATCCTCCTTCATGGGCTCTATGCAGTTCCCCATTCATACTTCATCGTGCTTGTCAGGCTGAAGGAGCACACATCCAGGGCTTTCAAGTGTCACCTCCTGGTCACTCACCCCAGCAATCTACACTGACTTCTCTCGACTGCCAGGAGCTAAAAACTGCATGTTCTGAGAGGAAATTATTCACATGCATAAAGGACTGCAGAATCAGGAAGGATGAAGATGAAAGCCAGCTGGCAGACAGCCATTAGTGGGAGAGACATTCTGCTCCCCAAATATGGCTTACAAAAGGAAGAGGAGATTATTAAAGGTATCATTAAATAGATTCACTGCTCTTTAAGAATGGCAGTATCTGGTTTTAACTGGAAGGATAAAAATAACATGAAATACTGTATCAGTTACAAAACCAACCAGCTACAGCTTCATTCCATCCTGAACTGCCTCCCCTCCTAAGGTTAATATTTCTTCTTTATTATGTTTCATTTTGGTTAACAGCTGAAAGCTGCACTTACTTGTTTATGGTTTTTTGGAGTACTGGAGTGATAAAGGGATCTGGATGCTAAAGCAATCCAAGGACATCTTGCCATAGTGATATACAGGTTCTTTGGGAAAACTAACCTAACATAAATCTTGTAGACAGAGAAACTGCCTTTCGGGGACACAGAAAGAGCAATCACGTTTGTAGGCACCCAGCACTGCGGAGCAAGGAATATCACCGTGGCCTCTGCTGAGGGTCAGAGGCTTCTCCACCACACTGGTGAATATCATGCAGTTGGGCAGACTCTGGGAAATGTGTAGGAACACAAAGAGACATCTGTTCTAAGTGAGAGCCATGATTATCTGACATACAAGAGATTCTCTCTGGAAAGCCCAGACTGTATGGCTGGAAATGCACAGAATTTGGAGGCCAGTTTGGGGCTCTGTAACAAATTCCACAGTCAGAGCACCATTCCATAGGGAGCCCATCCCTCCCTAAGGGAAGGATGCACATCCAGGTGTATGATGGAGGCACAACCAAAGGCAACCCCCCTTCTTCACAGTGCCCCCATCCAGCCCTGTGTGTAGAACTGCAGCTCACCCTGGAAAGGGTGACATTGTCCTCAACGGCACTTTGCAGAAACCTGGTGAACTGAGAAACAGAAACATCAATTTGGCAAAGTATAAATAGCAAGCAGAGCTCCTGCTGCACGCTTGAAGTATTAGTTAAAGCTGAGCATTCATCCTTATCTTACTGCATCAAGATCTTGCTTTGCAAACATGGTGAAATATCTGGAAATGGAACCATAGTTATCAGCTTGAAGTACCATTTCCTTCAAAACCAACAGGAAAAGCTTCTCACAAAGAAACTAGAAAGAACAAAGAACTAGAAAGGAAAATGGTACATTAAATGTTGTTTTACTTCTCAAAGGCCAAATCCCAGACCTCAATCCCTGTATTAACAAAGCAAAACTCAGAAGGTAGTTTCAGCACTAATAGTCAGCGTATTAAAACTTCCTCAGACTCCTGATCCAAGAGGTGCTTTAGCCCCCTGCACAATGCATGATGTTCACACACTCAGCCACCAGTACTCATGTTTTATCCCAAGTGTTGAGATGTTGAGATTACTTAATCCCTCAGGCTTCTGGATTCATGTGATTATGCAAGAAATCCAGCTTTAATTAAAAACATATTTCTAGCATGGAGAAGAAAATCTTCCAAATGGGACTGCTAAAGTTGCAAAACTCAAAGTACACATTAAAAGGCACAAAATACACTGCTTATTAATTCAGACTATTCTTAAGGTACTCAAGACTGTGGGAGACAAGCTGGAGCTGATACCATGCTGTCATGCAATATCTTAAGCAATCTCTGTTTGCAGAACTTAGGCAAAACTGTAACAATTTTGTAGAAATCATTAGGAAAAACTAATGCACACACCCTCATGGAAATTACCTGATAGGTACAGGTATTTGTGTGTTTTTTCTCTCTCCCTCTTGCATATGATGCAAGACCCCAAAGAACACATTTTTTTCCCTGCAGAGCTGTCCCATTGCTTTCCATCAGCCCCTGTAGATTACACATTTCAGCAGGTACCAATGCACCCCTGTCCCTGTTTCTGGGTCTTTAAAAACCAAGAGTTACTCCAATTCTTACTTTATATTAAAATACAAAGAAAGTGCTCTCTGATCTGATAAAAGAACTGCAACATAAGAGATAAGCCACAGAGACATCTCTGTGAAGCCTTCTGTTTCTGCCTGAGAGTGCCCTGGCACCAGCAGTGCACAAGGACAATAGTTTTGTATTTCTTCAGGATGATTTTTTTTTTATAATCTGAAGTGGAACCCATAGAAACTCCTATCCTTTGAGAGTCTGTAGTTTTCTGAAAGATTCTGCTGCTAGATATGTATTTATTTACCCTTTGAAATAAATTTAATATAGAACATTAGTGTCCCAGCTCAATATATAAAACACGAGGGTCTGCCCAAAGAGCTGCACTATGAAAGCAGGCAGACACGGGGATGCCTTGTCCTGCAGTGGTTAAACACACCCTGAGTGCCGGCTGGCATTGCCTACAGCAGGGTTAATGTTTTCTCAAATACAAACGAAGTCTCATCTTCATCCATGTGAACCTCTGACTTACAGCCTTGGCAGGCCTGTGCATGTCAGGGATTGTATAAAGCTGATGTCTGCATGAACCGATCAGCTTTGAAGAGAGAATTTGCTTCAATTGGACCAGAAACATTATGACAGTTCTGAAAATTCCCCTTTTCTCCACATTTATATGAACCCAGGCTCTGTTCCGGCTGGTTTCTCACTAACTGGTAGTCTGGGTTTGTTCCCATCACAACTGAACGGATTATATGTTTTCTAGTCATTTCACGCATCCCTGACATATCAACACCCAAACAATTCTCCAGCCAAAAGAAAACATTTGACAGATCTTCACTGCTATGACACTCTAACCTGTCCCTACAAGAAGAGATTAAATTATTCCTGCACAAGCAACAAGGTCTGACTATGTTATCGAAAACCTAATTTCTCTAAATTAGATTATTTCTAATTTATCTTTTCCTCTCATTGATTAACATTATCAGGTTAAAGTTACAGACACATGTTCCCAGCTTGGACTTGTGGTTTGCCGCATCTGAGTCAGACTTCATGAGAAGCTGGAGTGTCCAAAAGCCTGGCTGTTTCTCCCTTGATATCCATCAGGTCTGTAAAAGATGACATCTTTCTCAACAAACACCACTTCTTTTTACAGGGGAAAAGCCACTTACTAAAGCCTTGATGTGACCCTCCTCCCATACCCAAACTTCCCATTAAAGTCCGAGGCCCCATGTGATTTAATTCGAAGTTTCTTTGGTACTGCTTTCAGAAGAGAAGGCTATGTGAGCTCCAGAGACAGCATGGTGAGCAGCAGAGCCATATAGTCTGGTTTCTTACGTGTCCCAGGTGTTTGACCTGAACATCAGTACCAGTGCAAGCTGCCACTGGAGTATTTAGAGAATCTCTTTTCCTAGTGGTTTTTCTGGTACTGAGTGTGGTATTAACTCACTCTGCTATGCACAAATTGAGTCATTCATCTTTAGGAGAATTGCATGAACTTAATTACTTCTGTAGAGTTTGACTGAAATTGTAATGCTGTAGTGATTACACCAAGGTGACAAAATGCTGTGAAGCTACCTAGGAGATGTGTTAATATGGCTGGTCAGTCATTTCTTTGACAGAAACCTCTGGCACAGTGTATGACAAAAACATAAAACAAGCACCAAAGCAGATTACTGAATGGAATTTATACTTTCAGAAAACAGTTCAGTCTCCAACTCTCTCAGGAATACTCCTCTCAGGAAAAACACACCAACAAAACAAAAAAGCCTTTCTTGTTTCCGTGGCTTAAAGACAGCCATAATTTGGGATAAAGGGAAAAAGGAAACCTGAGTAAGTGGCACATCAGCAGGTGACCTAACTTTTGTGGGCCTCTGTCTCTCCATCTGCAAAATGGGAAAAAATAAATATGCAATGCTGATATACACATTCGAAAATGCTGTATGTAAGAGGGATAATGGACCTATACCACTGATTTCAGTAGGCTCCAGGGCACACTTATGAATATAAATAGCCTGCCATTCCACAGTTCTCCTCAACAGCTCCATTAGTTTTTTAAAAAAATTGATGCATTTCTTCCATGCTGTTAATTTGCTTGCACAGGTTTCACTCAGCCAGCACACTGAGCACCTCCACAGTTCTGTTTCCAGATATTCACCCAATCATCTATTTCTTCTTGCTTTCTTTCTTCACTTCTGTCACCCACTGAAAATACATCAGGTTTACTGCTTCCTTACCATCTGGCACTCATGCCTTTAACTTTTATAGCTACATGAACACACTGCAGAAACTTCGCCGCCAAGTCCCAGTAGCTTTTTCTGAGCTAAAGCAGCTCGTTATCCCCACCTGGAGGAGGGACCGACCCCTCAAGGAACGGTGTTCACTCACAGTCTCCATCTGCAAAGGGACTTCTAAACACGGCCAGAATCCCACCCACGCATGTGTATCACAGCTAACATGGGACACACACGTCACATCACAGCTAACACAGCCCAAAACATTTCTGTTCAATCACACCGTGGTACGTGTCAAGACCAGTTTGCTACATTCGAAATACTGGACATTTATTTAAAAAACAAACAAACAAACAAACAAACAAAACCCCCCACAACTCATACATAATATGAAAAAGGAAATTGATAACCCAATCCATTGTCTGCCAGAATTCCAAATGGGGCTGTGTGAAAAATAATTCGTCTTTTCAGCAGTCAAAACTGGACTGCTCCACTGCCCTGGGGCTGATGCCTTCCCTGCCCTTACTCACCCCTAAAATCAAAATGCAGTTTTGAGATCCAGTTTGGGAAAAGCACATTGGAGAGGAACCACATGTCAATACCAAGAAATAATGTACTACGTTTAACTTTGATTCTTTAAACGTTTATGTAAATATTGAATCATTTTACACTGGTAAATAATCCTGTTAAACTGGAGGTCTTCACCACTGGGGTCTTCAACATCCTCCCGAGGGGCAGTGGAGGGGCAGGTACAGGTCTCTTCACTCTGGTGTCTACTGACAGGACTAGAGGAAACTGCGTGAAGCTGAGTCGGAGGAGGTTTAGGTTGGATATGAGGAACAGGTTTTTCACCCAGAGGGTGGTTGGGCACTGAACAGACTCCCCAGGGCAGCGGTCACAGCACCAAGCCTGACAGAGTTCAAGAGGCATTTGGACAACGCTCTCAGGGACGTGGTGTGATTCTTGGGGTGTCCGGCGCAGGGCCAGGACGTGGGTTCGATGATCCTTGTGGGTCCCTCCCAGCTCGGTTCATGCCGTGACTCTACGAAGGCGCTGAGCCCCGGCCACTCAGCGCGGCCACCTTGGGACAGCGCGCTGAGCCGTCACCGTGGCAACCGCGTGGTGACGTCACCGGCCTGCGCCGTGACGCGGAAGGGGCGCGCGGGCGCCGAGCGCGGGAGGCGGTGGGGGAAGAGCGGGGCTCCATCCCGATCCCGATCCCCATCCCGATCCCGATCTCGCTGCGGCCGCGGCGGGACTGGAGGAGGAGGAGGAATGGCCGGGCCGCACCTCCAGCAGCCCAGCTTCCTGCTGGTGCGTGTGCCGGGGGCGGGCGGGCGGCCGCGCGGTGTCCGGGACCCGTGTGCCGCCGCTGTGCGGTCCCGCGGGCCGGGCGGTGGGTTCGGGTGTCGGCTGAAACGATACCGGAGGAGCGGCGCAGCCGGGGCTTTGCTTTTGTTTTACACCATGGCCACGGTAAGCATTGTCCATTCTGATCGGGTTTCCTGGTTTGTAACAGGCCACGCTGAAGGCGGACTGTGTAAACAAACCGTTTGCGCTGCGATGCCACGACCTGGAGACCCTCATCGAGGAGCTCCCCGCCAAGGTGAGCGGCCGCTGCCTTCTCGGGACCTCCCTGCCCGGCAGGTTGCAGGGGGACTTGTTTTTGTCATATTGCTGTTTTCTTTGTTCCTGTTTCTCTTATCAAGATAAACTGGAATCTGTTCGGAACGGGCTTCCCAGGGCGGTGGTGGAGTCACCGTCCCTGGAGGTGTTTAAGGAAAGACTGGACGTGGCACTGAGTGCCCTGGTCTAATTGTCACTGTGGTGTTGGGTCACAGCTTGGACTCGATGATCTCAGAGCTCTTTTCCAACCTCATTGATTCTGTGATTTTGAGTTTTGAGAACAGTGGGAATTCAGTGTTTCCAAGAGTTAAAAACCTTCTCTAGCCATTAAAAGATTGCTTCAGTTGACTGCACTTCATTAATACTTTTCAGCCTCAGTTTATGAGGAAAACTAGTTTTTAAAATGTAACAAATAACTGCATGTGGTGCTGATGAGCATCACTGCAAATTCAGTAGGATCAGAAATCAGGATAGATCTCCCATAATTGCCATATTACTATGCAGTGTTTTGAATGGAAGCCCTGCCCAGTGACAGTCATAAATACCTGGCAGACAGTATCTTTGTGCATTCTGGTATGTGCAGCAGAGATTGTCCCTGTGAGGGACTGTGCACGTTAACTCTTTGTGTCTGTTTTCCCTAAAGGAACTGCATGGCATCTTCCCGTGGCTGGTGGAGAGCATTTTTGGTAGCCTGGATGGCATCATCGTGGGCTGGAATCTCCGCTGTTTGCAAGGAAGAACAAATCCTAATGAATATTCTGTGGCTTTGGATTTCCTGGATCCCAGGTAAACTCATTCATTTCAGCACAGATTAAAAAATGAATCACTGAACAGATAACCAGTGTTTGGCCTTTTTCCACTGTCTATAATTAACAGAAGTGAGACAGGAGAGTACTCACCACGGGTTTTCTCTCTGATGCTTGTTTGCAGTGGCCCGATGATGAAGCTGGTTTACAAACTCCAGGCAGAAGAGTACAGATATGATTTCCCAGTCTCTTATCTTCCAGTGAGTAACTGAACAGGTTGTAAGAAAAGGTAATTGTTGTTGCTGCTGTTGGAACTTTGCATGCCCGTGGTCCAGTATAGGCCACGGTGTAGCCCAGGGTTAGAGTAGACCTCTTTCCTTTCCTCCTCTGGAGGAGGAGAGTTCCCAGCTATAAACTCTGTTGGAGACCGTGGTTGTCAGCAGCTGGATATTTGTGCTGTTCAGCCAAAAAAGCTGCATTGTGATTCTTACCCTCTCCCCAGAGAAAGTCATGTGGTTACCGGTAGTTGCAGCATTGAAAATAGTTTTCCAAGCTTGTCACAGACTTCCCTGGCTACGCTTTGTACCCACGGGGTTGAAGTCTCACTGCCATCCTGGATGTGAAGTATCACATTTCAAAGAAAGATGTTCATCTGCAGAGTTGTTTCACTCCGTTTCTTCCATTGCTACCAGCTACATGGAATCGAGGAATTGATTCAGGTAGTTCTACAGCCTTTCACTAAAGGAAACATCATTTAAGTAGATGGTAATTGCTGGTCCACAGCTCAGTTACCTGAACAAAACACCAGTCCTCTGCTGCTCCCACTCCAACTGGAGAAGTCATGGTGAAGGTTTTTTAAAAATATACTGAATTTAAATAAAAAAAAATATTCTTTTCAGTGAGAAAGTTGAGAGTTCTGTAAAGACTTTGCATTTGCAGAAGTATTGCAATGCAATAATATCCCACTGAGCTGAATGTAGAGATCATCCCAGAATGCTGAAATGCAGAACCTCACTATCTGAAAACATACTCTGTAATATGCTGAGTAGCCAGATTAATATTTATTTACTCTGTCTTTCAGGGCCCTGTGAAGGCTTCAATACAAGAGCAAGTTCTGCCAGAATGTTCTTTATACCACAACAAAGTCCAGTTTCCTTCATCTGGTGGTTTAGGCTTGAATTTGGCTCTTAGTATCCTTTCAACCGTTGGATATTTCCTTCTGTTTAAATGTCTAAAATTGAGAGATCATGAGTGTTTCTCTTGTATATTTATTATGTGTGTGTGGTAAATCATGGTTGTGCTCAAGAGTTTGGGCTGATTAGAAATATCTAGATAACGACAAAAAATAAATGTGTCCTGTTCTTATAAACCCTTGTTGGGGGAATTACTGGCCTCAGTCAAGTCAACAACAAAATTCCCAGTGTTTTCAGTAGAGCCTGTATTTCACAATCTTTGTTTTTGTAACTACTTGTAGTTTATGCAATATGGTAGGAAAAGGGGATGTTCACTCTGCAGCCAGTGGACTTGTCGGAAACACTGTAGTTTAGCTGTGCTGGTTTCAGTTTGAGATACTCAGATATGTTGAGAAGTGACACCTTGTCACACAGAGAACACCTCAACTGCCAAAGTTTGAGTCAGCTGGAAAGCAAAAAAGCAAAGCTGAATTTGCTGCTAAGCTCTGGCAAGGTAATTTAGTATTGACAAAATAAAAACTTAAAGACTGTTTGGCATTCCCCTATATCTAACAGCTGTGCCTGTTTTTTTATTATCTGATCCTTGACTCTGTTCTTCCAGATCCATTTGAATATTACATGTTTTACTTTGCAATTAGCTTGATTACTCAGAAGGTAAGTACCTGTCGCAATTTTTCCCTTAAAAGAGTGTTGGCCTTTTTTCACAATGCTACAAGAGCTTCCTAAGGTGCTTGTAGCTAAATTAACAGCAGTCTTATCTGTTCTTCTGGAAATTGTTATTGCTTCGGTTCAGTTGATGATCCAAGACTGGATAATAAACAAAATACCCACCAGGAAGCAGTCTGTCCAACCAACAAGGAGCAGGCAGTGGATTCTGAGTGGGTTTCCTAGCTCTGTGTCAAATCAGACCTCCTGTACAGTCATAACCATGGCTTGGTGCTGTGTGTGTGGTTATTTGGTTCCTCTGCCTGTTGTTACCTGTGCTATATAACTCTGCTCTCTCCTCCTACTTGGTTACACTCACTGCCACAGCAACAGTTCTCTTACAGCTCCTCACTTCAGCTTTCCTCTGAAGTGCCTTTCCTGTCAATTCACCCTTTACAACCTCAGGGCTTCTGCTTATCCCTGCCCAGGCCAGGCCACGCTGTGTAACCCTGTGTGTCTGTTACAGAACTCGCCTGTCACCCACCACGTCAGCCCTTCCAACAGTGCTTATTTCGTCCTGGTGGACACGTACCTGAAGTGTTTCCTGCCCACAGAAGGAAGTGTCCTTCCTCCTCCTTCTTCAAATCCCGGGGGAGCCATCCCTTCCCCGACTCCCAGGTAATGGCTGCAGGGCCAGAGGCAAACTGTGGGAGCAGTGTGTATAAAATATGGCATATTGAGCAAGATCTCTACAGAGTAGAAAGCACCTCCACACTTAGATGTGCGTGTGTTTATTATATAATTACGAAATGCAGTAGGAATAGTGACCTAGTGTTTTAGTTAATAGCTGAAGTGATTAGTAATTATAGTAAGCTGCAGGATTTTGAAACGTGGAATCAACTGGGCAGTTTAAAAGACTGTTTTCCAGTTTACAGACAGGTGATTAGAAGCAGTGGTGCATTCCCCTGCACTGAGGCTTCCTGGCTTGAGTATTTCCATTCATTTTTCCTGGCAGGTCTCCGGCAGTGCCCTTCTCTTCCTATGGCATGCACCACACCAGCCTGCTGAAACGCCACATTGCTCACCAGCCCTCTGTGAACGCTGACCCGGCTTCCCAGGAGATCTGGAGATCAGAAACACTGCTTCAGGTAAGCTGGATTTCTTGCTGCTGACTGAGGGACCTTCTTTTTAAACCAGAGACAGTTATTGCTGTTTTGCTTCAGCTTGTTTTTGGAACTGAGCAGCACAGATGTTGCTTTCTGTTGGTGAAAAAAAGAACCACTGTGAAACAGTTAAGTTGTAGCTTGGAAAGGCACTTACTGTCTTTTTTTTTTTTGTTAGACTGAGTTTCTAATTACTGATCTCAAGCATTTGAGTAATTTTTTCTTACCTGATCATTCTCTTTTTTTGATCTCACATCAATTTATGCAAAGGTTGAGCACAGAGAAGTTGGTTCTGTTCACCGTCAAGGGAAGGGAAAGGAAAATCTGGACTTAACAGTTGCTCTGAAACAAGTTCCTACCATGTTGCTGAACTGACTAATTGATGCCTGGCAGGTGCAGGAGTTTGCCATCCCAGTCATTGACATGACAATCTGAAACATCTCTGAATAGGTGCCTGTCTATTTACCAGCTTAGTTTTCAAATTACATACTATGGTCTTCCTTATGCCTATCTTGTGACTGGCAGTCCTGGATTATTTCTTTTTCCCTAGCTGAGAAAATACTTGTTTTGCAGATCTTTGTTGAAATGTGGCTTCATCATTATTCACTGGAAATGTATCAGAAAATGCAGTCCCCTCACGTCAAGGTAATAGTTTGTACTTTATTTATGAACATCACCTGGTGGTTGAACTCTTATCTTGGGGTGAATCTCCTGTTCTGTGGTGAATTTTTTTTTTGTATATTGGTCCAAAGGAAAGTAATAACTTACCAGAGTATCTCCATGAATGTGTCAGAATTGCTAATCCACTTATGAAGAATGTTGTGAATAAGTGTGTCATTCAGATTTGCCTTCATTGCAGAAGTTGTGTTGGTTTTTGTTTGGTTGGTTTTTTTGTACAAGATGTGTTTGTGGGATGGTCACAACAATCTGAACACCAATAATCAAAGTACTAATGGTGGAGAAGATACCACTATAAAACCATTGTGTTAAATCTCACTGGGGCAACATGGCTGCTAAAAATATCTAAAATTGATTTCCAGCAGAGATAGCAACTGTTACTGAAATACCAGTCAGTAATTTCTGAATCTGTAACCATTTTTTACCATAAATCCAAATTAAAAAAACAAACAAACAAACAAAAATCTTACTAAACTGTCCTTCAGTGTTAAGCAAATAAGCCACTTTTGCTGTTTCTTGTTCCAAAATATGCTTTTCACCATAATGGTGTCAGAAGCAGTTCTGCAGCTACAGAGTTCAGAATATCTAACAAGCTCTTGCTCAGATAATACACTGTTGTAAGCAGTTTGTGGTGGCCTGTTCAGTAACAAACTACTGCATGTAAGAAGTAAGTTAAGTGTTGGGGAGGCCAAGATCAAAGCATTATAAATGTAAAGGGAATTTGAAGGAGAAAATGTTGATCCTCTGAATTCCCTCTGGCTCTCAGTGGGACTTTCATGGAAGGGGAGAGAAATATAAAAGCTACTCAGGATTTATTCCTGTGTGAAAGAGCAATATGAGCGTTGATTGACTGAGAAATTCTAATCCTTCACTCCACAGGATATGAAATAAAACACATCTATATTTTGCTAGGGAAAAACATTGGAGAGCTGAAGTGTGATGGGTTTTGTCTTTTATTCTTGAGGTTAAAATGCAAACTCAGTAATGTTGCAAAGTCTCCACTTGGGACTCCCAGCAGCATGGCTGTGCACCTGTGATGGAAAGGCTTTGCTTGAAGTACCTTTGGTCTGTCTGTCTGTCCAGTCTCTGTGCATCAAGCGCTGTGCTTAGGCCAGAAATGATGGTTGCTTTAAACTTCTCTCCTCTGTTCACCCTCTGTATTTCAGATGCTCTCTTCTAGCACTAGGGAGCAGCAGTTGCAGACTCCACGTTATGGTGGAGTAGGGTCTAGGTAGAGCTTACAGTTCTCTGAAATCAGCACTTCAGGATCCTCCACAAGGTGTGTTGAGCCACAGCTTGAGGCCATAACTCCCTGATGGTACTTTAGTTTCGTCTTTGATGGGAAGTAATCATGAACGTGTGAAATAGGAAGTCTTCACTCTTTAGGGGGTAGAACGTTGGAATGGGGGGCTGGAATTCCCCATGACATCCGCACATGGATGAAGGATCTGTCCTGCTGGACTGAGGAAAGGTTCCAGATCAGCTGGGGACAGGGCTGTTGATAAGCCTGTGATACTTGAACTAAGCTTTTTAGATTGGTCTCAGGGTGGGCTGAAGGAGAACAGTCTGCCTCACAGTTCCTCAAGTGAGGAAGTAGAATATCCAGAAACGTAAGTTTTATTATAACACAACTGTTAAAGGCCTTGACTTGAAACCCAAGATCACCCTAAACTCATTCATAAAATTATTAATAATTATGCAGGTTCACTTGATCCCATTTAACCTTCTGTGTGTGTGAAAGGAGGGGTAATTAGTGACTCTTCATCCCTGGATCCCTGTTTGACCATCAGTGATTTGAAATGGCTACATACCTGTATTGGAAGGTGGGATGAGGTTCTGCAGAACCTGCTCTTTCTTTGTCCAGCAGCCAGATTTGTTTGCTTTGATGGGCCAAGACAGATCCCAGATAAGTAACTTCCCTGTGAAGTAGAATCGTAGATTTTTTCCTTAAACCTTGTTAATGGCATCACAGACGTCCCATTACAAGTAGAAGGCAGTGGCGTGGGAATGAGTAGTAAATAATTTCTTTTGATAAGATATACTGTATTACAACTTTGAATTCTTTCTGGGTCTTCTGTGAACCTGCGATTGAAGCTATTTGCTGCTATGCTGAGTGTCACTGTTTCCCCCTTTAATTCCACTCTTTCCCAATTCTTTTGTCTGTTTGCTTTTTCATTCTCCGATGATCCAGAGTCCAAGTGTGCAGCACCTCTTTTCCTGTCCCCTTCTGCTGTAATCACAATGAACCCTTAGAAAAAGTAGTTTGACAAAAGTTTATGTGATTCTTCCCGACCTTCCAATGCCAGGTGCTCAGCCCCCAGCACTGCATGTGGAACACCCCTTGGACTACAGGGTCTTGCAGATTCCTGTGGCAGGGGAGTCAGTAATGAAACAGAGAATCTGCCTGAGCTGTTGCAATAACAATCCTACCACTCTGAGAGCGTAAACCCAAAAAAAGATGCCAGACTGCCACTGGAGGGGGTTGGGTAGAGGCTGTTTAAAGACAGCAGAGGTGTGATCTGGAGAGTTAGTTTAGATGCCTGACAGTAATCATTGGGATCTGTTTAGTGTACATTTTTTGTTTTATGTTTTTTCATGAATTTCATACATGTGTGTCACTGTCGCTACAGTATCCTCTTCACCACATTGTCAAAAAATACTCCTTACCTTGCTGTTCCCGAAGGGATCTGGCTGAGGCTTGCAGAGACTTCAGTGTTACGGCAGTGTGCCTTTTGCATCAGCACATAACACTGTGTTAGGTGTGTCTTTTGCCTTTTTATACATGGGATGTTTCCCTAATAGTGAAAGTAATTCCCTCTTTTGAGGAAATTCACAAGACCTGCCCCCTTCCCAAATGGCCTTTAAGTAGAGAGAACACGGAGGATTTCTCTGAAATGGAAACTTCAAACTGAGTTTCTTCCCCATATACAAACCAGCAGCACAGGAAGTTTTCAAAACTGATTTAAAAAAAGCCTGCAGAATATTGCACTCTTTTACTCCATTTTTAACAAAAGCACACTGCAACAGTGTGCTGCTGCAGTGCAATAAACTTCTGAAATGAGGAGTTTATTTGACAGAAGCTCCATATCCCCTACCAGTACTCGCTCTAAGGGTAGCAGAGAGCAGCCACTTTTCTGACCCCTGTTCCCAGTTGCATTTCCAAGTTGACAGAGGGTGTGAAATACTGTGGAATCAACCCTGAACACCACAAAGAAGAGGATACTGTGGCTGCAGTTGTTATTGTGATATGTTGTCCCTGACTGTATTTGTGATGTTCATTTTTTCCCCCCACCCTTCTTCCTTGGGCTCATTCTCACTTTTTTTTTCTCTTGCTCTCTTCTCTCCTTTTTCCCTCCCCCTTTCCTTTTTGTTTCTGTTGTCTCAGCTGGAGGTTCTCCACTACCGACTCAGTATCTCCAGTAAACACCACGGTAGTCCTGCCCAATCCAGCTACCAGGCCCTCCACGCATACCAAGTATTACCATCTTTTCATTTTGTTTCCTTATTAAAAATCTTGTTCCATCATATAATCTGCGAAGTGTATTGGTGCTGGCTGTACAGCAGCTTTTTCTGCCAACAACTTGACAGCTTGATTGAGATCACTGCATTGAGATTTACAAAATTTTTCAGTGAAAACAGATACCGAGAGATATTACCAAAGGTCATGGAGAAAACAGTTAAAATGTAGCATATTCTGAGGACTAATTGGGAACTCTGTTTCTAAGAAATGCATTCTGGTAATGCAGTGTAGGAAGACTTATCAGCTGTGCTGATGTTTCTTCACTAGTGGCAGATTTCTGTCCCTCACTAGTCATTTAAGCAAACCTTGCAAGGAAGAAAAGATCAGAATTTGCATGGTTGTCACCCAGATTAAGGTAGGTAACAGCTAGGGTTTTTTAGCCAAGGAAATGTGGATGGATAATACTAAATTTGTAGTGGCAGTGTGAACCTGGCTGTCCACTTTTGCAAAAGCACGAATGGTACATTTGCAGATTGTTCAGGAAATGTGCATGCAAAAACATTCCTGTTGGAACAGATTGCTGATTCCTCTTTCCCTACTTCAGCCTTTACTCACTGGGTCTTCATTTTGGGAATGGGGAGGGCTAAGCTTTTATACTATAAAGTTCTTTAGCACTACATGGCATTTCCCTGCTCTTTAATCCTTTTTCTTTTTTTTTTTTTTTTTTTCATTAAGTGCTGTGATATCTCAAAGTACTGCTTAGAAAGGAACACAGAACATAGTACTTGAAATCTATTATGTTTATCTTATTACAGTGTTAAGAATTAAGAATGGCATACATCCTGTAAGATAAGGTTTGACAACAAAGACACTTGTGGGGGAAAAACAGTTTTTAAACCGGTGATGTTATAATGGTGCTGATCCAGGCTAAGAAGAAATTATGGGAATTGCTTAGGGCAGAAAATACTGACATCACTCAAAAGAATGTATTGAAATAGTGGTGGTTTTGTAAATTCAAAAGGTGCCTTCAAGGGGAGCGTAGGATTTTTTTTAGATTACACCCTTTCAAGGCCTGTAGCAGAGTACTCATGCTCTCCAATGCTTCTGGAGATCCTGATCCAAACTCCTAGGACCATGTAACCTCTCAGAGCTCTACCCTCTTACATAAACTCTCCTCAGGACTGTGGGAAACATGCCAACGTGAGCAGGAGCTGTCAAAACCACAAGACCAGCCTTCCTTAGGACTAGTATCCATTTGTCCTTCTCGTAGAAGAGTCTCAGATCTGGCTGTACCACATGACTGGATCTATCATCAAGCCTTGAATCTTCTCCTGGAGTGAACCTTACAGTGTATTTATTAAAAGCCTTAAGAGACTGTAAAAACACATCTGCTTTGCCTCAGGCATTGCAGAGAAAGGACATGGACACAGACAGACCCCTCCCTGCCCCCAGCACTGGAAATACTGTTGAGTGGATTTAAGAAGTGGAAGCTTTTTGTATAAAAATGCCTTCCAGTCCCTTAGAGTTATATTCAGTGTCTTACCTTAGCATGGCTGCACCTGCCATCCTGGAAACATCTTGCAGCTATTGGCTAATAACCTCTCCCAGGACTTCCCATTATACTTGCAGCTGTAACTTTTGTTTCTTCTCAACTCCTGTGAAACTTAGAATACAAACGGCTATCTCAAAATCTGCCTTCAATGGTGGACTGAAATTAGTTCAGTACTCTTAAAGCAGATCACAGTAGCAAAGGAGTTTGTGCTTAGTCCCCAGATTCGGCAGCAGACCAGCTCTGGTGCTGGGCACGCAGAACCAGCTCTTTTTGCCCTCATTCACCTCCCTGCTCTGCCATGCACTCACTCGTTCCTTAATGACATCACTGTGGCTCACCTTCACTCCTTGTGCTACTCCCAGCCCTAAGGATGCTGGAACCAACAGGATCACACAGGACTCCAAGCAGTTTGGTTTTTTTTACCATTACTCTGTCTAGGATTATTCTCTCTTATAAGGCAGAGGAAGGAGAACTCAGTAAAGCCAGCCATGAGCATAAACAAAGGACCTGCTGTGCTGTCTGCAGCAATGACCTTATAACCATAATGAAAGGCCGAATATTCTTTTTTCAGAAAGGGGTAAGTTGAAATCTACAAGTTATTCTGTTCTTTAATTCTAGCCCCAAAGTCAGTGCATTAGAGTATTGTAGATACCTTTTCTTACAATCAAATTATGCTACTGTTTCTTAGTGAACTGATGGCAGAAGATTGATACAGCTTGTCCTGGGGAGCAAGCCTGCCCAAGATCAGGTGGCACCAAACTATGGTGAAGAACCTAGAAGGAAGAGAGCATTTCTTGTATTTCGAGCTGAGAATATAATTTTCCTGAATTATTTCCTGGACATTTAGCATATGACACTTATTAGTTTCCTCTTTTTTGCTTTGAATCTAGGAGTCATTTAAGCCCACTGAAGAGCACGTGCTAGTGGTAAGACTGCTTGTGAAACACCTGCATGCTTTCAGCAACAGCCTGAAACCAGAGCCCCTCTCCCCTTCAGCCCACTCCCACACAGCCAGTCCATTGGAGGAGTTTAAAAGGTAGGTACATGAGCAGCCTGTCTCTGAAATGTCTTCAGGGCTTCTCCCTGAAAAGCTCAGCTTTCACCGAGAGGTTGAGTTGTTTTGATGCAGAAGTACATTATTAAAAGTACATGAGAGCTAATGGATTATATTTCTCACACCCACTGAGGGGGGCAGCCTTAGCAGCAGCTGTTACACACTAGTCTATATCCTGGCACAAGTCAGAGAAAAGAAAATGCTACCAGAGGATTCTTGCCAAGGTTAGTTTAGTATCTGATATTTATGAATTTGAGTTGGAATTCAATGGCCAGAAGTAGTTTCAGTTAAGAAAGAACAAGTTTTGGTCAGTCCTTTCTGTATTTGCAGTTGTGGCAGTGTGTTGGGTTGTTTTGTTTTTAAAATTTGCTGCTGGTTTGTACATGTGACTGTCTTTGGATCTGTTTGCAGGGTTGTAATTCCTCGGTTTGTCCAGGAGAAGCTTTACATCTTTCTGCAACACTGTTTTGGCCACTGGCCTCTGGATGCCTCCTTCAGAGCAGTATGTACCTGCTTCCCTTTTAAAGTCTGTACTTAACAGAACTAGTTATTAGTTACTGCTGTTTAGCACCTATTGGTCTCTAAATCTCTCTTTTCTAGAGCAGTGGAATTCTTTGTCTAACATGCACATTTAATATTAGACAAAGAGTACCAATTAGGCATAAGAAGGAAGTTGAATAGATCTTTGTGAGAATTACTACAAATTGTTGGCTGATTTTCCTGATGGTGAAAATGGCTGTTGATTGTGGGAAAAAAAGTAGGTGTTACTCTTAAAAGATACTAAGAAATTAAGACCTATATGAATGTATCTAATCTAATACAATACGTCACAAACAAAAGTAATCTGTTTGCAATAGATACTGCAAATACTACCTCCTGCAAACAGGAAAGAAATATATCAGGCCCTGATTCTTGCTAAAAGTATAGAATATAACGGGGCTACATCTTGCTCACTGGACCTAAAATTAGCTGTATTCCAGTGTTTGACGTGCATGTGTAGGGCAGAATGTGAGGAGAAATATTTACAGTGGCCACGGCAAATCTAGTCTTGACTTCAGTGCAGTCAGCACCCTGCTGTTTCCTCGGGGTGGTGGGTACATCTATGCAGAAGACGAGAGCTGAAATAATATTAATGTTGCATCTTGTTTACTTCAGTAGATTCAGTGAACACTGTTTAATGCACCTTCAATGTAGCCACGACTAAGTTTTTTTTCGTAGTAGCTGTTTGAGTGCTATCTCATTTGGGCATTACAGAAGATCCAGGTTGGTCCTAAGAACATAGACTTTTTTCAGTTCTTTTTCAAAGGTTCTCAGAGAAAGATTTATTCCTAAAAACTTTCAGGTGTCACTAAGATAATACTCACTAATTTTAGAACAAACAAACAAAACCCCCTTTCTTGTCTTCCCTTCCAAAAAAGTGCCGATACTCCTGTGTTTTTATGTGTGGTTTTGCTTAGGTCCTTGAGATGTGGCTGAGTTACCTGCAGCCTTGGAGATACGCTCCCGAAAAGCTGCCCCAAAGCGCGGAGCCTTTGCCTCGCAGCGTGTCAGAGAAATGGTAAGGAGGAAGGCAGCCGTGAGCAATCTGAGCCAGCCTCAAGTTTATGCAGGTCCCGAGTAAAACAGCAGTATTCCAAGAACTATCCATCAGCCTGAATTAACTTCCTGTACAAGAGCAGAGATGACTTTTTAGAACACGAGTTTTCGGTTTGAGAGTATTCTTTTGTCTCAGTGCAAATTGACCGTCTTTCCAGAGACGGTGTAAAACATTCCCTTAATGGCTCATTTGGGAGAAGACAAAATAGCAGTTATTTAAATAGCTGTACTCACAAATCCTGTACTCACTTTGACAGGGCTGCCTTCATTCAAGAAAACCTACTCATGTATACCAAGCTGTTTGTAGGATTTCTGAACAGAGCTCTTCGAACAGACTTGGTCAGCCCCAAAAATGCCCTCATGGTGTTCCGAGTAGCTAAGGTCTTTGCTCAGCCCAACCTAGCTGAAATGATCCTGAAAGGTAAAAGGATATTTTGACATCTTGTGCTGTCTCAGAACTGTCTCAGTCTTTCTTCACAATAGCTACATCTTACCTCAGAAGCACTGAGGTGAATAGACTTCTCTCCCATTTTGAATGCTGTTTTGCCATTCAAAAGTCTGTGTATCTTCACTAATGTTTGTCATATTGGTTTGAATGTCTGTAGTTCTTTTCTAACTGCCATCATTTAGATTTGATTCCATGTTTTTTCCTTAAAGAACACAATTAAATTAGGCAGTTTTTCTTACACTTGTCTTACTTGGTTATTTACCTCAGGATTAAAACTTCTTGTATCTCTGAAGGTCTCTATACTTAGTAAAAGAGCCAATCAGCTAGTCATGCATGCACTTCAGGATAATTAGGATAGGGTAAATTGGGGAGAGGCAAGATTTGACAAGTATCAGTGTCTGAAATGTCATGATTGTCCACTGCCTTTGCTGAAAAATGTTACAGGCTTAAAATGCTGCCTGTATGGTCTGCATTAAAGGCACTCTGACATTTTTTGCCGTGGGCAGAGAGGATGAAATGAAAAAGGGTAATTAAAGCCTCTTTCCCTGTAGAACCACCTGTCTGTCTAAAAGCAGCTTTAAGACAGCTAGACCTTCCCCAGGCAAAAATAGTATTATGTAACCATCTTCACTGCTTTCCTCAAATTCCAGGAGAACAGTTATTCCTGGAGCCAGAACTTGTTATTCCCCACCGTCAACACCGACTTTTTATGAGCCCCACACTTGGTGGGAGTTTTTTGTCATCACGGTCTCCAGCTGTTACAGATGCCTCATTTAAGGTGAAGAGTCATGTTTACAGCCTGGAAGGACAGGACTTCCAGTATAAACAGATGTTTGGCACAGAAGTCAGGAATCTGGTAAGCAACAGGCTTCTTGTCACCTGCCTTTCTACCTCAACAGGTGTTTTCTCAGTGCTGAGCATCCATGTTATGAGAAGTTAAGAGTGGAAAACTTCACACTCTGCATTACTAAATTATAGTTTAGTTTGCTGACAGTGACTTCTGGAACCTGAGGGGTTTCAATCCAGCACAGCTGTAACAAATCTGCTTGTTCTTTGCTAAATAAGAAGTGAGTTGAACAGCTTGCTGCCTTGGAGTAGTAGATGGTGGGTAGTTCCTCTCAAACATGCTTACTGTGAACTTCTGATTCACTGTATCGATCAGAACCTATCAGCAAGTCAGATAAGAATAGGAAGAGGAAACCTAAGCAGCACTGGGGTTTTGAAATGCTTCAACATCCAAGAACTACCTTCTCCCTTTGGGAAATGCAACTAATAGTCAGCACAAGTCCATATAAGCTGAGACAGTGAATTTGCTGGGATTGCTCTCACTGCCAGCTGTCAAGGCACAATTTTATCCATGTATTGATGCTCAGTCCCACACAATTTTGTTTTGTTTTCTTTTTTTTTGTTTTAGGTGTTAAAACTGGCTCAGTTAATTTGTCAGGCACAGCAGACAGCAAAATCCATATCAGACCATTCTGCAGAGACAATGGCTACCCAGTCCTTCTTTTCATGGTTTAGATTTACACCATCTGACATGAATGGTTCCTACACAGGCAATGACCTTGATGAAATTGGGCAAGACAGCATCAAAAAAACAGATGAATATTTAGAGAAGGCACTGGAATACTTGTGCCAAATCTTTAAGGTACGTAACATCTTTCTAAGAACTTGCACAGTGTGAACAAGAGTCAGGATTGCTCAAACGTATGTTTGTGTTTCTTGTTCTTTGTGCGGTCACAAAGCCATCCAGAGACTGCTGGCAAATTTTGTTGTTAAAGTCTTCTAGACTCTTGACTTCACCTGACCACTTCAAAACCCTGTATTAGCTGCTCTGAATTTCTAAATATCAAACCTACTTTCTTTCAAGTGACCACTTTTTGGACTGTATAGTTTATACCAAACCTATCCCTTTACTTGGGCCCATCTGCATATTTTAAAAACAGGCAAGGCACTTTTAAAACCAGTCCAGTGTCTTCTAAATGTAGTGCTGTAAAAGCTGAACAAAATAACTGCAGCAGTGGATGAACTGTTAAGAGAACAGCTGAATTTCTCTGCAGCCACCCTCCCTTACACAGAACTGACCTAGGAGACAGCTGTTTGGTACTCCTTGAGAGCTAAGGGACATACAAACCAGAACCCCTTTCTTGGGTTAGCGTGGAGACTTTTATCTCCTTTTAATGTCTAACCAAGGTGCTATTGAGCAGTTCTTGGTATATGAGCTGGCTTTCAAGGACTTCCAGTGCTAATGAGCACTGGAAATAAGTGAGAAATAAATGAAATATGGGGTAGATGAAACACCTGCTTTAGAACTGTGTTATTCTTGAGTAGCTCAGCGAAGCCCAACTGACCCAGATGATGATGAAGTGTGGGACAGCTCAAGATGAGAATGGAAAAAAACAGCTCCCAGACTGCATTCAGAGCGAGAACGGCCTCATTCTCACACCCCTTGGCAGGTACCAGGTGAGAGAAAAAACATTCCACATCACCCCCTAGTTTGTTCTTGAAAACACAAGCTGCCCTTCTACAACGAAAAAAAGGTGCAATTTACCTGGGGCTAAGAGGCATGCTAGCTTAAAGGTGTTTCAGCTGGGAACTGCAAGATGAAGTGTTTATTTTCCCCCTTGTAGATCATAAATGGCTTGCGGCGGTTTGAGGTGCAGTATCAGGGAGATGCTGAGCTTCAGCCCATCCGGAGCTACGAGAATGCCACCCTTGTCCGCCTCCTGTTCCGCTTGTCCTCGGTGCTGAACGAAAGGGTAAGGACAGCATTGCCTCCTTTTGTTTTCCCTTGCAAATTTGTGTTCTTCGCTGCACACACGTAACGCTTTCTCCTCGCCCCATCTCCTTTATTGCGGTCTAGGTGGGTACGTCCTAATAGTACCAGGCCTGCCTCCGTACCTGTAGTTCTGCTTTTCCTCCACAAAACATTTAAAATGTCATTTATTAAGGTATTCTTCATGGTCGATGAACAATGGGGTATCATTCAGAATGAATGTTTCTCAAACAGGAAAAGCAAATTCTCTCCTCCCTATAGCTCTGACAAACACAGGGCCAAGTCTGCACTAAAGCAGTTCTGCTGTGCGTTTTAATGCATTTTAATTAAAGTGCATTTTGATGCCCCCTATTTCCTATAAACCTCATCCTATAAATAAAATAGGTTAAATAAAATTGTTACACCTACTTTATGACAGTAGTTGCATTACAGCACTAATGTCTTAACGTTTCTTACCTCAGTTTGCCGATCAGATGGAAGTGCTTTGCTCCAGGGAGGATTTTGTTGGCAGACTCTGTCGCTATCATCTCATTAACCCCCACCTCGTACAGAAAATCAGGTACAGTCCCGTGGTGAGGGACAGAACGAGCCAGAACTGGGGACCAAGGATCAGTCTGAGGTTTCTGGCCAGCTACAGGACTCTCATTTCTTTGCTGATGATCTACTTCCTCGCATCCTGGTTTTACATTGGGCCAGTGGGCTGCACATTCATTATCCTAATTGGGTATTTTCTTTATGCTGTAATAATGACTTTTTTCTTTGAAGGACGGAAACCACATGAACACTAGTTTCCTTCTCCTGGCTTACACTTGTAAAAATAAATGTAAGGATGAGCCTGGGATTCAATGACTAAAATGTGTTAATTATATCAGATCTTACTAAAGTATTTTTTAATACTAAAGTTAACTGAGTTTTATAAACAATGGTGTGGTCTTGTGGAGATAATCAATGTAAATTTTATTTTTATAAAAGTATTCCTAGAGAATCTAGTGAATGAGTTGTTTGGTTTTTTTGAGGGGGGGAAGAATGAGCCTCAGTATTTATAAAACTGAAATAAACCATGCCATATAGAGAAATATTTTTGATTCAGCAGTAACTGCTTTCAAGCCTCTTACACTGTTCTAAAGCAAGACGTGGCTGTAGGACCTCCAAAAGGTAACAAAAATAGCAGTGCACACAGAAATGTATAGGAAGTTGCACTGATACAAAAAAACTAAAACACAGAAGATGGGACAAAGCAGCAAGAGTGGCATCTCATAGCCCAGTGCTGGGCCTAAACCTCCTCTTGCCTGCCTGAGGCCTCCCCAGCCCAGGCAGGTTTATGTTTTCTACCTCCCTAAACACTTCATGTTGGTTGCATGTCTTCTGGAGCCACTGTGCTTATTGGGCACTAACGCTTAGAAAAACAGAAGTTACTGCTCTGTTTCCCCTCTAACCTTACTGCAACTCTAACCTGACTTTTGAGCACAGATAGGAACATTCCTCTCTTGGGGATCAACAATAGTTTGTTGTCCCTTTCCCCCGGCATGAAAAGGGCAAGAAGTACCCTTTTGTTAAATCACTGCTTAAGGAATCCATCATTTCCCATGTCAGGCAGCTGCTCTGCAGCATTACTCCTGTAAAATATAAAGCACTGCACATAGCAGTGAGGTAAGGAGAGAAAACTTTTACTGAAAACATGAGAGCCCACACACATGTGCATTGTAACATTCACAGCAGCATCTGACTCCGGCTCTTCGACACCCATGGAGCTCAGCTCCACCCCTGCCCAGCAGGGTAGGGGGGGGTCTTATTAACAAAGTGGCACAACCCAGGGTACTACATAAAAAGCACGTTTTCAGAGTCTACTTGCTGATTTCAAAACATCCTCATCCAAAGATCAGCTTCCCAAGGCAACTCGGGAAAATACCAACCATTTTGTGCTCACTAAACAATATGTCACATCAGTGCACCCAGGGAAGAGGCTAATCAAAGCAAAATGAGCATCAGTAAGAAAACACCTGTAAGCTAAATGTAAATAAACATCCAAAATGATGCTGTAGGAACCAGAGCATTCAGTACCATGAAAGTGAGCCTGCAATAACCACTTTTTACTCACAAATCCATCAACGTGCTCGAGCCTTAGAGCTCCACAAGGGTTGCATCTTATCCTGTTCTACACCTGCATAAGAGAAGATACTTCTTACTTACCTTGTCCTGCTGTAGATCATTGTCCTGCTGCATTGATTTGAGCATTTAATACATGAGGGCCTTGCTTTTGTTAACTTGGTTGCTTAAGCTGCCCCTCCCCACGACTTCCATAATCAGCTCTGTGTTTGCAGGACTTGGGTCATCAAGAGAAACTTCATCTGTCATTTGTAGATACCATTACTAACCTTTTAACCAGATCTTCCAGTTCACTCAGAGGACAGTAAGGATAATGTTGCATAGGACACAAAGCCATTTATGATTTTGTCCCCTAACCTGCAAAGCCTGTGAGTTTTCACTTACCACAGAACACAGTAACCCAACATCCAGTGGCGCAACAGAACTGGTATCTAACATGGGAAGAGCAGTATCATGGCTAACACAGGAATAATAATAAATTTATTACAACAGAAACAAACAGATAATGCATTAGTTCATGTACAAAATACTGATAGCATTCTCCTGCCTCAGTCAGTGCTTACTAAGTACCCACATTTAAAAACATCCTAAAACTGATGATACCACACATTTATGGAGGTCATAGCAATTTCTTGACACTACTGTAAGAGAGCCCAGCTACTCTTCAGGGTTTGCTGCACAATAGAGATGGGGCAGGAATAATGGGAACATCTGATATTTGAAATTCTGCACCAGGAAATCAAGAGGGAGCAATTTATAAGCATGGGGGAAATATGAAAAATGCATGAAATTAGAGTTACTTGTGGCAAATGTTTTCATTAGAAATGCCCAACAAGGCAGCTGATCACTGACTTGAGTGCCCATCATTGCTCAAGACTCAATGTGCTAATTGTCAGTTCTACTTCTGTTGTTTTTTGCTTCTGTTTAAACAAACTGATGTAGTATAGAAGCATTTTCACTGCACTGCATCAACTCCCAAAGGAAGTCAGATGCCTTAGAAAGATTCTTAATAAAAGAAAAAAATGTAGCTATGAGGCTGCTGGATCGACTGGTGTCACTTGGCCTTTATACTGGTGGTTTTTCCCTCTCCACCTTTCCATACACAATTATTGAATTCACAGAGGAAGTCAGTGTGCACATCAGTATCTCTCTCCTTCTCATCAACCTCACTCTTTTGAGTGAGCAACATGGTCCATGCTAACCAAAAACCATTTAAACAAAGCTGCATTTAAAATAAGCTATAAAATACTTTTTTTGCTCTATTTGGTTTCACGTTCCCACCCCCAAGTGTAATTATCCAGATTCGTCTCACATATTTGAGGGATGCCTTAAAAGGCTGTAATTTATCCCATCTCTGGGCAAAGCTAAAAGGCAAAATGATTCCTACAACCACTGAGAAGTTTGCAAGCACATTCTAGTTGGAACTAATTTATTTCTGGGGCAGTATCAGGTCACAAAACATACAGTGTGAAAGGAATACTGGCACTGAGCAAACTTTGAAGCAAATTAGGACATTTTCTCCCTAGTCCCTCTTATACCAGACTCCCTGATGGAAGTCCACAAATAATTTCTTCTCTAAGAAGACAATAAAAACTCACCTGAAATACAGTCTCAAGAACCATATATACACATTTTGTATATTTGAGAATGCTGGCAGAAGTCCACTGAGGCAGAAGATAAAAAGCATGAAGGCTAAGTCTAACATCAGGCTCTCTACTGAACCTGACACCTAGAAACAAAACAACATAAGGCTTCTTTCTTCTGAAGTAACCTCCCCAAACTGTGGTTTCCCAGTGGCATGTGGAAGAGGCCAGCTGTTGAGACCTTCTTTCTTGCTTCATGATTTAGAAAGTGAGCTGTTACGCAGCAGAGAGGCAGGCCTGGCGAATGCTTTGTGCCCAGGTGTTCAAGAGTGCTGTGACTGAATGCTTGTCTGGAAGCTGCAATAGTTTTGAGGTCATGTATCGATACACTGACTGCAAAAAGGGGTTGGCTGCTGGAAAGAAAAAAAACAGACAAAGGAAGTTATAATAAAAAAAAAAATAAAAAAACAATTTAAACTACGAGGAACACGAAGTGTTCACATTTTCCCCCTACTACCACACACACATGCCCAACAAATGTCATGCCAGCAGCCTCATACCATATTGTCTGGGGTTTTTTATCCACAGAGGGCTCTGATCTGGATAATCCGCTGGAACGCTGAGCTGGAGTGGTGGGACATTGGGAAGATTCTTGTCATCTACGATGCAAACACACTTCCCATCAGAACAAAGCATTCCTTGCTGGATGGAAGGGTTTTGTGCATAATACAGCTTGGTTTCTAGCCTCTGAACCCCAAGAAGGAACGTGAATGTACATCTCCTTTTTTACTGAAAGGAAATCTCATTGCTCACTTTACCAACACTCTTAAACTTTTGGTAGAATAGGCTGGCAAACATAGCTCCATCTCTGACACGCTTCTGCACCTTGCCAACTCACCATTTCTCTACCTCTGTCCTATTTGATGGAAGGACAATTCTCACATAAGAGACTAGGTCAAATCAGGAATCAAGATTTTGCTAGCAACAAGTAATTTTCTAGACACTGAGGTTACCAACTGCAACTTCAGTGCAGAGAAAGGATCAATCAGCCTGAATGAAATCCCCAGGAGTACCCTGGAACAGGCTGTGCAGAATGTTGTGATGATGCAGTGCTGTGGTAAGTACAGATACAAGTACAGACTTCATGCAGAAGTCACAGGTTAGCCAGATTCAAGACTCTTTCAAATTCCTACAGTCAAGCTCAGCACTTCTTTCTGAATGCAGCCCTTAGTGTCTCCTTGCTTACCTAGCTTGCATATGAGATGAACCGTGCCATTATTGCTGCAGTGGGAAGGGTCCAGGTTAACCAGGAATTTAGGATTTAATCTTGCAACTTCTCCTTGTAAGACATTTGGAATGGTCTGTCTTTCATCCTCTTCATATTTCCGTTTTCGAGGGGAAGCAACCGGGGCCCTGTGCAAAGCACAGTCCACAAAAGCACCAGGTGAAAATGTTAACGCCAACACCCAATTTGTCACACAGTTTACAGGTGAAAAAAGGAAAGCTGTAACTCACCCCCATGCAAAAACCCCTCTGTTCTTTTAGTAGTTTCTACAAACAAGCATTCTCCACCAAATAAGGAAGGCTCAGGACAGCCAGCAGGTCGGTGATACGTACGTGATGGGCGGTCCATGAATTGCAGTCATGGCCGGCATAAACGTTCGGTACAGGGAATGGTTGAACACAGGGGAACGGATGTTGGCCAGGACAGCATCCAAAAGTGGCTGACACAAGTACTGCTGTTTGGTTGGGGGCACTGGGGGAGGTGGTGGAGTAGGCTGAAACACAACATCACCAAAAAAAAAAAAAATCATCTACCATTGATTCTGCAAAATTTTATAGCGGTAAACTTGCAATGCATGAGATGCAAATGGTTCTCCAAACTGCATAGAGGAACAGTAAGGGAGGAGGAAAAAAAAACCCAAGCAAAAAGACACCTGCAGCTTGGGTTTAGGAAAGCAGTCCTGAAATCATCCGCAAAAGTTCACAGAAAGAAATATTTGAGTCTTGGCACAAAGCACAAGAACTTGAAAGTTCAGTTAAAAGACACATACAGGTGACTCACAGGAAGCAAATGCCCACTTCTTCCTTATTTTCTTATTTTGTCCAACCTTACTTGAAGCCTTAACAGCATGAGTCACAAGAAATGCAAAAAAATTATCTTGCCTTTCGCAAATTAAGTGCCTATCTTTACTAGCATTACATACCACAGCCATATCATTTTTCAGCTTCTCCAGAGCAATTTCGCATTTCTGCAGCGTCTTCAGGGGGCACCTGTGGAAGAGGAGAAATTTCATCACCACAAAAATGGTCACCTTAGCTGAAGTGTTCCTGCTATCTGAGCCCCACAGAGCCTCAGTGTCAACGCGGCTGGATGCTAAACAACAAATTCCTGGAATAGCTGGGAAAACTGATGCCCAGACAAAAGGAAAGAGTTACCGTTTTGAAGGGTCAGTCAGGATATCCAGGAGACTCTTCATTTTACTCAGGTCCTTCTTCCTGTCTGAAATAGTACCAGAGACACAAACACTCACTACAAGGATAGCTTCCATTCTTGCAGACAAAAATACAGTATAAAGTTAAAAAGTACATAATTTCATGTACAGATGAGCCAACACTGAAGACAGTGGTGTGGACCAACAGATCTTTCATCTACTCATAAATATATCCATTGCATACACTCTGTGTGTCTAAAAACCATCAGAAGTAAAGGAAAACTCAGGAGAATTTAGGAATAAGGATTTTGCCCTCTCTTCACAGTACAATCTTTAGCTATAAGCAAAAAAGAGCAACAAACTTTCTGTGACGTTTTCAATCCCTGGAATAGAAAGCATCACATAAGGCAAAGTACTGCTTCTTTCAGCAGAAGAGAGAGATGACAGAGAGAAATGCATGACTTAATATAGGGAACCTCACCTTCATTTTTATCTATTTTATTGATCATCCTCCGGAGTGGCTCAATGTACTTTGACAGCTGTTTGAGTTTTTCCAGATACTGTTGCTCCTCTGACTGACCAGAACTGGCTGGACTCATGACAGAATTTGGATTTCCTGCCAAGAAGGAAGACTGCAGGTCACAGGGTGATAGAAGATACTGCAGAACATTATTCTCACACTTCAGAATCTAGATCTGAAACGTGACACTCTTGAAGAGTAACTCATGTCAAACATCCAAATCCACAACTGGACGCCCTCCACAGCTCAAGTGCTTGCCCAATCCTCTAGTCTTTGTGTAGAAATATCATGTTCTATGGACTGATCAGCAATTCCTGTGTAACACCATTTTTTTCTGAAAAGTTCCGAAGTTCCATATACCCATTTTCTAGGTCCTCATTTTGCCTTCACTCTGGTGCATTGAACGCTAAATCAACACAACAAATTCGCAGCAATTTTCCTTAAGTGGGTGCTTTCCAGACTGCAAAGCACACAACTCTGGTGTGAGAAGGAGCCAGCATGTTACCTCCACTCTCCATATCAGAAACTGCTTGTTGTAGCTGGGAGGGAGAAGAGCAAAGTGTCACAGTACACCCGTGGAAGTGTTTTGGAGCAAAGCAGCTTCCTGTGATTAAGTGGTTACCATCCTTTACAACTCTATGCTGTTGCTAAGGGTTCCTTCCTGCATGGAACTAAGAAAGTTGCTCCGTTAAATTAAGTATCATTCTGTTTTTCAAAAGACTGGGGAGAAAAACCCCATTACGTATTTCAGTGATGAAAAAAGAGGTTTCAATTGATTTTCATTTCAGGTACCCAAGCTAAAGTGTTATGTGGTGCATTGTGACACGTTCACTACTTGCAATGCCAGCTGCTTTGTGGAGCTCTTTAAAGTTTACACTGTGCCAAAAATAGCAGGTTTTCTGGGAACTACTACAGTTACCAAAACTCATGGTCTGCAGTACAGCTCTCAGATCATTTACCTGGAGTGTTTAGAGGACCTGGGGATGGGACACTGAAGTTCTGAGGTGTTCGTGCAGCTGCTGGGCTCTGGGATGGTTGTGGAGATGGACTGGGGAGAAAGCTGCTGGGTGAGGGAGCAGGGCCAGAGCTGAAAAATAAGCACAAAATCAAACCTGCCAGAATCTGACAAGGAAGGATCACCAGCCTGTGAGCAGATATCATTTTAGTAAGCATTGTTATGGCACTCTGTAGTTCTGTCTCGGTCAGGATTTCATACACAGCTTCTTTACTGAAAAGGGGGGTTTTCAGAGTGTATCCAGCACAATCCCACCTGTGCTCTCAGTGCAGTTGGTATTGAAATTCATTCACTTCAGTGGAAACTGAGTAGGACGTACTGAATGCTTCTGAAAACCTCACCCTTATGGCATTAACAAAAGTCCTCAGAAGCTGCAGTGTGGCTCACCTGACATTTGAATTGGGCTGAGAAGTCGGCTGGCCCGGCTGAGGCGATGGCTGTGGCTGTGGTGGTGGAGGCATTGACTGGGGTGTTTGAGCTTGTTGGACAGGAGATGGGGATGACATCATGGTAATATTGTTCTGGCTGACCTGGAAGGTGGGAAAAGACAAGATCAATAACAACAAAAGGGAGCAGAGGATGGGAACCTAACTAAAAGCTTTACCTGCAGAAAGAAGCGGATCCTCAGGCCTACGAGAAATGAAAGCATTAGTTTCCTTTCTCCCCTATAAGGACAGTCCCATTTGTATCACTCTTGAGGCTCTCAGGGCAGTACTTCATATCAACTTCACTAGAAATAACCACTGAAATTGCACATAATTTGAACAACTAATTGTTTTCCACTTCCCAAACCATCATATTGCAATTAAAATGTCAGAAGTGCCATGTGAAAAACTTGTACTTCATTAGAACTACAGAAGAGAGGGAAGAAAAGACAGTTCTCACTTGAGAATTAAGAGTCATAAAACCCCCTCCTTATTTTGACCTTTTCATTACAGTCTTCAAAGGTCTGTCAGACTTGACTGTAGCTTCCCAACTGGTTTTCTTTAGGAAGAAGGAAGAAAAACAATTAAGTAAGCCAAATCAGCAACATCTTGTTCAAATATTTAGCTTTGAAAAACTGTGGGAGATAGAAACACTGCAAACTGAATGGTTGTGTGGGGAAAAAAAATGAAGTAGCTTTCTGACCTTTGGAGAGTGCTGAGGTGTGCCTGAAGGACAAAGAGATGAAAAAGAGCATTTCCAGAACAGCACCAGACTCTGCGTAACAACTAAGTTTATTCTGTACACTCTACAGTGCCAGAGCCAGATGATGCTCAAATTTGAGCAACTTCTCACATTTGTTCTAATACACATTTTTTCCCTTGATCACTCAAAACCAAACAAGAAAACCTGCACAGCAGCCCGGAGCATGATACAGTAATGAAGATGTTAGGTGATCATGTTTGTTCAAGGCACATGCAGAGTTCTCATGACCTGAGGCTATAAATAAGTACACACAAAGATACATCGTGGCTCAGTGTAACCCTCTGTGTCCATTCTGTAAGTCAATGATTAGCATCTTTATGAATTAAAAACTCTGTTTCCCTCAGTCTAAATCAATTTTAAGCAAAGGTCCCAGTAAATCCACAAGTCCCAGACACGTTATGGGTGCTGCTGTTGGTGTTGTCCTTCACTCTCTTGTTAAATATCCATTAAATCGTACAACTGTTTCCAGAGGACATGATATTTAGCACATTAAAAAGTATCGTATGGGCTACCTTTGCATGTACACACTGAATACAACAGGAAATGCTTTGCTTGGAATGTCACACTGCAGCTCTGCAAAAGGTCTCATTTCACAAAAAAACAAAATAAAATAGGGCAAAAACAATCCCCAGCTCTGTGCAAAACTACTAGGTTTGAAGATACTAGTTTATCAGCCATTAAAGAACAGTTTAAAATCAAATGCAGCCTGAAATACTATGATGGGGGGGTTTTTTTCAACCTTCAATAACCCCAGTACCTTTGCAACCTCTCCCACAAAGACATCATTTAGAACAACTGAGGCTGAAATCATGTTCTAAATCAGCTACTATCTCTTCCTTTTCTCCATAATCAACAAGCACTGAGGCTGTGCTTACTGTTATACATAAGAGGTGGATTTTTTAACAGCATTTGTCTCCTCAACAGCTGGAAAAGCATTTTTGGGATGGAAAAGCACAGCCTGCCTCCCATAGAAAGCAAGCAGCTCACCAGTGTTTGGAAGGAAGCTGGGATGGACACTGCAAAAAGCATTCCCTGACTTTTTCCAGGTCTTTTTAACATTGTATTAAACAGTAAATAATTTAGAGCTTGGCTGCTGCACCCATTTTTCCTCAGGTCAAACTAAGACCACTTTGAGCATTTCATCACTTCCTGAAAATCAGGCCCCTTCTAAGTGTCTCAATTTGGTTACAAGTGATTACTTTGGAACACTCCAATCCTTGTGTCTTGGGAAGGAAGGAGAAAGGAGTTCCATTAGGTTTTTTGCCAGATTTAAGCTTCTGTATCTACTTGAACACCAAGGGTCCTTCACATTAATTTACAAACGGTGCAGAAAAGCAAAGAAAAGGACATGCAGCATCAACTGTGCACATAAGCACTGAATGAATTGAACTTTTTGGCATTATCCCTTCTCATTCAAGTACATGCACAGGCAAACAGCTTTCCTTCTTACAGCAGGTTTGCTCTCTGCCAGCTTCATTTGAGCACACCAAAGGCCAATGTCTAATAGTAAGCAAAACTGCAACATTTTCAGAAACATGCATTCAAAAGTGTGCTATTCTGAACTTACTGCCTTGCTTTGCTTTGACAGCAGTTCATTTGCTACATAATAATTTCAGATGTCTTTCTGTAGAAGAGAGCTTCAGGTTTAAGTTTCTACATTGTTTCCAGGATATGGATTAAGATTACAACAATTTAATGAAATTTCAACTTCTAGGGAATGCTCTTTCCAGCCGACTCAGAGTAAAAAGAAGGCTTTAAAAAAAACCACCAAAACAAAAAAACAAAAAAACCCCACTACAAAAACATTTATAAACCCAAAAGACAAATAAAACCTTCCCTCCAGGGCCTTAACACTATCGAACTCATTTCACTCCAGAGTCAAGCCATGATTACTGATCATTCAAAATCATCTGTATACCCTTCATCTTCAACAGATATAAAGAAATGCAATTACATATTTTTTCACTGAGGGAGATGAATTTCTGCCCTACAAGCATGTTCACGGTCAGCCACGACAACCCACTGAACAAATCCATGCTCTGTGACTCTACAGTGACCTGACCATGACACCAAGCCCTAATTTTCTGAAGTCTTGGCCAGGAGATACTTGCATGATAGAAGTTTGCATTTATATCCACTAAATCAAAGCTATTCTTAGTGTTCAGAGCCCACTACGTTGGTAGATCAACCCAGCCATGAGGCCTATCTCCAGTTTGCTGACTCTCAGGCAAGGACAGCACCGAGGAGATAAGGCTGGTGAGACCTTTCAGAAGCTCCCAGTAGCAAGAGTGTGCGAATATGCAGAAGCCAGCGGCAAGGAAAGGAGACTGCAACAAGGGATGGGTAGGAATGAGGAAATTTTTAGCCTAAAGGAAAACTGCAGCAAGCATTTACAGTACGGTAAATCATTGTTCGTGAAAATTTCTTTTCTTCTTCTGCCTTCTCTGGTTGTTCAGCTCCTCTACATTATTTTCACAATCCTTGGCCTCCTACTGAGAGAGCTCCTTGATAACCACCAGTTCACTCGGTGCTGGAAATCAAAGCTCCTCAATAACAATGACAGTGCTAAAAGATTAGCCTATGAGAAGTCTTTTGTTATGGGTCAAATATTAAATATAAGCCAAACTAATCCTTAACTATCCATGGGAAAGCCTTACCATCAAACCAAATACTGTATTTCATGCGGGAGATGATTGTCTCTCTCTGTATAAACTGCTACACCAACCAAAGCTCAGAGTAGATTCTCCTCTGACTCCACAGCTACGCCCAGGTTTGTCAGTTAACATATAAACACTGTCCTGGATTGAAATGACCATCCATCTTAAACCAGAAATGACAACAGAAGTGTTTGCCTAGAACTACAGAATCTTTCTGGTCACTTTAACTACCTCTGCAAATTCCTGAGAAGAAATGCAGCACTCTGACCTCACACACTTCCCAGCAACAGCTGGACAGGTGCTGCCAGCCTTCCTGCACAGGCTCTTCTCTGATGTAGGTACAAGTGGAATCCTTCTGGCAGTTGCTCCTACAGAACCATGAAAGAAAAGAACAGCTCAAATTTTTCTGGGTCCCTGATATCACGCCAAGAAGCTACTCCAGCTGAAATGAGCCCCAGTTTACTCGTAACGAAGGGAGCACCTGTACAGAGCACGAACACATGACAAGCAAGGTCCTGGTCATGACTCAGCCAGTAAACTGCAGTGCAGACCTGCAACACTCATAAATCCACACTTGTAGAGTGAGGACCTCTAATTTGAGACCTGAATCAATTCTGAACATGGAAAAGTTTGAAATGTTAAAATAAAGACTTACACCACTTTAATAATGCTTTATTTGATATCCCAAGCTCTCAGAGAACCTATTATTTAAAATGAAAAGGCATCCATAAAAAAAAAAAAAAACAACCTAAACAGCCCAACACCCTGAGAAAAAGCAGCAAGTTCGTTGTTTGGTGCAAAAGTGAAGGTCCCCTCGCTTGAAAGCCAGTGCTACACAACCAGGCAGCGAATCCCTGACACAATGTGCTTTGACCCAGTAAATACCTGTGGCATTTGCTGTCCGCCCAAGGGAATGGAGCTTGGTGCTGTAGCAGACACAGCGGTGGTAGGCGGGAACCGTGGTCTGATTTGCATCCCACCTCGGGCCATAGGTGCGGTGATCATCTTTGAGGACAGAGGGACAACAGACAAAAGTAATCGCAAAACAAGAAATGCAGTGCACTGGCAGGATGAGAAGCACATGCAACCTCCAGGAATTAGGGGGCGGGGGAGCATGAAGGGAAGGTTAGTGAGCTTTTCCCTAAAGGTTAACCTGACATGCTAGCTTAGAAACCAAACTCCTTTTTACGCCCCTTCCATCTGTTTTCAGGAAGCACCTAATGAATTCTAGTTATCTCCAGAGAGTGATATGTAGACTCAGATTTGTGGGTCGAGGGTTGACTGTGTTGTCATTTCCATGAAGGGCTTTTCCTAAATTTTGCCTCACATCTTGAATTTCTAGAATTCTTGTAAATAAGTGCTCCAAGATTGCTGTCTGTGCTCCATATAAGAAGCTCTATAATGCCATAGGTTTCTGATGTGCTTTCCCCCACCGTGGACTCAAAGGGTTTAGCAGTATTTGCACGTGCCCCCTTCACTCTATAAAATAATTTGTCACACAGTTCAACAGCAACTGTCAGCACAAATGCTCCACAGCAGGCAAAACTCCAGACCAGCCTAACCTATGACAGTATAACAATGCCAGACAACAAAAAGGACTTCTGGGTTTGACAAGGCTATTTCCTTCCTTTTATAACCCACAGAATAAGTAAAATATATCCTTTTGATTTCCATATTTTTGACAAATACCCATTCCTCTATTACTAAGCTGGGCTAAATTATTCTGAGTCCATAATCTTGTTTGATTCTCCAGCTGTATAGACTGTGCACACCCTAAAATACAGTCATTTAGGATAAATGATGAAGGTTAGCATTAGAATGAATTTGTATTTTAAAACAGTATTAGGACTATGCTACTCTGAGGTGTCTAGAAGTCCCTTTCAGAACCATCAGCCTGCATGAGTTGTACAGATTTAATTTTATATATATATATATGTATAGCCCTCTGTTACTTAAAATTCAATATTCCACTGAGAATTTGACATATACTGAGAATTTATAAGAAATACAGCATATTTTTGAGGTTGTATTCAGGTAACTTTGGCAGATTCACTTATCAGTAAAAGAGCTTCTGTTTCATACTCTAAAGATCTACAGTAAAGTTCTCTGGGCTACCTTTTTTTTCTAGCTTACATGTTACCAAGGAACCCACACAGTCCTAATTAATCTACAGGTTCATGTAATCTCCTTCCTTTAAATGGTTTGGGGCACTCCTGCTTGGTGTTTTATGTAAATGGACTGAAGCAGCCAGCAACACATTTCTAAAGAGTCAGAGAATGCATGTGCTTACAATTGTTAAAAATAAATAAAATTAAATACAACGTAGCAACACTGAAAAAGGAAAGCAATAACTGATAAAGAAAATAGTGTCAAATTCAGCACAGCTGTTAGTTCACAACATCAGAGCAATGCAGTCCCTTTCCATCCAGGAAAAGAGGGATGGTCAGAGACAGGATTTCAAAAGAGAAACGAATGAGAGCGCTTCAGACATCACACACACATGCACACGTGCACACACAGCATGCAACAGCCACCACGAGCAAACACAACAACCCAGCACTGCCACAAAGCACAGGTGGATGCTATGAAGTGCAGTGAAGAGCTACAGTATCAACATGAGAGCTGGTGAAGCAACACAACCCTAACAAAACCAAATAAAAAAAAAAAAGGGGGGAAATTGCTAGGGGGAAAAAAAAAAAACCAACGTATCCTTCCAGGCACAATCACCCCATCTTAGACCCTCGTGAACGCACATGGATCTCTGGAGCGTGTGGAATCTCAGGGATGTTATATGGTGACCCACATGTTCCGTCTCGGGCCTGTTTCTCATGCCACACCACCAAAGTGTGAAGATTTAATTACTTCCACTGAGGCCAAGGAAATGAGAAGCACATTCACATTTTAAGTGTCTGGCAAACCACTGAACACCAACAGGACAAACTGCAATTCAAAGGTTTTCAGCTGTCTGTAGTATTGCAGTTGGTCAAATATGTGCACACGCACACAATTCGGGGTTTGATTTTTTGTATTTTTGGAATGTGTGCTTTCAAAAGGAAGTGTATATATAAAATGGCACTAATTCCACTCTCTTAACTAAAGTAATCTATTTTTCTCTGTTCTCCAGCTGATTTACATTTACAAAACCTGTGATCCTTCGACAAAGAAGTCAGGAAAGAGGGTTTGTTTTATGCAAAGCAATACATCCATGAAGGAGCTGTTCTCATCCATCTAAAACAAGAACACAACCAGAAATGTTCAAGTACTTTTGAAAAAGATTTAAACTGGACACAAATCCTCCTCCACAACTGAAACTGATTTTCATAGCATAAAATTCTGGATTCTGTAAACTGAGATAAAGCAGAGAGCAAGAAGAAGTCTCCCTCCAACGTAAGATACAAACCCTATTATTTGATAAAAATGAAGTGGAATATAACAATTAGAATCCTGAACTTGTAACTTTCTTTCATCTAAAATCCAAACATTCAGAATTCCGTAAATACACAGCTTTTGGTGACCATATGTACACTCAGCACCACTGTCACTACTCTAAAGGCAGCCTGGATTTTCAAAAAGCAACAGCCACTCTGCATTCCGAGCACCTGAAAGAATTGCACCAAAACAGCGATTTAAACTTCATTAACACTTAATTCCACTTGATTATGGGGGCTTTTTTCTTGGTGCTGCAACCTCTCTGGTCACTGGGACACTCCCCATGAGTTACATGCTCACAAGGACCAGGCACCTGAGCAGGGTAACGTGGACCTGCACGGTGTCTTTGTAACTTCAGAGAAGAACTTCAAAGTGAATCCATGTTTAAACCTGGGATTGCTTTTAGTTTTATGCACAGAGGATGTACAGAAACTTTAGGGAAAAGGAAAAATACAGACATATCAAGCAAAATCCCCATTGGAAAGTCCCTAGAAACTATGATTAAATTTAACAAGCAAAGATTAGGACAGGGGTTGTTTATAACAAAAGCTTCCCTGTACTAAATGAAGAAATCAAGGCAGATTTATTAAAAATGCTGGTGCTAATGAAAAATGTACTAAATGCAAAGCAAAAATCTATTTTAAAATAAGCTTCTTGTAGATTAAAGAGAATTCTTATACACTCTCAACACTGAAGCTGCATTGTAATATTATACACAGCCACAATCTTAAAAGTAAGTATTAGATACAGAAAATATTTCCATGAGTACAAGAAACCCATTTAATTATTAGACTTTACAGTGTTAAGTGAATTTTAGCAGACCCAAATTGCGATGGCACGAACATAAGTGGAGTAAAGCCTCTGTATGTGGAATATTCTAAATTCCACATGTGACAGATAAACAACAATTCCCGAGTTTACTACACATGACTGAATAAAGCTGCAATACAAAACTCTCTGTCAACCATCTTATCACCCAAAACTTTTCAAATGCACTGTGCTGTTAAGCCACTGGCATATGAAGTCATTAAATGGGGCAAGAATTAAGTTGACTCTGCATAAACACAATCCATCTGCTTTGAAAAGAGCACCATTAAGTTAGTGAAAAAAAGAAAAGTCAGAGTCTCCTTCCAGTCAGCCTAAGTCCCTGCAGTGCCACCTGGAAATTATTTAAGAAACAAACATAAGTTTTAATTCACATTTCAGCTGCAGAAAGAGAATTCTCCATTGCTGCCATTACTGTACTTACCACTGCATCAGATTTTACATCTTATGTTGACACAAGCCAAAGGACCAATGCACAAACAGAACTTAGCCACCAACACGGGTGTGGGCCACATACAAGTTATGATGGCACAAGACACTACCCCTGATAAAATCTGGGAGATTTATGTTAAAAAACCAATTGCTATCACAGTCCACATAAAAACCTTCCAAATGTCTTACTGAATCTATAATGTCACTTGTGCACTGAAGGGAAAATGGTGCATGAAGACATGGAATGTCTGGGTATACAAAATGAACTCTGTCATTAATCCTAGTCAGCCTCATTTCATCTGTCTGCCTGTCTCTTCATCTACAAAGTGGTGGTAATTGTACTTACCCATGGCTGTAACATGCCTCAATATGAAACACTACAGAGGTAAGCCACGAAAGACTTTCATATTCTTGTGGAAAATGGGATGAGAGGTTCAGCTTAAGCCATTCCCCATTTTTTTCCCCCATGTCTCCTTCATCCCAGACACAGATCAAGGACCAACCACTGGGGCTACAAGTGTATTGCAGGATAAGAAAACTGTGTTAGACAAGAAGCTTTCACCCAGCACTTGTTTTGGTTGTTTTTTCTAATGTAACTCTGCACTTGTGACACACACCATTTTTTCTGCACAATTCACATCCAGAACAAGAGCAATCTAGATCTACTGCCCATTTCACTCAGAAAAAGAATGAAAGACGAAAGGAATGAAAGGGGAGTGCAGAGAGATTTCACTGTCTATACAATTTTCTATAGTCAATACATGAAGATGGAAGGTAAATCACATGTGATTAAAGACAGCAGGCAAAGAGTCACAGTACAGAGATCAGTTTACACAACAAAGCAGTCACCTAAGAAAGTTTAAGGAAAGAAGAGGTGATACACTCCAGGTACCGACAGTCAGACTTGTAGTGTGCCCACAGGAGGCCTTCTTACTCATGTGCATTCCTGTGTCAGTACAGGCAACAACCGTACCTACTTGGGACAGAGAGCATGCACAGAGAGGTTGTCAATGAAATCCTGCCTCTGACTCCAGGCAAAGGAGAAACAGCAGAGAGGACCATATCCCCTTTGTAGAGGGAACAACCAAGGTCAGACCCCTCATCAGAAAACCACCAGAAACCCATCTCCATGCTCATCTCTAGCATGCACTTGATACAGGCCTGTGCCCAGTGGAAGTGGCTCCTGAGCCCTTACCTGCCCTGAAGCTCCCATCTGAGCAGCCTGGGCCTGAGCTGCTTGCACTGCTGCCACTGCCTGCTGCTGCTGCTGCACCAGCTGAGCTCTTACCTTGAGTACGAAAAGAAAAAACAAAGTAAACATACATACATGATTAGGGTATGACACTTCTGTTTCGATTAGACTGACTATTCCCATAAAAAAGGGTGTGGAGACACGATCAGCCTCAGAGACTAGAGGTTTTGAGGTTTCTCGGTGAAAACAAGTTCCCACGTTTATAACATTTAGAACAGTTTTCCCACAGACTGCAAACCCAATTCAGTTTCCTCTTGCAACTTCTTCCCTGTATTATCAGGTCTTCTATGACAATATTAGATACTTAACTTTCTGGCGGACAGTTAACCACACAAGTGGGTTTTTTCCCCTCAAACACCTAGCAATGACCAGCATTTCAAATATTTATACATTCATTACAACTGTCAGTGTGACAAACATGGCATTTAACTACTCCTAGCTTAGCTGGTAGGAGCACAAAGTGGATATATCAACTCAACCATGTCCCAAGTGTGGCTGACACCCCACTCCTTCCCAGCAAGGCCCAAAGAAAAACAGGTCTGAGCTCTGGCTCAACAGCACACATGGAGCCCCGACAGAAATGACTGTAACAGTTCAAACAGCTGTACCATTAAGAGGATGACCCAGCAAAGGGTTCAACAGACTAAAACCATCATCTTGTCCACATTCTCTTCAAGGCAAGAACAGCCAGTATCTTAAACCGTGACCAAAACCTCTAAACAAGGCAGCAGAAGCAAAGCCAGCATGCTGGAGAGCCAACACTGGCTCCAGTCAAATGCACTAGGCACTTCAAAGCACTTGCTCATGTTCTGGAACAGCAAAAGTCATGGAGGTAATTTTTCTTTAACCAGAGTCTGTTTCTTTTTCTTTTTTTCACTTGTCCATTCAAGAGCAAGACAAGAAATTATTTTTAAAATATTAGCAGGATAAAGGTTTTCACAGATTTCCAGAACTCCTACTCTTAGGTACAAGACTGTTCTCTACTGGCAGGCCCAGACACGAACCTTTAAACACCCTGTACTCGTAACATGCTAGCTACAGAGCTCTTAACAAATTATGGTTTTCCTACTTCATTATTAGCAAAAATCAAATATATTTTTTATTTCTCTAGAGGATCACAAAAACCAACAATATCAGCTGGTCACCAGCCCTTACCTGCATGGCTTTTAACTGCTGTGGCGTAAGAGTAACAGGCATAACCTGACTGGGAATTTGTCCTGAGATTGCCTGTGGCTGAGATACCATGGGCTGGGGCTGAGGCTGGGATTGTGGTGGAAGTTGAGACTGTTGTGCCTGAGCAACCTGTTGTTGTTGTTGCTGCTGCTGCTGCTGTTGCTGCTGTTGCTGCTGCTGCATCTGTTGCATCTGCTGTTGCATGACTTGTTGAGGTGGCTGCTGCTGTATCTGTTGTTGTGGTATTTGTTGCTGCTGCTGCTGCTGCTGTTGCTGCTGCTGTTGTGCCTGCATAGCCTGTGCCTGCAGCTGCTGCATTTGGGCAATCCGCTGTAGCTGTTGCTGCTGCTGCTGCTGCTGCATCTGAAAAGCAGGAGAAGCCAGGATGCTAAAGCTTCCAGCAATGCGACAGCAGGCTTGTTTTTACAGCATAAACCGAGAGCAAACAGAATCCTAATATATCAGGCTGATGTTTTAAGCCCAAAGAGAAAGTCCAACCTTTTTATCCACTCACTCTTCGTATATCTCAACACTACACAGTGCTACATCCCATAGTTTTGACATTACAAGCTTTCCTCGCTACTAAAACAATTTTCAAAAGCAAAGGTGAAGTGCATCAGCTTCTCCTGAACAAACGGGCTCACACACACTTTTTCAAATGTAACCACCCTTTACCAAAAACTGCACAAGAACATGACAGCTGAAGTTTCCTCGGCTGCTTTTGTGCCTTTTATATATATAAAATGCCTGTATATATATTTATATATGTTGTGTATGGCACACATTTTATAAAGTGGCAACATGTTATTCACACAATGACAAAACAGCCACTACTGCTACAGTAATTCAAGTGCTGTTCTTTCCCACATACCTATTCTTGTCAGAAAGAAGGACAATCCCGACATTTATAGAAAGAAAGAGACAAAGATTTAAGTTCTCTATTGTTATGACAGAAGAAAGCAATGAAACATCTCTTAAGTCTTTCCTCCAGGATGTAATATATTGCTGTCAATTAACTTGCCAACCCAAAGCCCTACCCTAAATTGGAAAAGCCTTGGTAACAGGCAGAGCTGATACTCCCACACAGGCCAAGCTTCACTTGACAAGTAACCCATCACAGATCACCTCGTTTGCCACTGTAGCTGTTTGTCATCACCTGCTGTTGGTTTTGCTGCTGCTGCATCTGCAGTTTCAGCATGTGCTGCTGCTGCTGCTGGACAGCTTGCAACTGCTGCTGTTGCTGCTGCTGCTGCTGTGCCACCGCAGCGGCCGCTGCCTGCTGCTGCTGGACCTGGAACTGCTGCTGCATGGCTGACTGCTGGGCCTGGAACTGCTGCTGCTGCAAAGCCACCTGCTGCTGCTGGAACTGCTGCTGCTGCTGCTGTTGCTGCTGGGCAATCTGCTGGAGCTGAAGTTGGTCTGAAAAGAAAGTGGACCGTACTGAAAACATGAGACCCAAACAGCGCGAGATTAACATCCTTCATTAGCAGCATATACTTTTGCCTCCTCAAATAGATGAGGCACATTAATAGCAGAATGAATGACACTTTCTACCACCAACTTCTAATTGACACACATTGAGTCAGCAACCCCAGCTGAAGAGAATAAAAATGTGCAGGAGGAAATGTGCACTGAGGTCACCAGCAGAAGGACTGTACTACAGAAAACGTAGGTGACCTCTACAAAAACAACATTCTGAAGTTGACAACAGTAGGACGAAAGAATTTGCTCATACAACAGCTAGACTGTTCCTCACTATACTAAGGAAGGCATTTATCCCATTAGGTAGCAGTACTTAAAATCAATTCTTCCCAGCAGTTCCCTTGGCTGATCTAGCCAGAAGTATGACATCTCCTCAGCACCTTTTCCTTGGGGAAAGGAGTTATTACTGAAAAGCTGACATAACAACTTCAGTGGTTGAAGTAAACCGAGCACTTACTCTGCTGAGTAGCTGTAGAGACACCAGGCATACCATGAGGGGCCATTCCCGAGGTTCCAGGAGGCTGCTGCTGCCCTGGGAGACTCATTTGTTGTCCCATTGGACCAAGGCCACTCATCCCAGTCATCGGTGCTCCTTGAGCTCGGGAAGCCATGCCCATCCCAGGCGCCCCTGCTGTGGGACCCCCAGTTAGATTCTGCAGGGCATTCATTGGATCTACAAAGAAAACAGTTACCAATGTGCAGCCAGCCATGCAATTGTCTGCCCAAAATCCTCTGCTCTCCGATCTGTTGGCTTCAGACCATGACTAGATCCAACACCCTGGGAAAGTAAGATTCACTGCTCTGCCTCTGAGTCAAAAGGCTTCTGGCATATCTTTGACTCTCTGTACACAGAGTAGCTATATATATATATATAAATATAAAAATATATATATATAAAGTGCTTCAGAGTTCCAAAGTACCACACAGATTCTAAATACATTAGAGAAAAGGAACTTAGTAGCCACCTCCACATTTACACACAAGTCAAAACAAGCTGCCAACAAAAGTCCATGAGGATACACAGTTTATAACCTCAAACAGCAAGAGGATTCCACCGTGGATCCTCCTCCTCCTGAAGTCAAACGGAGAATCAATGCTCAGACCAGAGGAAGTACTTTGCTATACAGTTCCCCCTCTAACATCATTTTTATTATGCAGTGGAAAAATTCAATGCCCTTCAAGACAGTTTTCATAAACTGAATCCTGAGCACACAGAAAAGTGAAGTCAAAGAGGGAACGGCCATTCAAGAGGGTAAAACAGAACACAGGGTGCAGAAGCAGCATTAATCAGGTACAGAACACAGCACCCTCTCTTTCTCCAGCGGCATGTAATATTACAGCTAGGGAATACACAGATGCTTTTTTCTTAGTAGTCCACAGCCCTGATTTTTAAGCTGTTCTATTTAGAAATGGGGAGCACAGGGGGAAGGAAGAAAATAACAACAACAACAACAACAAAAGAAAACGAACTCTTACCACTGACTGAGGCTTGAGATTTCTTATTGTCTGAAAAGAAAAAACAATTAATCATCTTTGCCAATCTTGTCACACACAAATTGGTCCCTTAAGATACACTCTCTACAAGAAATATAGTCAGATCATTTAAAAAATAAAAAAAAGACTATGTACTGTAGTTCTAATAAAATGCATTAAGCCAATTTGGTAACCAGAATGCTACATAAATAATGGAAAGAAGGCAAAAATACAGGAAAAATTAGGAAGGCAGAAAACTAGTACAAACGGTAGTTTAAAAAATTTCTCAAATACTTTTCAATTATAGATGACGTGTAAAAGAAATAGTATTCAGAAATTAGGCATGCATATTACAGAAAGGTTTTTACAGCAACTTGTGAAGAGTTACATGCAGAAAGCCTAAAATTTACTTTTTCTTGGAGGAGGATGTGATAAGCAACCCCATGAGTGAGAAAAAAAACCAAGCCAAAACTAAAAAATCACTTACGAATATCTCGAAAATGGATAATAAGTCTGGCCACAAGAGAAAGATATTCCTCCTAAAGATGAAAAATTAGTATTTCAGCATAAGAAATAAAAACAGAGCAACCATCACTTTCTGGTTCTTCAGTATTCTTCCTCAACATTCCAGATATTACTTTACAGTGTCTGTGGGCTTTTCAGAGCAGTACACTTCCAAGAAACAGTCTGTTTATTAAGTCAGAATATTTTTACTAATAGGTCATTGCAGTTGATGGTACAAGAAGGCCAAGAAACCACACAATTCAGAGGAAAGAACCTCTTTGACAGTTACACTAACAGGATCACAATATGTGAACATTATAAACCAATACATCTATTTTCCAGTTCTTATCCACTATAAGTCCTTTTCGTAAGGATTAAACCTTACTTTACTTGGTGCACTGGCTTATTTTAGTCCCTGAATTATGTCACACTCATACTACCTTTTTTGAAGCTAAGTTCACATTACAAATACAAGTAAAATAATAACTTTGAAGACCAATATGATAGAAACGTCACAAGTGGAAAGACAAATATTCTTTGTAATATTTAATTACTGTTGCTCATGACATGTAAGAAACTGCAGAGGGTTGAGACAGCCTTCCTGCCCGTGAAACTATCAGCTCCTGAGTGAGGATGCCAGCCACAGGCACAGATCTGTGACATCAGCATTGTAAAATTTTCACCAAGACAAGCTCTATCTCAAACATTTCTCCTAACACAGCTCCACGGAAGAAGTTTATGTTTTGGCAGAGCGTAGAATTGTGCATTCTAGCCAGGCTTTCACAGAGACCACAGTGCTTCCCTTGGTGTTACTCTTGGCAGAGCCTTTTTGTTGATATCCCAGGTTTTTCTGACCATCCAGCTGGCCACACGGAATGGTGCTACACTGCAGACAAATGAAATTCTATGCAATTCACTACACACAACAATTCAGGTAAGAAAAGTGCAGTTCCACATGTGCATTAAATGCTGCAGGATCAGCAAAGTTGTCTTGCACTAAGTCCAGTTTGATGCACATATTGGATGGAGAACACCTCACTTCCCCACAGGGTAAAAGAAGCACATATAAATCAAAATTTCAAATAACTCGGCACTGCAAGCAGGGACAGTTAACTAAGTGCATTGACTTTGCTGTTTCTGCAATTTGTTCCAAACTTCTTTGGACGTGCAAAAACTTCTGGAAACAAATAGAGATGCTTTACCCTTGTTTTGGCCTTCATAAACACATGACTCTCCATATCTTTGCTGGATTTATTATGGGCAACACCAGCTTTCCTCATAGCTTCATCACTGAAAAAAAGAGGAAAAAAACAAGGCTGGGTATTAATTGAGGACATCAGTAAATACTTTCTGTAGTTAGAAAGGTCTGTAAAACAGATTTTTGCCCCTCTCTCATTTATAGATACAAAACAAACAAACAGAAACCCAAACCAACACCACATACTATACTTAAAATCACCACCCTTTAAAGTTTCTTCAAATGATGGAGAACAAACATAAATATTCTTTGCAGAAATTCAAGAACAACTGCAGGGCAAGTCATTGTTTTACCACCTTGACAAAATACCAGGAGTCGTTCATTTGAGGAAAGCTGACTGACAGGATTGATGTATTCCATTTTCAGGGAACTATTTCCCCTGAATTTCTATCAGCTCCCGTGCAGCAGGAATGGTGCTGCACAAGCAGTAAGCTGGGTCAGCTTCCTGAATTAACTCAGTAACAGCCACAGAAGTGAAGAGCAGATGCCACAGCCTTAAAATGCAGGAACTTAGGCTGCCACAACTCATTCCCTTTCCTCGCAAACCAGCAGCAGACAGCTGCCCTGATGCAGCCTGCAAGGCAGAACACAGTGCAATATCATACCTGCTGTAGGGCTCTCATGGTAACCTGTTGGTGTGGTCTGGCAGACACTAAAAAAATGCTGCTTATATATGAAGTTACTTAAACTGAAGCTGCATCTGAACATAATGCAGAACAACTATTCCTCCATGGGCAAACAAGCCTTAAGGTGAACTGCTCCTGAAAGAGCTCTGCTGCAGAGGAAGAGGCTACATCCAATTCTTTATTGAGAAGCCCTTTTTTAATGCTTTCCCTTTTGGAAAGGCTGCCTCTAGATCCACACTACTCTCTGAATCCTCCTTAACTTCCCAGTCCCAGTACAATGACAATGCCTTTCATGTTGAGAGCACTGAAAACAGAGCTGGCAGAAAGAGAAGATAAAGACTACGCAGAGGCAAGTAAAGAAAGTAACATGCAGGTAGTACTTATTGGTTGGGGAAAAGAAAAGAAATTATCTACTTTCATATCTATCTACCTTCTCCTTTTGAAGTTATGGAACATGAAAGACATGTTATTATGACTACATTTGCATTACCAAAAATGCCACTCCAAGCTCTCCATGTCCTATCCGTTAGCATTCCAATAAAGGTTTAGACTAGGAGGAAGAAAAAACACACAACTCCTTCCTTGTTTACACATTCAACTGCAATCAACATAAAAATATTTACATTAAAAGACTAAGAAAGTCAATTAAAAAAAAAGTCATAGCTTTAGCCCAGAGTTAAGGATACCAAACAACGTATGGTATCCTTGCAGAACACTGAACTCAACAATACTCTGAAAACTAGATGGTACCAGCCAATCCAACCTTCATCTTCCTCATAAGCACTTAGTAAATGCAGGATAATATGTGCACGAAAAATCTGCCTCTCTGATTTCATGCACAACACTCAAAAGTTGTGGTTTCAAAAGACGAAGTATTTTGAACATTTGAAAAAACACCAACACCAGTTTCAGGAATTCCCCCTCCATTCCCAAGAAGCTTGTTTCCAGCCCAAATATGTGCAACCTCTCACTAAGGCAACTGGTCTAGCCAAAACATCTTGCAAAACATGTTCTCCTTCAAAACTACACCAGCTCCCTCCCCAGTTCACACCATGACTGCATGAATCAGTTGTTCCAATGAAACACAAGGGCAATGAGTTCCAGGGCCAAAACCACATTAAGACATGTAAAATCACCACATGCTGCTTTGTGAAGAGAATATTTGATCACTATGACACTCAGTTAATGAACCCTTCTTGCTTAAAACAGCAATGGGTGGGCAGGGGGGAGTGTGCTGGTAAGCTGTCAGCCACATGCATCCACATTACAAGGTTTAAAAACCCCAAAGTAAACACCAACAAACACATTACACTTTATTCGCTTGTTCTTGTATGGGTAACTGTCCCACACAACATTTCTGTTTGTTACGGATCAGGCATAACAAATTTCACCAACAGCAGCCCTCAGTGCAGGAATACCCCTGTAACACGCCCCAGCAGAAGGAATTCCAAAGGAGGAACCACTCACACTGCTTTATTCACAGTTGCCTGACAGAACACGTAGAGGCCTGAAGGCCCCAGGACTCCAGCACAACTCCTTCAGCTACACGAGGAATGCAAAGGACCATCCAGCCTCTCTAAGGCCTTGTTCTAGCATTACCTTTCCTTCCAGTTCTGCAGAGATGAAAAACCCCTTCCCACTACACACAGAACCATCCCTTCACAGCTTCACAAACATATCCTCCAAGAGAAGGGATTCCCTCTGGCAGAGGTGAACGAGGTAAGAAGCCGCCCCTGCCAAGTCATGCTGGTACAACCGCCTGTGTGGCTTTGCCATCAGCAGTACTGAAGAACAAGCAAGGTTAAAAATAACCACTTTTCCTGAGTTACTTTTAACTTTGAGAAATTTCCCTATCAGGTTCACTGCATAGCAACCCAAACACTCGAAATGAAGATGTATTGCAGTAGCTTCTTCAGTTCACAGTTGTGTCAAAATAAGCATTTATAAATAACTAATCCCTCACTTCCTCTACAGTCCCAGGAAGGGAGAAACATCTGCCCTCTTAGACTTTTTTGCCTGAATTCTCATCAGACAACCTAGGCTGGAATATAAAATTAAGGCTGCTTTATGAACCGGTTTTGTGAAGTGTTTCATGGAGAGCAGCAAATGTAGACATCTTCCTTTTCTTCCATCACTCAAAAAACTTCAGCTGCTCCACTCTTTTCCTGCCTGCTTGTTCCTCAGTCTCCTTTTCACATGCTCTGCCCATTCTCATTTCTATTTCTGCTCACACATTCTTTCTTCTCACCCAGCTGAGCCATTAACTAAAGTGAGAAGATACATATGAAAACTTTAGGCAAAAAACAAACACAAAATTAATGGAACATCCCGCAACCTGAATTACATCCCTTTTCTACTCTCAACACAATCCCCTTCTAACAAAGCCTGGAAGCAGCTTGGGGCAGGAACTGTAGCCAACCACAAACTGGGTTTACCACCACACAACCCAGGTCAGATCTGTCCCTCAGACAACACCAACATTTAAAAACATACTAAGGAAAGGTCTTTAGGAAGGAGACTCCCATGGCACCAGTATGCACCAGCTTTGTGTAAGAGACAGGATAAAGGGGTACCCTGCAAGCAGAAGTGTATATCCATACTCCTACATCACTGCTGTCTCCTGGAACATCCTGGGAGAAGCCAAAGCTGCTCCTCAGCCCCAGTCACCTGGGCTCAGGCTTTCCTTGATCTTGGAAGTCCTGCTTGGGCCTGCAGCCACACAGAACCCAGTACTGAAGAAGGTTCTTAGGTCATCAAAGGCACTATTCCCTCAAATAACCCAATCGTACACACTGACCACTGACACAGGACACTTATTCCCCACAACACCGCTGAAATGTTCACTCACATCTCACTCTTCAAAGGAACAACAAACCAAAACCCCCAAACCCCTAAATCCAGTGTTGTAAAGGAAACCCAAGTGTGAAACTACAACAAATTAAGACTTCTGTACCCAGCAGCTATAACAAAGCACTCAAAAGAGTTTCCTGAACGGTAACACCTTTAGTTTATCGTGTTTATTTCCTCAAAGCTACACAGCATTCAAGGGCACTTTTGTTTGCTTGTTTTGATGAAGCAGCAGAAGAGAAAGAAGAGAAGTAGCAAGAGATTAACCTAAGAAGATTAATGACTTTACAGAAAGTTTAGAAAGTGAAACATAAGTTCTGAGCACTAAGAAAGTTTGCATGGCTTTGACAGATGCACATCATTGTTACTTCTTTAATGAATACTGTAAGTTTAATTCTGGAACAGCACCTTAAGTGAAGTAAAACCACAGGCAGGCAGTCAAACAGCAAACTGCTTATATATCTTAAAAAAAACAGACTGTCCGTTTTTAGATATTGATCCTTATAATAAACAAATTAAGGTCAAGCTTCCCAAACCTACATAAATTAGGACTTCAACATTACTTTAGAAGCAATGAACAGTGCTTTCCCTTCTGTAACAACCACCTTGCATAGGACAGAAGAGCCTTCCATAAAATAAGCCTGCACAGCAGCAAAGTAATTCAAGTAAAGCAATTGTTTCACAAATGAAAGTTGAACTTTACATTAATCACCAGCATTTTTATCTCACATTTGCCCTTAAGAGCCTGAAGCAAGCCTATAACAGGCGTTTTCATAGGACTGAATATGCCAAATTTCACACCACCACGGACACCGCCAAAATCGAAGCCCTAAAGCAGATGCTGTCAAGCAGGACTAGGAGCCGGTGCTTCTAGGGAAGAGCAAAGTGCAGCGGAAGGAGGATGGGAGAAATTAAGTAAAAAACCAGTCTAAGCAAATCCTGGTACTGGGCCGGGGGAAACACCGGGGACCGGACACGAACCCAGGAAGCCCGGGGAAGACAGGAAAGGCCCCGCAGAGCAGCGCAGACAGGCGGGATACGGCCCGGGGGCGGCAGGAGCCCCTAGGGCTGGGGCCGAGGCCGGCGCGCGGCCTGCCCGACACCGGGCCCACGGCGCGCACTCACATCTGGCTGACGAGCTTCTGCCGGAAGTTGGTGCTGCGCCAGTCGGTCTCGGGCCCGGTCACGTCCATCGCTGCCGCGGGCACCGAGAGCCGGCACCGAGCGCGTCCCCCCCTCCCCTCTCTCCTGCCTCCGCCGCCGCCGCCGTCGCGGAAGCGCCGCGCGGCCACTTCCGGCGCGCCGGCGGCCACGGGCAAATGAAGTCCCGGCGCGAGCCCGGTCACCTCTCGCGAGAGTCGGCGCGGGGCTCGCTGGGAGATGTAGTCCGGCCGGAGAGCACGACCGAGCCCGGCCCCGAGGGTCGCA
>VXAY01004937.1:304342-326295 GCA_013399855.1 Oxyruncus cristatus | reverse complement strand
GGGGCAGGGGGAGCTCCCCCGTCCCGCCGGGCCCGGCAGCCCCTGGCCGTGGTCCTGCCGCCCGCACCAAGCCCCGGAGGAGCCGGCAGGTCGAGGCCGGGCCACGCGTACCTGTGCGGGGCTTTACCCCGGGTTGCCTCACCTGCGGGGCGTGAGCAGGTCCCCCCACAACGGGGCTCGGGACCTGCAGAGGCGTTTGCGACCCGGGAATAGAAAGTAAGAGCATAACTGTGTTCCAGCTGGCTTTCACCCCCTCGTCACGGGGTCGGTGTAGAGCCAGGCTGCCCCTTTCAATAATGTGCAACCCCAGGTGTCCTGATGGGAAAATATCCAAGTTAGGGGGCAGAACCCCACAGATCCCAGCATTAATGTGGTGAAACAATTCATTTTGATAGAGAAATCAGACCTGGAACATGCTGGAAGAGGCCTTCGCTCTCTTTGAGGTCACTTAATTGTTGTATTTGTAACTACTTTCTTTTCCTCCTTGTTTTATAGAATACTAAAGAGTCATGATTGATTTAAGCGGTTCAACAAACAAGGTTCAAACCTTGCGAGCTACCTGAGTCTCTCAAAATTCATTGAACATATACCATTGACTAATTTTTAAACTGTCAGTTTTGACATAGTTGTTACTTGAAGAGTTTAATCCCACAGAAGCCTCATTAAGAAAAAAAAGTCGTTCTTATTGTGGAAAAGACTTTAGGACTTCTGAGGAGCGTTCTAAGAATTCTTGGAATAATTATAACAATTCTGTCAGAAGAACATATTTCTGAGATTTCCCAGGTCTATTTAAACATAGCACTAAATGCTATCTACTGAGTCTGGGAAAAAAATGGAACTTTATTGGTAGGCTAGTTGTTTTTAGGGTAAGCAGGTACACCTTGTCTAAAAATTGTTGGTAAACAATCCTTCCTTCAAAGACAAGCAGGTGCTCCATCCAAAACATAACAGGACTATTGAAAGATTTGGATGACAAAATAAATCTTGTTTCAAGATTAGGAACAAGAAAAAAAAAGTAGCAAAAGACAAACCCTTCAAATGATGCTGAAGCCATAAGAGAAAGCATTTTAGCACTGTATTTAATGTTTGTTTTCCTTATGGCAATTCTTGGTAGCACTTGGGCCACAGGCCACCTCCCAAAACGCACAACAGAAAACATTACAACTCTATGAATTTGCGTAAGTTGCAAACTTGTTATGGATAAGGTGAAACATTCAGCTTAGAAAGCTCACACTCTTCAGGTTATGCTAGAGAAAAATAATTTTAAATATCCATATATTTAAATATAGATAGGTTTCATGGTTGTTTTGCCATATACATGTTAAATAGGAGATGTTTTATTCTCGATAATATTCTTAGAAATAACTTGTAATAGGCTTGGGAAAAAAAACAAAACAAAACAAAAACCCAGGTGTTTTCTTGAAAGGAGCAAATGCCAAAACTTGTGAATCAGTGTAGTTTGCAAAAGCTGTTTGCCAAGCCACGCCTTTTGGTTTCCTCCCGCACTCCAACTATACTACTAATGCTGGAAACTGAAAATGGCTCAGAAACCCAGCCCAGAGTGTCTGATTGCATATTTCCATTAGTGATGTAAAGGAAGATGGTGGGCACAGACCAGGGGAAGTGTGTCATCACTGGAGTGTTCAAAAGTAATGCTGAGATATGATGTACTACCAGATATCCTCATTTCTTTCCTTTTCGGGGGATCTTGCTCAAAAGGAGTTGTTTGGGTTGTTTCTTGCACTTGCAGAAGGTTCCTAAAGTGAAATATTTCAGAAAGAAGATCTGTTTTTGCACAGTTGTGAATGCATAGAGAGGGACAATTCTGAAAGAAGCAGTGCTGAGCAAAGCTTCTGCCTTTCCTTCACCCCCCTTCTCTTCCCTTTTTCTTCAAAAAGCATGAAACTGGCTTAAGTCTTGTCTACACATAATGGTGAACTCAATTGTCTTCTATGTACCAAACAGTCTCACAAGTGCCCATTACAAATTATCACGTAGTTGGCGAATTATTCCAGTATTTGCACTCCAATTAGAACAAACGATAGTTTTGCTCTTCATCTTACATTGTTTGTGGCATTGCATTTGTTTTCTAAGCTGTTTTGGCAGGCACCCAGCTGCCTCCCCTTTCTGCACACTCCCTGCCTAGTTGATCTGTTTGTTTGTGTGACCCCTGCCCTGTTAAAATGTGGTACATAGCCAGGTTCTGCCTCTTTGCATCTGCAACCCTCAGACTCAGCACAACCAGCATTTTGCTCTAATCTTGCATATTATCTTGTCAGGCTTTAGCTGAAGCCTGGTTTAGATCCTAACCCTTGTTACTCCCTAGGGAGAAATGAAGATGTGGGAAGCCTCGGGGCACAGATATTAAATTTCCTCCAGTGCAGTAAGACCTTTAAGGGCCTAATGTGTTTGGATCACAACCAGCACAACACACTGGTTGTTCTGTGTTAGGATAAAACTATGATGAACATGGCCTGCGAGAAAGAGGACAGAGCTGCAACTGAGGGGCAGCAGCAAACTTTGAGAGTGGACCAAGAGAAACTACATAAACTTCAATATCAAAAGCAAAGTCACGCACCTGGGTCAGAGTAACTCCATATACTGGAGACAAGCCTGGCTAGAAGTCAGCTTTGAAAGAAGAGAGTCTGGGGATCCTGAGGAGCAGCAAGTTGAATATGATTCCTCCAACAGGGTCCAGCTTCACAATGGCCTGTGTTAGCAAGAGCACAGCCAGTAGGTCATGTGAAATTATTATTTCCCACTCTCTTCAGCACTTATAAGCCCAGAAAATCTGAATACACCATGCCCAGCTTTGAGCTCTCTACTGAAAGAAAAACCTGAGAGTTCAGTGGAGGAACTACAGGCAGCAGGAGCATGTACAAGAAGATACAAGCACATGCAAGGCAAGAACACTGGGTTTGTTCAGTACAGGGAAGAAAAGGATAAGGGCAGAGCCAGTTGCCATTTTTTAAGCTGATGGGTACAGGAAAACAGAGCCAGACTCTCCTTTGTAGTGCACAGTGCCAAGGGTGAGAGGCGAGTGTCACAAATAGCAGGGAAAAAAAATCAGATGGGTAAAGAAGAAAACAAATCTGGTGGTTGAACAGTCAGTTTTCTGATTATTGACAGGAATGGAGAGTTTGCATTTGACTAGATGAGGCTCTCAGTATCCTGACCTGATTTTGAAGGTTTCCCTGCTTTGAGCACAGATTGGACTAGAGAACTCCCAAGTTTCTTTCCAGTCTAAATTATTCCACCATTTTAAGAAAGCATTGGACCCCCACCAAGCTTGAGCCACCTGTCCATATGGCAGTAAGCTAAACAGATTTGGATACCCGACACCAGCAAGCTCTGGTTTATTTTGGGCACAGCTGATGCACAAGAAAATATCACTATCTGCGTAAAACACCTCTTTGTAGAGATGTAACTGACAGCCACGAGCTCTTGAATACAAAAATGTCTTGAGTTTCCATAGAAACTAACTTGGATAATCCTTACTGCATCCAGCCATTTCTCTACAGTAAAAAAATCAAGGCTGTCAGCACAACTTTACCAGAAAACCACCCCTGACCCCACACGTGCACCACACAATAGGAGCATCACTCTGTGACCTGGGTGCTGGTCATAGAAGGGGTGAATACTTGGCTGGGTGTGTATCATACCATATAACACCCATAACAGACTTCAGCACTCTCACTCACCTACACTGAGTTTAAAGCACAGGATCAGTGCACAGACTATGTCTCACCAGAAAATAAAAGCTGTGTTAGCTATAGTGACACACAGACACACTGTGTTGTAACAACTGCTCTGCACTTAAACATTCAGGTAGGACAGACACCTCTACCACATCTATTTTGCCATGCCATTGACTTTTCCCTTCCATGCTTCTACCTGAGCTACTCCATTCCTATACCTTTTGTTCTTAAAAGGAGGAGGATTTTCAGTGAGCACAAGAGCAAGCCAGCATACCAGTTTCTCACCATTTTGCCATTTGAATGATCAAGCCACAATCAATTCCCTAAATTCCTCCTGCCCAATGCCAGATTCCTCAGTCATAAGCCACATACCTTTGCTCTGAAAGCAAGTATTCTGTTATTAATTGGAGAGGGGATTATGTTTTAAAAAAAATTAACTCTTTTCATGGGCAGTTAAGGAGTTATTTCAACTGAATAATCAGAGGCCTTCTACTTTTTTTCATGCCAGTAGTCTGCAGAAGCATATTGTGGAAATGGAATTTGAATACAAGACAATCCCACAGAGCTACCCAACAAGTCACTGAAATACTGTAGCTTCCACTGTGTCCACAGCTTATTACCAGAGACCACTACTGAGACAGTGAACTTTGTATAACATACAGGAAATAGAAGGAAGTACTAGATTTCCTTCATGGTCCCTCCATTGCAACACATGGCTGCCTTCTCTTCATTCCTGAATGGAATCCAGACACAGAATATAGAAAATGTCAGTCTATTGAAAAAGAGCAGTTTTGTGTTTCTAGGTACCCCTGAGGGTTTTGCTGTTTATGGGGGATTTTTGAATCAAGGAGTTAAAAAACTAAAAGAGACACAAAGTGACCGAACAGTGAAAGTCTTCCTACACTTGTCTGTAGACGTGCACATACAATTACTGACCTCATTTGCCTCCTTCCTCTTTATGTACTGGGCACTCAGTTGTAATACCTTAAAGTTAATCCCTGAATTAACCCATGTCGTCCAACAGACAAATGCAGACCAGCACAACTGCAGGCTCAAATACCTTGTGCAGCCAAAGAAAATGTCTAGTCTGATTTTCTCTGCAGTTTCAAAGTGGTTGGAACAAGGACTTGCCTTCCCCTGTTTCTGGAGACAGCATCCCAGAGCACATGAGACAACACTTGTTCTTTGCTACTGTTGAAGAAGCCCAGTGAACCCAAGGAATTCCTCATCTTTTCCATCCTAGGGTTAGTCCTGCAGTACTCAGCCACTGAATCCCACTGTTAACAGCTAACCAGAACTAAGAAACTTGCACAAGAGGAGAGGGGAAAGAAAACATCTTACTCAGATTTCTAGGAACCTGGCTCAGTCACAGAGCTATAGTTTCTTAAAAAGAGAAGTAAGAGAGCAGAGAGGCCTCAAGAACATCCTTACAAGCAAGAAGCTGACAGTGGAGAGGCTCAGGATAGAGGGAACAAACCTGTTCTCTCTGCATTCTGAACTGTCCTGCTTGCCCTACATTTAGGTATTTTTTTGCATGTTTGTTTGTTTGTTTTAATAAAGATTAAGCAAAAAAAACAAATTTGAGGAGATAGGGTTAAATTATTTTGGGCTCAAAATATATGGCTTATTCAATATATTTCCTTGTAATTTTTAACACTGGTGGACAGCGACAATGCATAAGAGTTCCTGGATACCTTTACAGTCATTTCCCCCACCCAGCTGGTACATCACACACGAAGCAGCACATTTCCAGTGTTTGGACTACCAGATTTTTAGACAGTAACAAAGGCACAAAGCACACAGGTCATGGTTAGACCACACAATTTGAGAAGCAAGGTGCTGTGCTAACGGCAGTATCCCTCCCCAGAAAATTTGTAGTCAGCATTTAGAACTGTACTGAGAGAAATACACAAAACTGTCAGCTCACCAAACACACTGCATTTAATCCAGAAAACTCAAACACCAAAACCAGCCCCCTTTTCTTTCAAAGAAGCTCACAACACCATAACCCTGTTTCAGCAACTACTCTTAATGACTTCCTACCCACCCAACCCCAGCTGCTCCTTGTGCAGCTTTTACAGAGCTGAGCACACTCAGCTGAATGAATCTTGCTGGTCATCCCCCACAGCCACTTGATGGTCCTCTACCCTTCTTTGTCTTACAGTTCTTTTCTACCAGCTCCTAAAACTACCTAGGCTGGAGTTAAGACCCTTTTCTTGGCTTCTGGCTCAATGAGTACTTAACCACTCTCTATGTCAGTCAGACACCACAGACTAATACCACAAATGCTCACCTTTAATTTGATAGCTTGTGAACAGTTCATTAAAATGACTGGAGTGAGAACTTTTCTAGAGCAGCCTGTTACCACTGGTTTATAACTATGAAATAGACATGTGTACTTATTTATGAGCCTTGGAGCCCAAATTAGGACAGTAGGAGAGTACATAAAGCAGCACATAAGTTCACTGAATAGCCACAGTGTGATTAAGAAACTTCACATATCCATGTACAAAAAGAGCTTATGAATGCTGGCAACTTTTAGACCACATATACTGTACCCAGTCAGTAGTATGCAACACTTTCTTCACAGCATCATTGACATTTGACCCACACATCCAATACTAGTTAGTGGTAAATAACTGTGGATGGCAAAATACTCATGGGTAGCTATAGAGAGTGGTGGGTTTCCATATCGTAGTGTCTCTGTGCTCCAGACACACAGGACAGCTGTTGAGTTGATGTAGATGCATGAGTGACCATCCTGAGGAACATCAGGGACAGCCAAGGTACAACCCAGGGGCAGAACTTGAGAACAGGAAGTAGGGACTGACAAAATTCAGCACCTAGAGCGTAGCAAAATATCTGTAGTCTCAGCTGTTGACTGGCCAAAAATCAGCTGTGCAGGATGGTTCAGCTGCACTCCCAGCGTCTGTGTTTGACCACACTGGGCTTACCACATCTCTGCTGGAAGGGCTGGTTTGTTCAGCTACTGGTGACAGATGTGGTATAATTCGAGTTCTTATCTACTAGAACTAAGAGTGAGATAAACTCCCCACAGATCTCCAAGACATCCTCACTTGTCACTGAAATGCAGTGCAGATACTAGTGCTCCTACAGGCTACAGAATCCCTGAATTATTTATCTTCTTATCTCTTTTGTATTTTTTATTTTATTTACTCTCTTTCATACTGGGGCTGGGACATCTATCTGTCCCCAGCCTCTCTTCCACCAATGTATGACACACTGTATGACACACTGTAAGCTTGTATCAAAGGTCCTGCCGTTTCCCTTACTCATGAAAAGTCTTTGAATTCAGAAAACAGTTCATTTGTTACTTTCACTTCTGCTTTTCGATACAATGATTTTACTCTCGTAGAGACTTCATTTGATACAGCTCTCTAAGAAGAGGAAAAGATGTAACCTGTTTTGGAGCATTACCACATTAAACCTCATTAACAGCGTTAATCTGAATCAGTTCCTCATTTGGACCGTATCTTACCCTACTTTGGTTTTGCTGCATTTATTCCCTTCTGGTGAAATGGGAAATTACCAATCAACATCTTATAACAATCACTCTTTCAGCTGCCTTTCTTACTATATTATCTCCCTTGCTTCAATCCATCACTCTTAGAATTCCCCAGGAGCAAATCAAATGATACAGTAATGTTTTGTCTGCTTTCATTTTGTTTCTAGGAAAAGCATCAACCTGTCATGAAAAATAATCCATTACTCATCTCTTCAGCTGATGATGGATAGTTTCCCCTGTATAATCGACCCCAGTGCTCTCCAGAAGGGTGTCTCACCGGAGCTCCTATTCTGAGCTGCTGTCTTGGTTTTGCTGGCAAAGAGCAGACAGGCATTAATACACTTTTTAAGGGATTTTTTTCCATCCCATTCACCATGCAGTAACACCTAGATAGCTAACCTTTTCTTTTGGACAGCGTAGGCTAACTTCCCTCAGGCAGCACAATAAACATTTCCATATTTCTTGGTGTCATCTGGGTAGCTCCTCCCTCACTGCCCATACACCGAATACCTGCACCACTCTGAGAGATTCCTGTACTGCACTCGCTGTCTGTGGCTGGCACAATTAAACAATGGTTCCATTTCTTCAATGTTTGTTTTGCTTTTGCTTCCCTGACTGCTGATAATCCCTTGTGACTGTCCCTTGTGCCACTAAGCTATTTCCCAGGCCGCTGGAGGAGAGGCTGTTATAAATGTGTTAAGCAGCCATATCAGCTCAGTTACTTCCTTTTGCTAATTTGGGGTGGTTTTTAATCTGCTCTGACAACTGGATAGAATCTATAAGCTGTAACTGCTACAACTCCTGACATTCTTCAAAGACAATAGAAAGGGTAAATTACAGGATGGTAGAAGAGGACTCATGAGATTTTGAGTGCTTAACTGTAGACACAAAACACAATCACTTCCAGCCCGCTTTTTACAGGTGTTTCCCCATGTGCCGTAGGGGACCTTCCCACTGTGTCAGTGGCAGCCCCAGAAAAAGGTACAGGATAGTCCTCTACAGTGCCTCTGCTGGAGGAAATACCTTCTCTGGAGGGAATCACGGGGAAGTGGAAAGCAGTTGTGCACGATTGCTTGAAGTTGTCACAATAGAGAAACTCACAGTGTACTGTATTTCATACGGTATTTTACAGAATTACAGTTAGAAATGTGCTCAGCTACAGAAAATGGAAAAAGCCAAGACAGGGGGAGAGGATAACTCTCTGATTCTGCGGTAAGATATCAAGAGAAAGATGGAAGGTGCAGTTTATATTGCAGCAAAGTTATCTGAGGATATAATTTGGAATTTGTCAAAAGCTTGGTCTGTTTTTTGATTATAAATGATTCAGAAATGCAAAAGAAACAAGGGGGGTTGGTAGTGGATTGGGAAGTGAAACTCTTGCTAGGAAAAAAAATTATCCCCTTGTGATACCTACTCTAACCCTTGGACTGAAAACCCAAGAGCCAGAATACTTGTTTGAAAAACCATGTTCTGCCACTTTGGTGGCCTGATGTCCATCTGCCTATTTCCAGGATCATAATTCAGAATAATTTCTTCAGGGTAGCACTGTGTCTCCACTGACTGAAGAGTTGCTTTGATTTATTTTCTGTGACGGGCAGGGGTCAGAGGACTATTTGTAAAGCAAAAAAGCACAAACCTTTGCTGATTCTGTTGTCTCACAGATTTCATTCTGCTACAGCTGGTGGCTGAGCATTTCTGCCTGGGATGGCGGAGGACCAGGAGCTGACTCAGCCACACAAAGCTCAACTCGAGCCCTCCCTCCAGCAGCGCACCAGCAACACATACCGCAGTGCCGAGCACTCCCAGGCCCTGCTCAGTGGCCTGGTGTCTCTCCGGGACAGCAGCATCCTCTTCGATGTAGTTCTGGTAGTGGAGGAGAAACCCATTGAGGCTCATCGCATCCTCCTTGCTGCATCCTGTGACTATTTCAGGTACCCCTCAGTCCGGCAGTAACAAGCATGTGTCTGAATGTTACTCAAACCTGCGGCGCCCAAATCTGCTTCTGGGTCTAAAATCACACCCATAAGACAGAGCCGAATGTGTTTCAATATATTAACTACGGCTTTATTCATCTCTCTGTTATTTCTCTTCGAAAGTAAAGCTCTTGTTCCTGCACACTGAGCTTACCTCCACTAAATTCACCGCCTGTGGTACTTGGAGGTTTATAAAGAGGAGAGACTATCTGAACAGATGCCTTCTGCAGAAGTGCACTCTAAGTGGCTTTTAACATATCCTTAGCATTGTAAGACTTTGCCCATTGTGGTGATCATTTCATAATACACAAAAAGTCACTGGAAGTGGGTCACCCTGTTATGTGCCCATAGTGTGACTCCCTGTGCATTAAACCAGGCATTCCCCTGTCAATTTGATGAGCAGTTTCTTAAACTGATGTTATTTCCATAGGGCAAAGAAACAAATCGAAGGCAATCCAGACAAATTCTAACTGGAGGAAGAACTGCTCTAGTTCAGGAAAAAAATCCTCCAGTCCCAAGTTCCTCTGTTTTAACTTTCTCCACACCCAGAGTATCTGCCTTTGACCACTGACTGTGTACTGGGTCTGTATTTAAGTCCTTCAGGTCTGAACTGTAACTTTTAGGTGGTCCCTACTGTTTTCCTGCAGAATGAAGAGTTACTTTGGTAGGCCCTGAAGGCCTGTACTCTTCGTATCATTAGCTTAGAGAAGAGGTAATCCCATATAAGTGTCTCGCTAGGTTTTTATCTTTCTGAATACTTATAATGTTCCCAGGACAACATAAGATAAGTGACCTGAAAAAAGCCTCAATGCAAATCTGCCACAGCATGTGCCATTGTCTGTTTTGCAGAGGAATGTTTGCAGGAGGATTGAGAGAGATGGAACAAGAAGAAGTGCATATTCATGGCATCTCCTACAATGCAATGTGTAAAATCTTGAACTTCATTTACACTTCTGAGCTGGAACTCAGTGTGAACAGTGTACAGGAAACCTTAGCTGCAGCCTGTCAGCTTCAGGTGAGGTGCTGGGAGATGTGACACAAAAAAGGCAAGAAACAAAAGCAACAATGAAAGAAACAGAAAATATGGATATCTGGTTAGATCTAGTTAGGGGGTGAATAAGAGCATGGGTCTGGATAAGGATTTTTGGGATGCTGTAGCCACTGGAACTAACTGTGGAAGCGTAGGAACAAAGAATGAGTACTTGCACATCTCATTTGTGCCAACGATTTCATTACTTATAAACATTTACCATTTCATCTAGAGGGCTATTTCATATAGCATTCCCTTCCACTGATCTCACTGAAGCTTATAAAAGCTTCCCTGGAACAGAATACCTCTGGCCTATGGTAAAGGACAGACTTTGCTGCTCAGAAATTATTGCACTGCTCAAGGTCTTCCCCAATTGAGTCCACAGGCACATAACCTCTCCTGACCCCTCACTACAGGAAATCCTACCACTATGGTTTATAACTAAGTGCAGGGTGCACATGCCTCTAAGATAAGTATTTTTCTCTAATTTCCCCTGCAGCTAACTGGATCACAAGGCTTTGATACTAAATCTTAAACTTTGTGAGTGCTTGCTCTGGTTGGTTTTTACACACTTGGCAGCACTTTGTTAGCAGAGAGGCTCTTGGACAGCAGTTGTTTGCTTGCCAGTAATTCCTTCTGCCAGATACAACTTCAAATTGTATTCAGAAGACTAAATATTCATTTTCCTTTCCCATGGCTTCCTGTGCTCTTGAGTGATGTATTTGTAGCAGGTACAGTCTGTTATATAGTATGCCTGTAGTGCTCTGAAAGAACAAATACGGAGTGACTGTAATCACCATGTCCTTCACTGTTCCTGACTGCTCCCAGGCAGCCTAACAAAGCAGGCAGCCTGGCTGTCCAGTGTCCCAGGTATCTTGGAAGACACACTGCTGCTGCACCTGAAGCCAAACTCATAGACTTGCTGCACAGTGTGGCTGGAAGTTCTGTGTTATGACCTTCTGTGTACCCACGCTGAGTTCTTTCTCTCTGCAGAAAGGTGAATAGGGTACCAGGGGACATGGTGATCAGACTGGGAGGAGAGCAGTCATCTTGAGGACAATTTTCTTACAGTCACCCCAGGCTTCTGTTCCCTCTCTCCCAAGCGTAAGGCAGGTGGTATCTGAAATGAAAAATATCTCTCTCTTGCAGATTCCAGAAGTCATTAAGTTCTGTTGTGATTTCCTCATGTCCTGGGTAGACGAAGAGAACATCCTTGATGTGTACAAACTTGCTGACCACTATGACTTGAGGCATTTGAGTGATCAGCTGGACTCCTACATTTTGAAGAACTTCACAGCTTTCTCAAGGACACAAGTGTACCGACAGCTACCCTTGCAGAAGGTCTACTCCCTTCTCAGCAGCAACCGTTTGGAGGTTAACTATGAGTTTGAAGTTTATGATGGAGCACTTTTTTATCATTATTCTCCAGAACAACTGGAGGCAGATCAGGTCTCCCTGATGGAGCCCCTTAAGCTACTTGAGACAGTTCGTTTTCCTCTGATGGAACCCCAGATCCTGCAAAGGCTTCATGATAAATTAAGTCCATGTCCTTTAAAAGATACAGTTGCAGATGCATTAATGTACCACAAGAATGAATGTCTTCAGCCAATGCTTCAGAGCTCCCAGACACAGCTGAGATCAGAGTTCCAGTGTGTAGTGGGATTTGGAGGAATGCATTCTACTCCATCCATTGTCCTCAGTGATCAAGCCAAGTATCTGAACCCCCTGTTGGGAGAGTGGAGGCACTTTACAGCTGCACTAGCCCCCAGAATGTCCAATCAAGGGATTGCTGTTCTCAATAATTTTGTATATTTAATTGGTGGAGACAACAATGTAAGTGGTTTTCGAGCAGAGTCAAGGTGTTGGAGGTAAGATAAGGATAATCCTGCTATTATTTTTATTGCCACCCTGTTGCCTGTTTCTCAGACAATAAGCCAATAGCACAGTCAGTACCCTTGCTGGCCGAAAGGTTAGGAACTGAGCAGGAGCCTCACTGGAAGAAAATGAGCCTCGCAGTAATAGAAAGCTTCCAGCAGCACTTACGAGACAAAGCCAAGCCTGGCAGGGTAGAAACAGCTACTCATTCAAGAGAATTACATGTGCTACTTTCTGCATTTTGGAGGGGAGAAGTATTAAAGGTGTGGGGACCAGTTATGAACATAGAACTCTGGGTTGTCTATATGCTCTTGAACTAGGATTTTCTGGAAGTCCTCTATGTGTAAGTTTTGCCCCAATGCAAAGGGATATAGCAACCAAACAGGGGTTTTAAGTAAAATTCTATTACCAATAGATTGCCAAGAATCAATGTGCACAATAGTAGCATTCCAGGGTCCTTTTATAGTAATTATTCTGTGACATGGAAAAGAGCAGGAGGAAGGATCAGATTTAGACCTTCATGCCTATTATATTGCAAAACCAGATATAAACTCTGTTGTCTTTATATTGTTGTCATTTTTACCAGTTTTAGCTGAGCTGCTCTTATTTTATGGCATGCGTAGTTTCACTGCACAAACAGGGTTTTTTTGTAACTAAAATTACCGGATGAGATAGTTTGATCTGAAAGTGAATCATGAGGTTCACTTTGAGCAGCAGATATTTGGGGAAAAGAGTCAAAGAACCCACTACATATTTATGCCCTTCTTGTACTCTTAAGGATCCAGATTTAGTCTTTGTGCTATTTTTAGAACGTTTTACCTTGTAGAATGGCTTTGTGCAAACAGAGACTTTGATATGTAACCTGGCTGCAGTGTATAAGATAATGGAAAACATAGGCTTTTATAGCATGATTATGTCAGCTAAAATACATCTTCTAAAAATAGAATAAAACAACATTGCTAATAATAAAATGTTGACAACGCCAAATTTCACTGCGCTTACAGCTGACCTCAATTTCAGCTGAAGACAGTGCAGTAACCCACGTCTGTGTTGCTGTCTGGTATTCCAGCAATGGTTCTGTGGCTGTATGGATAACTTCCTTTGATCCCATTTTTTTACAAGGTACGACCCACGGCACAACAGATGGTTCCAAATCCAGTCCCTGCAGCAAGAGCACGCTGACCTCAGTGTTTGTGTTGTGGACAACTATATATATGCTGTCGCAGGCCGAGATTACCACGAAGACCTGAGGGAAGTGGAGAGGTATGACCCTAAAAGCAACACATGGGAATATGTGACACCCCTGAAGAAGGAGGTAAGGAATGCACTGGCCACACACACACTGCTACAGTTCCCCAGTTCCTGATTTAATCTTTTTAGATGTTTTCCTCATGTGTAACTTTAAATTTTCAGGTGGAAAACAGTAGCCTCTGTATATAGGATAAATTAACTACAAGAAAATAACAATATATGTAAATTACATTTTTCATGTTAAGTGCTTATTTTTCGTGTTTTCTTGTTAGTTTTGCCTGCACCCTTATTGTGTTAATCCTTAAAAGTATTTAAAATTGAACACATAACATGAAGGAAATTCCCATTTCTCCTGGGCAGGTAAACTATGAGACACAGTAGTACAGACTTCTCACTTACAGTCCTGACAACATGATTTAGTCCTGATCAGAAGAGATAATGCCCCAATAAGAAGGAACTTACAGACTTCCTAGTTCCTGGACACAGAAGTGAGATTGGGTAACAAGTTCTGGAATTGGGATTATGAGTGAAATGAGTTCTAATTCTAATGCTGCTAAAACCCACAAGAATTTCCATTTTCAGGTTAAAAGTGCTGCAAAGAAGAAAGATAGAGACAACTGTTTGATAAATCTTGGTTAGGCTGAAAACAAAATCTGAGTAATCTGAGTAATCTTTCCAGAAACTATGCTGATTTCTACTACTTTTAAATTTCTGGGCCAATTGACCAGCACAAATAATGCCTCTTAACTGAGAACCTCAGCACACCTTAAAAATATAAATATTACTGCATTTTACAAAAGGTATGCAGAGGCAGAAGAGGATAAACAACTTGCATGAGGTCACAAATAATAAATGCGTATCAGTGCTGAAAATATAAAAAGCCTGAAGATTCAATTGAGTGCTACTAAGTAGAATAACTTGCATTCCTGATAACACTGCTTGTATAAGAAAAATCACCAACAGAAAGGCTTCCAAGTAGACTAGGGAGAAAATTTATAGCATGAATGATCTCCTAATCAAGGAACACTAATGAAGGAGACCACTGCAGTTCTGGAAATTTTAGAAATTCCAGTGTATTTCATCGAGAAGTTCTTATAATCTTATAGAAACTTATAATCACTTAGAAAGAACTGTCTATAAGAAAATCCACTCAGATTTTGATCTCTGAATAACTCATGAATAATGTCACTCCCTTAATGTCTATTCCATACCTTGGAACTGGGAGAAATACATCAATCCAGACCTCCACCTCTTGCTTTCCCATGCGGCGACACAGGTTTACGCCCACGCGGGAGCGGCGCTGGATGGGAAGATGTACATCACCTGTGGGAGGAGAGGAGAGGACTATTTGAAGGAGCTGCAGTGTTATGACCCAAGGACTGACCGCTGGGAGGTTTTAGCAGATGGCCCAGTGAGACGAGCTTGGCACGGGATGGCTGCACTGCTGGGAAAGCTCTACGTGATCGGAGGGAGCAACAATGATTCCGGCTACAGACGGGATGTTCACCAGGTGAGAGCATGTCATCCCTGTGTCTTCCTCTCTTCTGGATGCTGGCACTCTGGTGTAATGCCTTTCTCCTATTAAATGTGCAAATAAAACTGTCTGCCCAGCGATGGCTGCTGTACCAGCTCTCCCCCACTCAACAGCACAACTTGCAGTTTATTGTTTGCCTTGAACACGTTGTCTCACCCACAAAGCATTGGAATTCTTATCAATTTTAAAAGGTCTTTGATGGAAAACATTCATTGGCATGCACATACCCAGTAAGTAGCACATCAGCTAAATGGATTTTGTGTTGTCTTCTCACATGCATTTTTTCTAAGTTGAGGACTTTTGAATTACCAGTATGTAATTGCAGTACAGAGCTGTTAAGGATATGTTGGGTGGCCATTATATAATGCATTTGAATGTACAGTACCTGATGGTAAGTGGAGAGACTCCCTTGAATCTTATTACAGCTGCTAGAACTGCTAGAGACTTGAAAAGAAGACGCGAAAAGTAACTGCTCTTACACAGCCAATGGAGATAGCTGAACAAAATCTAGTTGAAGAGTGTGTCTGAATGATAAAAAGGTGCTTACAAGTGAAAGCAGTTATCCAAGTAGGTACCCAATGAAATCTAAAACTCTCCAACATATGGTGCAGAGACAGCTTAGCAGGTTTGTCATATTTGTATGTTCCAGCATAGTTTTCTCTTATGCAAACAGGTGCATTATGTCTGGCTTTATATTAACACGTATCTCCAGCTCTTTCACTTTTGTGTGCATTTTTGGAATGACATACAGCTGTTACTCCAGCAGCAGGGTCAGAACTTGGGATTCAAAGCTATGTGGCAACTATGCACAATCTTCTGCTGAGTATTGTACTTCTACTACACAGTGATATGCTCTCTCCACTATCAACACACTGTCAAAAGATGGATGATATTCTTCCTAAATAGTTTGCCATATGGCCAGGCTCTGTCACTAGGATACAAGTTCAATTTTAGCTAATCTCTTTCCTTTTTTTTTTTTACAGGTTGCCTGCTATAAGCCAAGCACTGATCAGTGGACAAATGTGTGTCCACTTCCTGCAGGACATGGAGAGCCAGGCATTGCGGTCCTGGACAACAGGATTTATGTCTTGGGAGGCAGATCCCACAACAGAGGAATCCGCATGGACTATGTCCACATCTACGATGCAGAGAGAGACTGTTGGGAGGAAGGACCCCAGCTGGAGGATGATATTTCTGGGATGGCTGCGTGTGTCCTCACATTGCCCAGGGCTATTTTAATGGAGACAGAGAAATGGCTCTCAGAATGGCACGCAGACCGAATGAAGCATCACCTTGACTTTCCATCAGAAGTTATGAGCGTATCAGACTGGGAGGAATTTGACAATTCAAGTGAAGATTAGAAAACTTTAATATTTATTTTTTTGCCAGTGGATGAGCAATTTAAGGGTTGGAGAAAATACGAGATTTTATATGTCTTTCTTATAATACATAACTCAGTATTTAAAGGTTTTAAATATAAGTGTTGCGCACAAAATGCCATTCACAATATCTACCCATCTGCAAGTGTTCTGCACAAAAATGCACTTACAGGCAGTACCTGCCCACCTGCCAGAAAGCAGCATTTTTAAAGTAACCACAGAACTGCCATTTCCCCCCAGTTGTATAGGGGGTTTTTTGCCTTTGAAGGAGGCTTTTCTCAACCTTCAGCATGGACAGAAAATAAGGCACAGAAGGCTCAGCTTGACTAGCTTCTTTCCTTCCAGCTTTTAGCTTGAAATAGCTTTTTGAATTTTTTTTTTTTTCCTTTTCTTTTTGGTAATAAAACTTCCCAGCCAGCTTAACATAGGAAGGTGACACCTGGTGTCCCCCTCCTCTGCCAGGTGTCAGGCAGCTTGATTGGTTTTTCAGCAAGACTGAACATACAGGAACAGGAACAGTAGCAAGAAAGTCTGAACCTTCATCTCATCTGGGCATGCAGCCATCCTTGTAACTGGGAGAGAGTCTGTGAACCAACACCCACTCCGGAACTTCTATACTGCAAGTTCTGTCAACGCAGTGGAAAGAAGATTTCTAGAAAAAAACTCTGCACAGAGTGTGGCAATCTCGTCGTTCCACTGTCAGACACATTTGTTCTCAACCATAAATTAATAAATCCTTGTCAGAACTTTTTTAACTGCTGTCTCAGTTTTATTAACAGTGATATGGAGGCTGAAAGCTAGAGAGCTTAATTAGATCCCATAGTACTACTACAGTATCAGTGAAGTTACGCCAACCTGAAGATGGGCAATTTTTTAACTTTTATTATATGCTTTAGAAGAGGATAAAGAGAACAGAGACTGGTTCGCCACAGCAAAAGAAAAAAATAATAATGAGATAACAAGAGCTATCAAAGATGACATTGGTCCAAGACCCTACAGTAGCTGAACTAATGCCAGGAGCTACAGCTGAGAAAGATAAGGCATAGTAAATCCTTCCTTCACGGGGCCTTAAAATAATTGGTTCCTGACTACCATCTCACTTAACGTTAATTTAGAAGCTGATTTAAAGTCTGAACTAGTGTGATACCCGAATAGTGTGACATCTTTCCTTTTGGAGGGGTGGGAAGTAATCAGTGCCACCAGAAAATCTTGACAAACTACCAACAGCTTTTAAATCTTGTAGCAATAATGGGCTTGCAGAAGAGCAAAACCAAAGTGACAATCAGAATGATTGTCAAGGGTCATCACATCACAACAAATACTGCACTTCAGTGCTACTTCAGAGATATGGAGTGAGTTCCTGGATACCAATTACTTGGGGATATTCTGTTACAGAGACAAAGATGTTTTCAAAATGGATCTAGATGACTCTGCATTAGTAGACTGGGCTTCTGGAAAAAGATTAAAGAGTATTTGTACGCTTATTTAAATAAGTTCAATAGCTTTTTCTTGGTAAGAGGGCTTTTGTTGGATTTTATTTTCCAGCACAGTCAATTTTCACCTCAGTTTCTGAACCTTTGCCAATTGGCAAATAAAACAAAAGACCTGGTAACTGCAGGAAACCCTGTTTATGAGCTTTTTCAGAAAAAATCTTTTTTTGATAATGAGCTCCAGACTGCACACAGAGTCTGGAAATACAGACTTTATTACACTGCAATATTAGAGACTGATGAGTATTTCTGTTTTGCCTGAGGAGTTACTTTTAACATGTAGGAATTAAATGTAGCCCTCAGATGTAAGGACATATCTAAGCCCAGACAGCTAACTGAGTGCAGTGCATTTTCCATTTTAACTAGCGCTTCTTGACAGACAATGATACCCTATGTTATACAAAGTCGTAGGGTTATTTATGGTGTGCATATAAAATGTTATTTAGCCTCTTTCACAATGAAAAAAGAAATAATCATTCTTTGTCTGGCTCCTTTTCCTACGTGTACCACTAGAGGGTATAACTCACTATTACAAATAACCACGCTGAGAGGCTAATTCTTAGATTACATAGAATATAAGATGTTCATGAGTAATTAATAAGCCAAAGAAATATCTTGAGAAAACTTGAGGGGCGGGGGGGAGTTTCCAGCTTCCACCCTGTCACTCCTTCTGTGTTGGAATACTGATTTTTTGATAGTCAGCTCACCTGTTATTCCATTTATCGGCATATGCAATTTTGTGATTGCATTATTCATTGATGTTGCAGTTGGGTGCTGTGCAAAGCAAATCAATGTAAGGCTTAGAATGCAGTTACAAGGAAATTACTTTTCCTTAAAGCAGATGATCATCTACCTTGGTGCTGCTTTTTTTTGTTTTTTTACTTACTGCTGTAATATCCCTAAGCTACATGAACTAAACCTAAGGCAGGTATTATTTGATAAAAACAAAACTTCTGTTGCTTTCACCCGCAAAATTTCTTTACACCTGAGCATAATGGGACTGCTGAAAGTTACAGGATGCACTTTCTTATTTGCATGTGTTTCATTTAGGTATAAAAACACGGAGTTTAGCTTAGCTCAATTGATTCTAATCATTTAGCAGTAGCTCATTTTAGTCCAGCATGTACCTTTTCAAACTAACACATAGGCTAAACAATAATAAAGTCGGGTTGAATTTGCTTTAAAATTGGCAATTTAACTCAGCAGACATAAAGCATTCCTTGTTTACTACAATTACCTATATAAACAAATTACAGGAGAGATTACAGATTGATATACAGAGCTGTAAGTATTATTGATCAGTTTTCCTATCAAGAGTGATGCTTCAGGAGCTGAGCCTTCAAGAGCCCACTTGAGCTTTCTGTTACCTCAAGAAAAACATGTACTCATAGGGATTTTCAGCTGATTCCATATTTTTTTTTATTTATAAATTCTCTGATGTCCTAAATATGTCTATCTTGTGTCTGACAGTAAAAAGCATTAATTTTTTTGCAGTAAGCCCTCTGAGACAGTATAAAACAAGACACTGTGGACAGATGGACAAAGAACTAAGAAAGCTTTAGGTTATTTCTGGTCTGTAAGAGAACAATCAAACAGCTCTTCCAGAAGCGAGCGATCAAAATACCAACACTTAAACTGCTGATGCATTAGGAAGTCCAGAAGAATAATAATTAGGTTTCTTGATGATCTATTTTCCTATTTCCTGCTAGCACAGAGGTAAAACTGTACAGGCATATTTGCCAGATTTGTAATTAGTGGACTTGTATCCTGAAGTATTTCAGGCTTCCACATTTGCAGAAGTGATTGTGATTGCTTCAGGTTTTGTTTCATAACTGCTTTCACTACTGTATTTCTTCTCCAGCTGTCTACCTCCAAATCCAACATATTCTTTCCCATTTCCTCATAGTTTAAATTAGGGTCATTAATTTTGCATTGGAAGCGCACCCAGTAGTTGATTTGAAACAAAATAAGGATTCTCATTCTATACCCTTGACAGAAATTTACTTCTCCTTACTTAGAGATCAGCCACATGTACAATTTATTTGGCATTTAGCCCAACTGATGGGGTGTGGAACTTCTGGTGAAAGGAAGAAGGAGCAGCTGGGCACAGGGAAAAGAGGTACAGGACCTTCTCAAGGGAATATTCTGCCAACTGAGTTTTAATTTCATTAGCAGCTGATGCCCTGTGAGACCTCCCCAGCTCTTCCACTGTGCTCCAACTCTTTGGCCATGCTTTGAGGGTGGAAGCTGCCAACGGGTAAAGTCAAAGAGCATAGACGTATTTATATGTAATAAAAAGGTAAAAGTGGTACCAGACACTCATCCATTCTTCCTAAACCCAGATCAAAGGTATAGCTACTAAGTAAGGTTCCCTAGCACAGATGTGGATTTTCAGATGTAGTTATTCATCTCTGGGTCACTGTTTTGCCAGTGTTGCTGTACATGACTAACAGCTGTTGTTTTCCACCCAGGAGATGGCTGTATTTCAGAGGCTGGTAAAATGATACCTGTACATGTATTCAAGAGCTGCTTTAAGATCCTTTTGTGTTAGTCCACTTTCCTGGATAATTTTGTCTAAAACATAAGGATGACACTGGAGGAGTTTTCCATTTTAGATGATGTGAACTCTGCTAAATGTCTGCAGAGACACAGCCCATATGTTCCAATCCCGACACCTCACTTGGCACTAGTTACCAATGTAGGAAGAAGAACAAAGAGAAAAAAAAAAATGACTATGTTGTGATTGAGCTTTTGGAAAAGGCATAGCATGAAAGAAAGGTGGCAAAGCTGGAATAACACTGCACAACAGTCCAGTTAGGCACTTCAAGACAGACATCTTAAATCTATTTCTCCATTTTAACTGGGTTTTTTTGCTTTCACATGCTGCTTCGCTTCACGGGTCCAGCCCCGACGCAAAACAAAAACCAGAATCAAAAGCACAAATTACCCAAAGTCACAAGACTGAGCTAAAAATCACACTATTTGCAAAGGCTTCTGGCACGAGTGGGGAATTAGTGCAGTTGTTTTGTGGTGCCCCTTGCCCATGGCAGCTGCACACGGGCATTGGCACGGCGGGCCCTCCGGACCCCGAGCCAGACGGCGCAGAGGCCTCGGTGCCTGTGTGGGGTCACCGCGCCAACCTCCCTCTCAGAGTCGAACGGCTCATCCCCACCAGGCGCCAAGTGCTGCCCCTGAGCCCTGCTGAGTCTTTTCCGGGGCTTCCTTCCTCCTCAGCGGCTGCGACACCGTCTTCCCTCCCGCCCGAGCCAGACAGGGCTCTGACCCCGTTATCTGGGAACAAGGCTATAAAGAGGCAGGAAACGGCCTCTTAGAGCACGTAGGAAGTTATCTCGAGATCAGAGATGATTATCACAGCGGTCCGTTTTGTTCCTTAAAAAATAAATAAATAAATAAATAAATAGTGAAAAACCAAAACCTCAGGGGAGGCGATGTCTGCCTCCGAGCCGCCTGGGGCCAGGGTGCTGGCACCGCTCAGATGCAGGAGTGCGGAGAGGAGGGAAGCCGGAGGGAAGCAGGAGGGACTCCGGAGGGTAGGGAACAGCAGGGTGCCTCGGAGCACCGCGGCGAAGAGGGGAAAGCGTAGGACTGGGCGGCACCGAGGAGGGAGGATGTGCCGAGAGAGGGAGAAGATGGAGGGTCCCCCTCAGATGTCTTAAGGCCAAGGGCTGGGCAGTTTTTATGGGTGACATGCGCCAAAGCGCGTCTGGAGCACCGAGAGAGCCCTGCCCAGTGAGGGGCTGCGGTGGGCGCGGGGCCACCCCTGCCTCACCCAGCGCACGTTCACTCACTCCGGCCGGGGGCGCGCCGGGAAGGTCTAAGTGACTCCAGCCCGGGAACTGTGGAAGGAGGGTTCTCCCTGAGCCCTGAACGCCAGGACAGGACACCGGGACACCGACTCCGCGTCCCGCCACCGCCGCCCTCAGCCCGGCCCCCGGGGCGGGCGCGGCCCCGCGCTGCCGCCGCCATGGCGCGTGCGCGGGGCGGTGTCTGGGAGCGCTCCCGCCGCCCGGCGCCGCCGCCATTTTGGTGCTTGGCTCGCGAGGGGAGGGAACCCACGGGAGGACGCGGCGCCCGGCGCTTCTGCCTCCCCCGTCCCGCCCCGCGCCGGCTCCGGTCGCCGCCTGCCCGTGCCACTCGCCGCTGTTCTTCGCCAGCCTGCCTGGCCGGGCCCACCGC
>VXAY01004937.1:201323-304313 GCA_013399855.1 Oxyruncus cristatus | reverse complement strand
AGGCGGGAAGGATGCCCTGCACACCCCGCCGCTGAGGGAGACTCGGGGGCCCTGAGCGCCGCGTCTGGCCAGCCCCACCCCAGCCGCTCCTCGGCCCTCCGCCTCCGGCGGCGCGGAGCTTTCTTCTCCCTTCTCCCCTTTTCCCCGGATTTCAATTCTCCTGGGCTGGGCACGAGCCGCTTTCCCCCTCCCCTCCAGCCCGCGCCGCCTCCCAGGCCTCTGCCCAGGCCTTCCCTTCTCCGGGTCTCTTCCTCTGCCTGGGCCTTCGGGCTCCTCACCTTCCTTCCTCCCCTCCCTTCCCCTTCCCCGGCCGGAGCCATGTCCTCCGCCGCTCGTTTCGATTCGTCGGACCGCTCCAGCTGGTACGTGGGCCCAGTGTCCCGGGCGGAGGCGCAGACGCGGCTGCAGGGGCAGCGGCACGGCATGTTCCTGGTGCGGGACTCGTCCACCTGCCCGGGCGATTATGTCCTCTCGGTGTCCGAGAACTCCCGCGTTTCCCACTACATCATCAACTCCTTGCCCAACCGCCGCTTTAAGATCGGCGACCAGGAGTTCGAGCACCTGCCCGCCCTGCTGGAGTTCTACAAGATCCACTACCTGGACACCACCACCCTCATCGAGCCCGCACCCAGGTGAGTCAAAGAGGGGCCACCCTGCCCTCGCCCTCCCCACGGCCAGCTTTGCTGCAGGTGGCACCAGGAGGCGAGACCTGTGAAGGTGTCATAGTCCAGCATAGTAGCTCCGGGATCCTTGCAGTGAACATGCTATATGTACTAAGGAAACATTTTTTTTTCTAACACTGGGCCTTCTTAACGCTCTGGCTCTCGCTGACCAGTACGGGTTGTTCTTTCAGTCAAATCATCCACATAACGCAACGGCCCTGTCCTTTCAGTACGTGTAGATGTGCAAAGGTACCACTGTAACTCTGTACCACTGGCTATAATTGCCTTGCAAGAGGGTGTGGTCGTGCCAAACCACGTCACCCTTTTCTGTTACCCTACTGGTATTGTCTTTCTGTTCCAAGGATGGTTGAGAAGCTGGTTCACCCGTCTTCTCAGGGACTGAAGTACAGCCTCGGAGCTTAATTTGCTGTCTGCTCCTGCATCCACGCTGATTACAATAGAACAGGCCTTTATGTGATTAGGCTGCTTCACCCTGTTATGTCAGCATTAATACATTCTAGGACAGCATTTCCCAAACTCCTAAGTGGCATTCCCACCCCAGAAAAAATGTAAAGCATTTATTTCTCACAGTTTGGTTATGTCACTTGTCATTTGTATCTGCATACTCTGAGAAATGCTGTTCTAGGAGGATGGGAAAATGTGACTTGGCTGTGAGCTCCTTCTTTGTCCTGTTCCCAGCATGGGACATACCTGCAACCTGCATCAGTAAACTGCTTATCAAAAACCCTAGAACATACTCCTTATTTTTAAATTAATAAAGCCTTTCTCAGTATCTTATTTCAAAAGCTTTTGGGCTTCCTGGATAGAATGAAGAGAAAAAAAATAGAAAAGTAGTGACAAATTAAAAAGAGAAATTCAGATTGGTTCACTTCTAAATTCTGCATTTTAAAATCTTACTATGTTTTGCAGATTAGCAAGTTCTTAGGGGGGAAGAATAACTTTGAGGTTTATAATCACAACTTAACCTTGGCATAGACCAGTAGTTAATGATAATCAGTAACTTGTCAAAGGCTGACAAGAGCTTGTCAAGTTGAAAAAACTCAAGTGGTCAGAAGTCTTTCTGAGAAGCTGTCAGGTGATGGGCAGGATGTGGCAGAAGGCACTAGCTTTAAGAACTCTTCAATTGCTCACAAGTCTTCTAGGTAGTAACTGCAGCTAGAAAGATGGGGAGGTGAAAAGAAAAAAAAAAAATCACTTTCACCGTTGCAGGAATGGTTAACTGGAGCTGCCTAGTGTTGTGTGCATGCTTAAACTTGTGGACAGTTGGGAGGAAAAAAGTCTTACACTGAAGCAGTCTTTATGCTTATTTCTGTTCTCTGAACCTGGATACTCTCGTAACTTTCTTGATGAAAAAAACTCATTCCTAATCATTTATGACCATGGCTGACTTGGCTTTCTCAAAGCACTTGAAAACTTGGAGCTGATTCCCCTTGCTCACGTGGTGTTTGTTAGGAGTCCTGGGTGAAATGTTCTATGAACATTTTAGTACCACCTTGTTTTCAAGGTTTCAATTGCTTATTGTCCTCCCAGCACAGACAGATGGGACCCAGCCTGCAGTGAACTGACAGGCTTTTTTTATAAGGATCAACTGGGTGGTTTTCCTTAGCATGATTTTTGTTAAAACTCCTTTTAGAAAAAAATCAGTGACGTGGTTGATGGTTTGAAAATCTGTTCAAAGGAAACTTCCTGCTGCAGGAGGGAGGATGAGAGGTAGCATTTCCGGATTTCTTTATTTTTAGTTAATGGGCTAGATTTAGAATAGGGGTGGACAGGTATGTGCTTCAGAACTATTATGCTAATTCTTATTTCTCTCGCATTTTCATTGCACTCAGATGCTTGTGATTTTGAAAGCTGTTCATTCTTTTAATGTCATAAAGTACAGCCTGAAAGGTGGTTTTTGCAGTAGAATTAAGCAGTTTGTTGCACAAAGCCACGCAGTGCTTTTAGATCTCAGATGACATTTTGAACTTTTAAACAGTTGAAAATAGATTGTTTTAAGCTTCCCATTTGTTTTGTGTCTCTAATAGTGAGCTCTGACCATCATCACAGATGTTCCTGAGCTCTTGCTTATGCAGTGAGTGCTCCCCGAAGGGTTCCCTCTCTCCCCCCTCTTTGACTGCAGCAGGGTGTCTTAAAGATTGAATATCTTTCTGTTCAGGGCTTCTGGCATATCGTGCAAAAATCATAGGGATTTGACGTCCATTGTATTTTGGAAGTAGCAGAAGAGAAGTAGGCTAATGACATGCATTCTTGCTGTCATAGCTTAGATAATAAGTATCTGCTGTGGCCTATATCCGTTAAGATTTCTGACAGCTGCTTTGAATAAAGTTTATAACATTTAGGATGGAAATACATTGCAGGGAAAACAGTCTCCTTTGATGGCAAATCAAATATTATCACAGATAACAGTGACTGTATTTGACATATGATGGACATAGTAATAAACAATTATGTGAATAAAGATAATACTATGGTTAATAAAGCAATGGAATATTTCTACAAGGCTAGCTTTTTTTCCTTACTCCCTTCTTACCAGTGGATGCAAGTATTTCATACTGTCTTTTATGAAGATGTCATACTTTCGTTCTCTTTTTTCACTATGGTGCCTCAAGTCTGGCATTTAGAGTTAGTAGAGTCCCTAGAAGTGGACGTTGAAGTCAAAAATCAAACTGAAATTACTTGGGTGACTTAGGGTGGGGGGGCTCCTGGAGAGATGCACAGCTACATTTTTGTGGCCCTTCCACTCCAGTCATCCAAATGATTTTCATTTGTTTTCTCTCTCATGACTGTCATAACTTAAGCTGTAGAATTAACTTTACTCTGCTCCAAGGTCCTCACAACAATCCAGAACGGGAAGATGAAGATTTTGCTTTATTTATCCCTGTTTTCTGCATCTATGATAGATTTTTATTGGGTTCTGGGGTAGCTAATTTGGGTATTTAAGTAATTACTTGAGAGCATGAGTTACTCATGAAACACCTCACAGTGCTACCGAGCCAATACTTTCATTACAAAGCTGAATAAGTAATTCTCTAATTGATGCTGTAAAACCAGTACTTAGCTTTGTTACTGGAAAGACAAACCAGTGGCCATCACTTTTACCAAGTCTTCTGTACACTTAGGTATCCAAGTCCACCCATGGGATCTGGATCTGCCCCTGCTATGTCCACTGCAGAAGAAAATGTGGAGTATGTTCGGACTCTCTATGACTTTCCTGGCAATGATGCCGAGGATCTTCCGTTTAAAAAGGGTGAGATACTGGTAATTGTGGAGAAGCCAGAAGAACAGTGGTGGAGCGCCAGAAACAAGGATGGTCGGATTGGCATGATTCCTGTTCCTTATGTAGAAAAGCTAGTCAGATCTTCTATTGGGAAGCATGGAAACAGGAATTCCAACAGTTATGGTATTCCAGAACCTGCCCACGCTTATGCTCAGCCTCAAACCGCAAGTCCCCTTCCCTCAGTATCCAGTACACCCGGAGCAGTGATCAATCCTCTGCCATCAACACAGAATGGACCAGTCTATGCCAAAGCTATCCAAAAGAGAGTACCCTGTGCTTATGACAAGACTGCACTGGCATTAGAGGTAAGTTTTTCTGCTCAAGTCTTAGGGTTTTCAATTGCCTTGTAAAAGAAGAAACTAAAAGTTGTCAGCTGGTGTGGCTGACTTCATATGGAATCTGCTGAGTTATGTCGAGGGACTGACAAGTTAGATCACAATCTGAAGAAACAGCTACAAAAATTGCTTCATCTATACCACTTCCTGTGAGAAAAGTGACTAAGTCAGTAACTTCAGGACCTGTATTTTCCCTCCCTTGCTCCTTCAACAGTGCAAATGTTACAAGGGTAGTGGAGTGTACACATGCTGCTGTGGAATTAAGTGCTAGTCAGAGGATGACTTTGCTTCTCCACCTAGTCTTGGGGAAGGAAAGAGATGTTTCATTAATCACTGCAGTGTCCAAGGTTGAGAACTGGCATCCTTCAGAGAAAGGTAAGGATTGCTGATACACAGAGTCTTCCTGATCCTCAACTGTGAGATGCACTGGATCTCATACTGAGAGCTGAAATCTGGGCAGAATATATTAAAAATACCTTAGTCCCTTTTACTTTTTCAAAAGGGGGATTTGAGACACTTTAAGACCTGAACAGGGGGCGAGGAGGTTAGATGGAGGAGTGTAGTGTAACCTCTAAAGTTGTGCTGGAAGTTCCTGTGCTTGCCAAAGCTTTTTTAATTTTATTTTTACTAGGGATATCTTTAAGACTTTAAAGCTTTAGTCTGTAAATAATAAAGAATACATGTTACAGTGGTCATTTAATGATGGAATAAATGATGGGTTGGAGTAAGTTTTCTAAAGCTATATCCAGAACACAGACTGTTACTTTTACATTTAGATTATGTAGTAATTGAACTGAAGGCTAGTTTAACCCATGATTCAAAAGTGTCTCCCCTGGAAAAAGAAGTGCTGGTGTCTAAGGTTAAATCTGAGTGTGCTGCAGTACTTCAACGAACAAATGCAAGGAAATCAGCAAAGGAAGCAACAACATTTTAGCAAGTAAAATAGTGGTTTTAAAAATACTTTTGAACTTCTCCTGTTGCTTTTTCTCAGTTACTTTGCAAGTTAGAGCTGTTACCTATGACGGATACTTTTGACTGAAATTTGGAAGGTTATATTTGTGACTTCCAGTTATCCACAATACTCGCCCTAAGTGTTTTTTTTTTCCTTCTGTATTTGTAAGACTTCTACAGGTAATTACTCTTATAAGGTTAAAAGTTAAATATATATCACTGGGTTTTCTTTGTGTTTTATGAAATCTAGCAGCTTGTTGTTTGCGAACAGTGTGTGAAAATTATTACAGAACAAAGTGTAAATTCACTGCCAATTGCACTGTACAGAAGATTCCTGCCAAAACTGCTTATGCTTCTGAAAGCAAAGGAAGGCAAGCGGTTGATTTGGTTATGTTATCAATGCATCATGGAATTACTTCAGGGAACTTACATTGCTGCAGGGTAGCAGAACCACTTGGAAGGTTGGCCCCAAATAAACTTCTCTGACTTGCTCCTTAAGTGACCTGGTTAATCCTGTCAATTTAGCTACTCTAGGATACCAATAGGGTTAATTCTCTGACCAACACATAGGTTTGACTTGTTTTGAACCTCCAAATTGCTGAAGTTTTGTTTGAGAGATTCTTCTCATCCAATCATCACTTATTGCCTCATGCCTTTTTGTCTTCCCATGCAGTCTGGTTTTTTGCAAGTGCACCTTATTCACACCATGGCTTCTCAAGAGCTTCATAAGCAGAATTCTGGGAACTGATCCATATTTTCATTGAAATCAGTGATTACAGTTTCTCCCTACCTATCCATGCAGAGGGAACATTTTTTTTTGTGTCACATGGACTATTCTTAAAGAAAAAAAAAAAAACATTCATCTTTTCGTGGTATTCCTTCAGGTTGCCAAACGCCTGCAGGGCCCTGATGATGTATTTAATGCCAGCCTTGTCAGGGCTCTACACATCACTAAATAAACTAAACCATTTGAAGCTTCTGTTTTGCAAGACCACTAAAGTAGCTTGTGTTAGACAAAGAACAGGTTATGGGAATGTCCTGGGGAAGAAAGTTCACTGTGTTCTTTCATAAAATTAGTATTTGACATACTCAACCATAGTGTAAGTGTACTGTAAATGGAAGCCCAGCTTGTACAGGTAGCACACCTTGTTAGTATAATTACATGGTTCCTGATTGTGCAATCTCATTTAAACTGACAAAACAATATGGGAGCAAAATATCTGTTTGCTGGCTCTAGCCCTGTGTGGTCAGCACACAGACAGTACTTAAAAGGAAGAGAATACCATCTGGAGTAAATAAAGCTATTGCATAGTAATGCTTGACTTCCTTTTAAGTGGAGGGATGTCATTCTCCTGGGTTCAGCTTGAAAATGGGACAAGCTCCCTGCTTGCAGGTCCAGTTTTTCTGTTGTACACTGTTGCTTACATAAGCTGACAGAATTTCTCTTCAAGTAAAGGTAAAAATTCATAGCCAGCCTGTTATAGAGAAGTTTGTTTTGTAAGCAAAATATAATATTTTTATTTATTTGTTTTAACTTCTCACATGAAAAATGTAAAACAAGTGACTGTTCTACAGAAAATCTGAAACAAGATCTGTTTGGTTAGATAATGATGGAGTGTTCAGCTTTTAAATAGTATATAAAGTGCGACAGTTTAAGAGCAGTTACAATGTTGTTTCTGTTGGATACTAATTACTAGGGCATTTATTACTGCTGGGCTACATTTTATTTAGCATTCATATAGAATCACAAAATGGTTTGGGTTGGAAGAGACCTTAAAGATCATCTTGTTCCAACCCCCTGCCATGAGCAGGGACACCTTCCACTAGCCCAGGTTGCTCCAAGCTCTGTCCAGCTTGGCCTTGAACACTTCCAGGGATGGGGAGTTAACAACCTCTCTGAGTAACGCTACTGGTATTATTGAAGTGACTAATGTCTAAGTGTTGACTAGATCCTACTGCATTATATACTCTACTTTTATTCTCTAAAATAAAAAATTAAATTATAATCTGTTTATAGGCTAAAATGGTGGTTTCAGGTATAGCTACTATCTCAAAGTTTACAGCTGGTGGTACATATAACTTTGGGTACCTGTCTGCACTAGGGAACAATTAAAGCCCGTGATAAATTACATGTATTTCTAAGATTTATGTATGCTCTTGCCAGTTGAGTTAGTTACCTTGGCAGTTCAGATTTAATGTTTTTAATTAAATGAAGCCTGTAGTTTCTCAGTACAACTAACTTTGTTACTAATACATGTAGAATTTTCATGCTTCCTGCTTTAAAAAAAAAAAAAAAACAAAAAACAGACCACCAAACTACCAAACCACAAAATAAAAATAAAAGAACTCCAACCACACAACTGAAAAGCACAACAGCCAATGACCCAGATCTGTTTCTTTACTTGGGTGCTTTAAGCCAAGAAGCTATTTCCTTCCTTTCTGGTGGTGTAGAGGAAGGAATATGAAGGACAGGGATACAGTGTCCTGTGTTTACTGGGACTAGAACTCTACCTTACAGGGTTATGTACTGCTGTTCCTCAATCCTGCTTTACTATGTGAAATTAGGAGGGCAGTCCTGCGTTCAAAGATCATATGGGAACAGCTGTTGAAGAAGGTGATGAATTTTGTAAGAGCAGAAACTCTGGCACTGCGATACAGAGCAGCAAAGTCTACCTGGGAGTTTCCCAGCATTTAATAACTAGTAGTAGTCCTATAGCCAGCCTGTTACTAGTGACATGCTAATGAAGTTTTGTTCTAAACTGACAAACTCTAACCAGGACATGAACAACAAGTTCTAAATTCACTTATAAAATGGAACAAAATGGCATAAGGAACCAAAAAAATGGGAGATCAGCAGCAGCCACTAGATTTATGCCTGTCATGTGTTTAAAGAATGGTTCTGAAATAAATTTCAGGAGCTCTAATAAGTGTCATAGATAATTTTGAAGGCAGGAATAGTCCTCAAGTTCATCTCCGGACTTAACATGGGAGTGTTTTGAAATCAGATTTTTTTAAGAGTTGCACTGTATTTTTATAGCAAAGTGTTTATACTAATGATGGTTTTTTGTAGCCCTGTGCCAGCATTATAGTGTTAAGTAGTTGTTCTTTTCATGATGTATCCATCATATACACGTGTTTGCTATACGAAGGTAACCCATCACCAAAGCCTTCATAATTATATAACTGACTTACAGTATTTCTCTTGAGCTTGTTACAATTAGGTTACAGTTAACTTTTTCCCCTCTTTAAAGGAAAGTTCAGAGAAGTAGGCCAAAATGTGCTAGTAGTAGAACTTTCTTAATTAGGAAATTAGGCTACTTCTTTCAGTAGACAACAAGCATTGTGTTTTTCTTAAGCCAAGAAAACTGAGCATTGCTGCGTTAAAGATTAAAATGCATCTAACCCACAAGGTCTGGATTTTAGGCAAAATATTAAGCCTATACTTGTGAAGGGTTGATTAGGGAACTCTGAATGGAAAGTGAGCTCTCCAAATTCTGTACAGTCATGACAGGTGGCTTAATCCAAGGGAGGCAGGCTGCTATCATTTAATGAAAAGCAGCACTTTTTCCATGCTGTAACTGCTACTCTGACAGTTTTCCTAGCTCTAGGTGAAATACAAAGTTCCTTTGTTTTACTCTGTTCCTAGGTGAGGCCAGATTAATAGCATCTAGGACTTCCACATTTCTATGCTGCCCTTTGACCTCTTTTCATGTCTCAAGAACCATTTGATTCTCTGGTTTGCACATCAGCTAATTTTCTTCTGGCACAGAACAACAGAAGTGAAGGAAAATTAAGCTGTGCTTTCAGCATGTTGGATTCTTGAGTCTTCCAGTGCATAAAGCACCGGCTCCTTCAGTGTCCCTTTGTCCTGTTTGCAGTGTGGCTGGATTGTGTCTCTTTTGTGTAGCTTCATACCTTTTAGGGACAATGAGATTTCAGGTAGTTTCTCAGTGTCTCTTGTTTATTCTTCTCTGTTGGTTTTGGTACTAACATTAGTGTTAACAAAGAAGGTGAGGTGTGATGCTAATTAGGATAATGACTGAGATTCATCACCCCATAGATTCCAGAGAGCAGTGTTTTCTGTAGTATTGACCCAGTGGGCTAAAAGAACGATTTAGAGTTCTAATGCATTTTTATCTCCTTAAACTTATGTTACAGAACTCTTAACATACAATTGTTAGAATATCTGTAAAACTCGTTGAATTGGTTGACTGTGTGACTAAAATGGCATTTTGTAGAGTATGAATCAGCTTCAAATGGGAGACAGGTATGGAAGAGTCTGGAGTGCATGAAGTAACCTTTCTGACTGGCATGTTCCACAGCTCGTGTTTCCCCAGGGCTTTGAATTCATGCTCTGACAAGGACATAATGAAAGATGCTATCTAAAATACGTTTTGATTTTTATCATTTGGGTGTAACCAAATGGCTGCATTTCAGAAGTATTACTCATTTCAGCAGTGGTGCTTCCATCCAGTGATGCTGGTGTGCTTTACAGCTGAATTAACCTGAGAGATGCTGAGTCTACAGAAGTGTTATCCTAATTTGTAGATAAGGGCCATGAGCTGTCCAGAGTCATACAGGAAGTTTGTGGCAGAGATGAGAATAGAACCAGGTCTCCTGACTCTGTCCTGTGCCTAATCATAAGACAGTCCCTCTGACTGGCTTTAAAACACTCCCTGCAAAAAGTAGTATGTTAGATAATTTTAGTGGGAGATTGCACCCCAACTGACCATATTATACATGTTTTTTAAAGCACTTAGCAAATACTGCTTTTACTTAATATTTTGGGGGAAAATACACAGAGGGACTGCTTGACCGGATTCTTCTCAACATCGCCAAAATGAAGGCCTTTAACGCAAGATCTGTAAGTTACTTTATCGTGAAATCAAGGTTCCTGCCTCAAAAATCTCACTTCAGCATGCTGTTTCATTTACCTTCTCAGGGAAACTGCCTTTTTGAGATAGTATCACACAAGATGATATTCAGAAGCTTTCATTTCACTCAGCTACAGTAAGGCTCCCAAAGCTATTCATGCTGAGAAATCATTCAGAGCCAAATTTTCTAAAGCTTTAAAATGAATAATGGATTGATCTCTACAGCACAAGAACGGAATTACATTGTCAGATTCTCAGAAAATGCAGGTCTATGTTTTTAATTTTAAAAGTAATCTGTAGTGTACTGGATCAAAGGGTTTGAGAGCAGATCGGGTTTATGGTGTGGTGTAAATACAATTTCCCATTAGCTTCTAACTATTGTGATGTTGGCTGCGTTTTCTTCAATTTGGGTCTAAAACTTGGAACTTAGATCTGTCTTCAAGGGTTATTTAAATATAGCAGCGTAACACTGAGTATTTATAGATATTATCAGCCTTTTCCTAAAGAGACATTCGCTGGGTTCCTGTTTGGGTCATCTTGTTACTATTTAAAGCTTTCTCTAGCCTTTCTGTTTGGTGAGAAGTCTGACAAATCATGCTTTTTAGCAAATACACAATTAAAGCATGCTGCAGCAGGCCCTGCAGAGATGAAAACCAGTCAGGTTAATGCTGTGTGTACGTGCTGACTATCATGGGTAGTGTTCAACTACTTCATCCTATATATGCTGTCTTTATGTTTGAGTTTAGGAACAGCATAAATAAAAGTGTCCATTTAAAAGTGTAATGTAGTCTCAGTTACATCCTAAGAACTCGTGGGAGCTCAGAGAGCTTTCTCGTCTCTCAGAAGTGCAAGATTACAATTGTTCCAAGTGTGATAGTCTCAGGTTTGGGGCGGGGAAGTGGGGTAGACAGGACACAAACAACCCAAATAGCAGGGGGAAAAATAGGGAAGGCAGAACAACACATTTCGCTTAAATGTCTAATTTCACTCTAACATGCAACATAAAGCTTAAATCTCTAGATTTAAATCTCTAGAAGTAGTTCCAAAGTTGGAGAAACTATATTGTAAGAGATGTAACACTGAGTTACATCTGGCAAGGAGTTTATTGTAGTATCTTAAATTTCACTTGAGGATTCTTGCTCCTGAGTGATCTTCAAAAAATATCTATTAGAGTAATGGTAACTAGTTTAAATGGGCTTCAAATCATCTGGGGACGTGCACACTTTTGTAAACTAGTGGGTTTTAACATAAAGTACACAGGTTTTAACCTAAAGTTTTTCAGGTAAGGGTTTATCTGCATCTATTCTGAATTTTACTACTATTTAGATAATGTAGACAAGTGATTATACATACTGTATCAGAATTAAAGTCTATTTTTTTCCTTTAATAAGAAGATGAAAGCTAGTTTCCGTGGAATTTTAAAGCAGTAGTTTGGTAACTGAGACTGAACTACAAAGAGCTTGAACCTAGTTTGGGAAAGAAACTGTTGGCCCTTGGTCATAGGCTGGTTCTATTTTTTGTGAAGTTAGTTCTTAGCTGCTAATGTCAGTTTTCTAATATTTAGTGTCATTACCACAGAGTCAATTAAGTAAACAGGAAGGGAGGTGAAAAGTTAGAGAGCTGCTGCAAGAAACAACGGGTTCAGCTGTCCTGAAGCTCTCATTTGAGAATGAGTATTTAGCTCGTGTTAAATGCTGCTTTTCAGATGGGATATTTTGCTTTCCGTCCTAATCCAAATTGAATACAGGTATTGAACAATAAGAGTATGACTTATCATCATGTAGGCCGATGTTTCTTGCTTGATCATAGTTTAGGCTTTTCTCATCTTTCACTGCCAGACAGGAAGAGACAGTTATGGTAGGAAAGGCTTGACATGTCATCATTCCTGTTTCAAATCCTTTGGCAGGAAGTAGAGGTGAAAAATAACAAATAAAGCTAGAATCTGTACATCTAATACTATAAAAAGAGATTTGAGATTGCTTTTGCCTCTTTAGAACTGTACCATTATTTTAGAAGCTACAGAAGGTTCTTAGACTGTGATAATCAGAACTAAGACTTCAAGTAATGGTTTCTTTGCCCTAGGAATCTTTCTTTGAAAAACTAAATATCCTGTAAGTCAACTGATGCTAAAGTACTGTGCTCTTTTGAATGGATGTTATGTAAAGTATATGTAAATATAAGTATATTCTGAGAAACACACAGACAACAGTGTGGTGTTTAGCACCAAAATATTGGTGTTGTAGTTAAGTGAAAGTGACTTTTCAATTGAACCTTATGCCAAGAAGAGGTTGAGGTTTCTTTCCCTATAACAGGCTTGTATTTGTTATTCCTCTTCATTTGGTTTGTGTCAGGGGTGTGACAACTTCTCTTTCTTTTCTAATCCCACAGGTTGGAGATATCGTGAAGGTAACGAGGATGAATATAAATGGTCAGTGGGAAGGAGAAGTCAACGGTCGAAAAGGGCTGTTCCCCTTCACACACGTGAAAATATTTGACCCTCAAAACCCAGATGAGAACGAATGACTCCCTCTGCCCAATTCACTCTGCTGCTTCATTTTCCTGGCTATCATTAGCATTGTTTGAGGTGGGATGATGACTTAATGGCACATTTGCTAGCATTGCCCATTTTCCAGCTTGCTGCAGTTTGACGGTTCTTTTAATATACATTTGGAATACGTACAACTGAAGTCACTGCCTGACCTTCATACCGTAGTTGCATCATCCAGAATTTTAGTTTCACTTTTAAAACTATTGGGCCTTAAGCTGGAGAAGACTGAACCGGAATATTAGCAGAGAGGTATGGGAAGAAAGCCCTTCCTCTTGAGACTTCCATGGACTTTTTCTAGTTTGCTCAGTAGGAAGAGCCCTAATCTTAGATCAAACATGCAACTCGTGCATTACTGTCCAACAAAAAGCAACAACAAAAATGCAATTTTAGGACTGAAGAAGATTTAGTTTTAAAATGACCTGTCCTAAGGTAGTACATTTAAAATTACGGTCTCTTCAAAGGACAATAATTGGAGCTTATGTATTCTAAGCAGTTGTATTAGACGCTGCTCCTTTCTGTTAACTCTTAAGCTTGTTGTTGACCTTCCTGAAACAGTGTGTGTTAAATGCAAATAACCATCGATTGAGCTGCATTGAAGCTGAGGCATTTATTTATAAGGAAACTTAGGAGGGGTTGATACTTGTAACCTGGTTTGGACATATTTAATGAATTTCTGTTGATTTTTGCAAGCACTAACTGTAGAAAGTGAGCTTTAAGGGGAAACACTTTGGCCTGGTCTACATACAGCTCTTCTGCAGTGTTGAAAGTGTAGTTTTACTAGTATAGAAGTGCTCATTTATTATTTGATAGACAGATCAGATTGCCACAGTGCAGAGAGGTAGGAGAGGAGCAGGACAGAACAACTTGCTAAATACTGATAAAATCCTCTTACTTCAACAATTAAACACCTTTTACATCCGTTTCTCTGTAGGCTCCCTGCTCTCTCCAAAGTTTCCTAACAATGCCAGCCCCAGCTCATTGAAAGCTCCTTTTCAAACACAGTACCTTTTTTTCCTCCAGGGTGTCTCTGTGTTGCTGTGCTTCTCTTCCAGGGCTGCTTTCCTCTTCTTTTTTCCTTCCCTCTTCTTCCTTGCTTGTACCCCAAGTCCTCTGCATGTTATCATGGGGTTTTTTTACCCTTCCAAATGACTTGGCTCTGGTTTATATATGCCCCAGGTCCCGCCCCCCTCCCAGCATCCTCTAGAAAATGGTTAATTGGAGTCAGCTGCCTGGGTTCCCCATGTGATAAGTCAATGCTCAGGCTGGAGGAGGCCACAAAGGTGTCTGTTATCAGTACAACTTCTTCCCTGTTTCTGTACCTAAGCTATCCTGCTGTAATTGTACCCACAGCAGGGAGCACGTGGCTGCAGGAAGCGCAGTCCATGCCATGCAGGTGCTCATCCTGAGCCTGGGTGCAGGATATCGAAGTGTAAGTGCCGTGGAATCCTGTGCCACCTTCTTCAAATGTGTGTTGTAGGTGAACTGGAATGCTCTTTTTAAAATGATGGAACACTGAATTAACAGAATACATGTCTGCAAAGACTACAACCAGAAAACCTCCCTTTTCAGACAGCCTGGTTAAGGCAAATGTCCAATGTGGAAGCTACAGGAAAACAGCAGCCCCCATTTTTCAACTTTTGAAGGCTGTCAGTTGTAGCAAAATGAGAAACTTCAAACACCTGCTTATAAATGTCAAATGATATAAACATGGTCTTAAGCTCCACCACATTTTCTTGTTGATTTGTGTTACTTGATCCTAATAAAAGCACGTTGTTCTTAGTTCACATGGAAGTGCCATGAGATCCTAAGCTGGAAGGCACTGAAGAACTGCAAAAATGGCATTTGCAACAAGATATTCAAAGTGCCGGGTTTTAAAGAAGTCTCTCCGTTCATCTATTAGCTGTTTTCTGTAGTATTGATTGAGTGGCTGACAGTCTAGAAGTTCTTGTAGAGCATTTTACTACCAAATTAACTGTGAAGTAGAGTAGCATTGACTGAATTGTTTGGTGCTGTAATTCTTGACAATAGGCATTGACATTTTGTCTTGCAAAGAAAAGCTATGCAGCTCTTAACTAAAGAAGGTCATGCTTTTCCTGTGCCCCAACCATACCCACACGTTTACTACACAGATTGTACTACTGAAAGTCATCTTTTGGATACAGAAACTGCACTAAACTCAGTCTGCTGCAGAGAAATCTTATTTCAGGCCTGACCTAGTTACAGGCAGCTCTTCAGAAGACTGATGGTTGAATTCTTCCTTTGCGCGGTAAATAAATACTGTGAGATTTGAGATCTTGAACACAGCTTTTAACCTGATTTTTTTTCCACTGAAATAATTGTCTTGACTCATCCCCTCATTGAATAAGGTGTATGCTTCGAACACAGACGTTGGTTTAGGTTTAATTATGTTCTGCAGGAAAGCAAAACATTTTCCTTCAAAACTATGCAAAATTTGCGTGTAGTGGCATCTGATGCAAAGACGAGAATTCTTAAATTTCTGTGAACCTGGTTTTAGGCCACGAATGAACAGTGTTTCTCTGAGTAGCAGTGGTGTGGTTCAGGTATGTAAAATGTGGTTTCAATGTAGCATACTGACCAGCCTAAGCTGATTGTAACCTTGCTTCAAAATGTGTCTTGGCTATTTTACTATGAGACAAGTATTTTCATATAAAGACTGCATTTGGTCAGTGCGTGTTTCTCTTTGAAGGACTCCGGATTCTCAATCGCTTGTCGCTTGCTTACACGTGTGCTGTCTGTTGCTTTACGAAACCTCTTCAATTGGAGTGATAACCTATCAGTGTAAATGTTCTTGGGCGTGTAAGGTAACCTTAATATGAAGCATGAGAGCCTACAAGTGGTGGTTTCAATCTATGCACCATTAAAGTCGTTCTTGCTTGGGAACTAGGAGCTGGTGTAATGACCTGATGCCACAGTAGGCTTAGTGCTCGGCTTCCTCCTGCTGTGTACATGTGTGTATAGACGTTGAAGCCTCTGACCAGTCTGAAAGTTTAAATGAAGACTGTTTTAATCAGTGTCCATCACTGGATAAGCGCTAATTTAATTCATGATTGTTTACAAATTGGGAAAGAATAAACAAAAGGGAATATCCTGTTTGGGTTGGGGCTCTGAAGAGCCTGAGCATTATTTTTGTAAAGGGAAGAACAGCATTCTTCGTGCCATTTCATGTGCCTGTAAATGAATTTTTATATTGTATTAACATCCTGGGAATGAGTGGGCTGCCTTTGTTTTCTAGTCCAGTTTTCAAGCATTTTCCTCAATTACCTGCATATGAAAGTGAGACCTGCCTAAAAGACTGCCTTTTGGGACCAGTGAAAGCGTTCCTGTATAGTTGTCATTTTCTGTTTATTTGTGTTAAAGTGTGTTTTGGGTCAAGGATACAATTATTGCAGTGGGAAAGGTGGCCTTGTATTTGAGACAGTCTTCACTGTGTAAACTTTTAAACACAATATGTAATTTAAAGACCATGATCTTCAGGCAATAATATTAAGTGTAAGCTTTTAAAATTTATTTTGGGGATCATAGCTTGTTTTATTTTTTGTGCTATGAAATTAACAGTATTAAATGAATTATATTCTTAGAATATATGGAGTGTCTTTTCTTAAGATTAGTGCCTTTTTAATTTCTTACTCCACTTAAATCATAGAACTGGTCCCAACATCAAGCCACTGTGTTTTTTTCCCCAATGCCCTATTTGTACAGTCTAAATAAAACTCGCCTCAACTTACAGTATTATTTGTTGTCTTTAGTCTTAAAACCTTGACAATAACAGCAGAGTATGTAAGCCCTTACTCTGTCATTATGATGCCCTGTTTTGTGGGTGAACAGAGTGCCAGCTGAAGTTTTCCAGAATCAAAGGAAGAATTGAGCAGGAGAAAACGCTGTTGCCAGGCTGAATGATACTTCCCTGTTTTCATCCTCGTGCCTCTCTCTCAGACTATTCTGCTGGGCTCTGGAGGTTCACCTGAAAAAGATGCCTCTCTGGTTATCCAGATTATCACTGTCTCCTCCACCCTCACGCCCGACACACCAGTGATCTTCCTCCACTGTATTTAACGCTGCTCTTTGGCCAAGGCTTTTCAGGCTCTCTGGAAATTATGACCTTTGCTTACTGTGACACCCTTGACTGTGCTTGTAAGAGTGACTGATTTATGCAAATGGTTTGAATTTAGCATATTATTGATTGAGTAAATAAGATGTAACCTGTGCAGGCGCAGGAGAGGGGAGTGACTGGCATCCTGGCCCCCACTGAGAAGTGCCGGTGTAACACATCAGAAACATCTCCTTTTGGAAGTGAGAACACGGATCCTGGTCGTCTTTTGCGTTTTTAGTCAATCCAGATCAAGAGTAGCACTAACAAACCTTAAGGATTTTCAGTTAAATCATTAACAAGGTGTTGATACTTGAGATGATCCTGTATGGGAGGAAAACTTAAGAGGAACATCAGACACTCAACTGCTGCAAAGGAGAAGCCTACAAAGCTTGCACTGGCTCCCTGGACTCTGTAGGTATGGTGACAGCCTTGTGTTTGTCTTCTCTGGAGTACAGATTTCCATGTGATGTTAATAAACATTCATAGCCAACTCTGCATAGTGTCTTATCATCAAATAGTCACATTTGGCAAGTTACATTTTGGAGAAAACCAGTTGTGTTGTAATGACGCAAGCAAGAACAGGTCAGGTACGTGCAGGGGGATTGATAATCCTGTTTCAAGCTGCTTTGTTTGCATTTGGCTCCTTGCAAAAGCTGGCAGTGCTGGCCTGTTGCTGTGGCTGCTTCTCATGGCATCTTTTGCTTCATGTGTCCCGGCTCTTCCAGCCGTGATCTGCTTCCTGCACACTGGATCACACCATGGGTGCCCTGCAGGGTGCAGATGAAGGCAGGTGCTGCACACCCCTCCCCGCGCAGGGTGAGCTGGGGCTCGGTTCGGTTCTGGTACCACCCAGGCTTCTCTGACACCCCAGGGAGTGGAGGTGCCTGGGATTCCCTGCTCTGAACACTCACCTTCTCCTCTTGCTCCCCTTGCTGCAGCTGGGGTGGGGGGTTTGTACCAGGAGTGCCCCCAGCACAGCAACCACTGAAAGCTCCAGCAACAGCCAAGTGTGCTCAAATGAAAGTCAAAGGTAACAAGAAACAAGCAGTAACTCCACCTGTGTGTATTGCTGGCTTACCTGTACCCAAGCTCTCACCACTGCAAATCTGAACTAGTTTAGTTAGGTCAGTCCTACAACAGGCAATGTTTTTAATTTTTCTGTGCCAGCTGGCTGGGATGTGTTGGGTTCATCAGTTTGTCACTCATTTAAAAGGTTTTATTTCCAAACCAGTGCAATGACAAACACCCCTCTAGGACATACCCAGAGGTGTGTCTGTTGGAGCTTACACCAGGAGGAAATACACCTAAATACACTCAGATAAAATGCAGCCACAGCAGAACACAGTTCCTTGTAGTTTTTTTACATGATTTTTCATAGTGTAGATTGTGCACATATGAAAGCTCTTCAGGGCCACACTCACCAGCAGGGACAGCTCACCTTGGAGCAGCTGTAGCAGTTTCTGTCCCCTTTATTGTCCCCTCTGCCTTTTTTTTAGAAGGCAGGTCAGCTGCTCCTGTAGCAGCTGTTGGACCACCAGTCACAGCTCAGCGGGGTAAGGTAAAGCAGTTCCAATTTCAGGAAACCTCCATACCCCGAGCTGTGAACTGGCAGTTGCTGTGCAAACAGCTGAGCCCCCCTGCAGCAGGACCGTGTGTCCAAGCAGGACAGGCAGGCACAGGGAAAGAAAACATCACAGCTGTCCCAGAGTCAGCCTCCTGCTCCAAAATCCAAGCCCTATGAGCTTGCCTAGAGCCAAAGTTGCAGCGATTATTGTGACTCATTAACACAGAGGGGTGTGTGCCCACCTTGGGTCAGGTTATCCACACATTGTTCCAGCTGCCCACCATGGGAGCAGCCTGGGAACCCAGCACCCACCGCTGTGACTCGGACCCATCCCTGCTGCTCCAGACTGGCACAACCCTGAAGCTGAGCTACTGCCCCTGCTCAGTGCAGCCCCGCGTGTGCCAGCTGCAGCCTCACCTGTGGAAGAGGCCATCCATGCTGCCTCCAAGGTAGGCACGGGGAGTGAGGGATAGGGAATTAACACAGTGGTCCCCTCAGATAACCTTCCCAGCACCTGCTTACTTCATTCCAGGCATTTTGTAACCAGAACCCTCCCTGCACGAGTTATTAGTCTAACCCGCTGCTGGCGCACCAGACAATTGGGATCAGAGCTAAATCTGGGGTATCCGCAGGGAACTGGCTCCTGCTTTGTGCGTCCTGGCTGGTCCAACAAGGGCAGCTGAAAGTCAGTGCTGAAAAACCTGTCACTTGCTTTTGGTCTAGAAATGTATCAGTAAAGCACAAGGGAAAGTGTGGATCCCAGGGACTGTTAAGCCCCTGCGCCACACTGTGATTCCCAGCCTGCACTATCCAGTGAGTCCTCTCCAGACCCTGGAGCAAGAGCACTTCTCGCTGGGCTGTCAGAGGGCAGCGGGGGCAGAAGGGCAGTGCTGGACGTGCTGCTTTGCCTTCCCCCAGCTGCCCCTGCAGCTGAGCCCCGACTGACTGGGGGGGAGAGGCAAGTGAGGAGTGGATGCCGTTTTGAACAGACAGAAGGGACTGACATAAGTGAACAACAGGAGCCGGTTTGAAACTCTTGGCACTCGACTCGTTTTCAGCCCACCAGCATTCAGCAGCCAAGCTGGAGACCTCCAGGGATGCTCCTGACAGAAGTGACAAACCCAGCCACTGTTGCTACCCTTAACTTGTCATAAAAAATATAAAAAAATCAAACTTGCCCATTTTTCATTACTGTGAAGTAATGGCACTCTGTGTTTCCAGACTGTAATCCCACCGTTTTTTAGTACATTCTGTTACTTCACCAATTTGATCTGGATTATAAGGTAGTTCAGGGGCTCTCATGGGGACTTCTACATTCTGAATCCATTTCTGCAATCTTACACCATCTCCTTTTTTGCCCTCATCTTGTGACCAGTGATACCATTAATCCACTGACCTTGAAGGGAAACAGCTTTTCTCTTTCCAGGTATCGCAGCTGGTGATTTGGCTCCGAGTCTGCCGTGACGACGGATACACAGCACTGGGCTGGATTCCTGCTGAGCATCAGCCTCACGCTCTGCAGGCACAAAGGAAACGTAATGCATCAGGCTTGGCCTTCCTTGTGTAAGAAAGAGCCACATCCCGTGAAGATCCAACACCTCCCACTGTGCCCGACTACCTGGAATAGCTGTGCCTACTCGGCACTTTGGAGAACTAGACCTAAAATTAACAAAGATAATTTCCCTGCAAGAAATAGCACCTTGGCCTGGACACGGGATCCATCAGCAGGAGTCTGAAACAGAAAGGCTAAAATTGGCTCCGGTCTGGGATTCTGCTGAATGGGCTGTAACACAGGTCTGAGCACCACATGCAGGATACGCGGCAGCGCTGGAAATCTCCAGCCAAAATCATCCCAAGCTGCAGGATGTATCCCAGCAGTGATGAAAAGGTTACTCCCAGTACTCAGTAGCAGCCCCTGCCTGTACAAGGCTGAGTGATCCACCTTCACCATCACTAGTGACCATCTGGTCAAGGCAGAGGTGGGCGCTGGGGTGGAAACAGCTCTCCAGCCAGTGGCACAGGGTGCTGGATTTCTAGCAAGGCTTTTTGCTGTACAGCAATGAAAGCCCACAGACCTCCACGGTGGTGTCTGCGGGATCAACGCTGGCCTAAATTTAAATAGACAAAAATAAAGACACATTGGAGAGCAGCCTAGGAACAGATACTGTGCACAGTCCTTCCATCCATCAGGCGTGCAGGGCTCACGCCTCCCACGCTGCAGTGCCCTGATTTCAGCCGCACTCTGCAGTCCTGCAGCCCAGGGGCAGCGCTGCATTGGAACAGCCATGGAAAACGGAGGGGAGGGAGGAGATAATGTACCTGGAGAAGGACAGGCTGATTTAACACCCCTCCCTGCTGCCAAATGCTCTGTGGGCTCTGCAGTCATCACCCAAAATAGAGCCATAGTCTGTGCCTCCTCCAAGAGACAGGCCCTGCTGGAAACATGTCAGGGCATTGCTGGGGCAGCAATTTACTGCAGGGAGCCACCTCAGGACCTGCTGACACTGCACCCCACTGTACCTGGCTCCTTTCCCTCTCCCCCACCATTCAAGCTGCCTGTTGATGCTTGCTATAGCCTGGGAACATGACACAGGGCTTGACCCAGAGAGGAATGTAGGCAGGGTTTGGGCAGAAAGGAGGAAAAGTCCTGCATTAACCTCGGGGTGCAAGTCAGAAATCCACCACACGTGGCTGTCACCTAATGTCCAAGACACCTTGACACAAGGGGTCCCTTCCAGTCCAGCCCCAGCCTGGCAGAGGCTGAGTGGCTCTGAGGCAGCCCCTGCAACAGCCTCTTCTCTCTGGGACTGGACATATCTTGTGCTTCCCAATGCAAAGACACATCCTCCCCACGGCAGGCAGCTCATCCCACGTAACTACCTCCTCCTCCCCTTGTTTTGCTGCCAGGGTCCCTCCCAAAACGTGAGCTGCTTCAGCCCCAACTTGCCCAACACTCAGCCTCTGTCAGCACCTGAACAAGACCAGTCACGCGAAACCCTCGCTCCAGACACGCCGTGACAGCACCAGAGCTTGGCCCCTCGTGCACTTGCAACCACAGAGCAACAACACAGATGGTCTCCTGGCTTTCCCCATATTCTCCACCACCTTGGGATGCCCTCGCTGCCGTTTCCAGGCCCTCAGCACCTTTGCAGCACACCCCGTGCAGGCTGCCCCAGCTGTCCCCTCGCGGGTCACACGCAGTCACTGGGTGGCACTGTGCCCCTGCCTGTGCAGCCGCCCAGCTCCATCCTCCTCCTCCGCTCGGGGCGGGGCGGGGGGGACCGAGGTGGAACCCCCGGCTGGGCCAAGGGGCAAAGGCTCTCCTTGCCAAAATGGACCCACGTGTGGCAGCCAGCACTGACAGATGCCCGGGGACCCCGGGAGGTGACCCCAACGCCCAAACACGGGCTCCTGCTGCCTCCCTGCCGGGGTGTCTCTCCTCACTGCATTACATTTTCATTACCTATCGTAGCAAAAGGAGATCAACTGCACCCTTACAATACACCCCTCCATAAAACTAATAGGCCAGGCAATTGGGACAGCCCTGTGAAGTGCTTTATAGTCTGGATTCAAGGAGTTCGTGCCACAGCTCACAAGCTGTCCCAGCCCTACATCCCAGGAATCACAGCATTATTTCTCCCCTCCGTCCCTTCTTTTGAGCTGGGAGCAGTGTGAGGATGAGCATGGTGCCCTGATGCCTGGCTTGGCTTGTTTCCCATCACAGAGAGCCCCATTTGGTTCCAGGCTGATAGAAGCTTCCATAGGGATCATATTTCCTTTCCAGGGCATCACAACACAGCTCTGCACTGACTCCAGGAGTTTTTACACCACCAGTGGGAGTAAAGGGCCAAGAGGCTGGACCCAGCACTGGGCCAGGGCAGAGACCAGGGAGGCCCTTTGTCAAAGCTTTGCCATTTGCTTCATTTGCAGTTGAAAGCCAGCCGGGCTCATGGGAGGAGCAGGAGCTCTTCCAACACCACGATGGCAAAACCCTCTGAGCTCTGTAAAAGACCTTTCCTGCCACACTGATGCCCCATGTTTGCTTGGGAAGGTGGGGGGACACATTTGGTGTAACCTGGAGCCCCACTTTGGAGGGTACCTGGTAGGGTTTGAGGGACTGTTTTGCTTCCCACATTGCTGGGGCCCAGCCGATCTCAGTGTACACTCCAAGTGCACCTGGAGCAGGGAGCTGGGCCCTGGCTCCAGCAGGACCAGGTGGGCAACCCTGGGGACAGCAATAACCAAAGGGAGCAGTGGCTGCCACCTTCCCTCTTCCTGCTGCCTAAAATCAGCCCTAGAAAAGCTTCCTTTAATCCCTCCCTCTGTATTAGACCCTTCCAGGAGAAATTAGCACAAATCCAACAGCGGTGGCACCAAGGGAACAGACCCTGAATGACTTGGAGGGGGGTTAATTAGTTTGTTAAAATCCTTCTCTCTTTAGTTGCCACCTACAGCTCCAAGCCTTGACAAACAGTTGGGAAGAAGGGTCTCTGCTGAAAATCAATGCTCTTTAGAGGTAAGAGCTAAAGATCCTCCAAGGACCATACTGTCAGGAAATAAAGTGGAAGACTGTTTCTCCACCATTAGGGTAGAAGACAAGAGTTAGAAGGGAAAGCAAAAGGTTTCCAGGTCTCCATTAAAGTCAGAAGGGAAACAAAGAGCCCATTTTTCCCCCTGTGGTTTACTGTCTTTAATCTCTTTTCCTTGGTGTCCCCACCTACCCTGCAGGACAGAGTCACGTTTAGACGTGCTGAAAAGCTTAACTTGTCTTTGCAAAAACGATTCAGGATCCCCAGGTACCGACCGGCAGAGACTGCAAAGTGTTACTGCCCGTCCCTTTGGAAGATGATCCCCTTGGAGCACAAGAGCTGCCGGCAGACGGGCTCTCCACTCCTGACGTGCTGGGCAGGTAACACGCGTGTGCTGGGGGGAAGGAGCAACATCAGAAAGCCCCACGGCCCCTTACAAACAGTTTCCCCCTTAGATTAAATTAATATTAGACTGTATTGGCCCCAGAGAACTTTGAACAACTCCCAGTCCCACCGCAGCTGCCCCGAGCACTGCGGTGCTGGTCAGGTAACCTGCCGCAGAGCTGGTGAGTGCCCACGGCGAGGTGGGGCCCTGCCAGCACTTCTGACACCTCCAGCACCATCTCAGTGTTGTGATGGGAGGGCTAAAGCACAACGCTGCAGATCAGTGATCCCCATGGGCAGCACTTTGGGACTAGAATTTCCTCAAGTACCTGCTCAGAAGTTGGGACTAACTTCATTTGGCCTTCGCATCTGTAATGCCCCATGGGAGACAGAAGGACAGACGGTTCCAGCTTTAATCCAAGGACAAGATTTCTTTGCTAGGCACACGATGAGCTGTGTGCCCTGCCTTCTATATTGTCCACTGGTGTTTGTATTTTAAAAGCCACTACATCATTTGATTCTGCCCAGCTGTCTGAAAAAAAAAAAAAAAAAGCCAACATCCTGTGTACTGCTGGGACCTCTTTGTCAGAGGCTGTGAACTCATCTCCATCCAGCACCAGGATGGATTGAACAAACTGAAGCAGTATTTTATTGCTCAAGCATAAAACATGGGAATAAACAAGCACTGAAGTGCTACTGATCATTAAAACCAGATGGGAGCCCATTTACTGCCTCCAGCAGTGAGGTGCCACGGCTGCTCTGCTGAGGCCCCCTTGAAATAGGAAACCCCCAACGCACCATCTGGGAGGTGCTGGATGGCAGTGGCTACAGGCAGCCCCTGCCATTCCAGGTTGGAGTTATCTCTACTGTCCTCTCACCACCATCCCAGGGAGAACCAAGGAGTGACAGAGCTGTTAGTCCTGGCTCCAGAAACAGTCACCTCTGTTAAGGTTGTGCCTACATGAAAATGCCCCATTGAGGACAAGGAGCCCATCCAGGGCCAGTCCTATTGTCCAGAGAGGTGGGATGGGGAGAATCACAGATTGTCCACACACAGAGCAGGGACTTGGCAGCATTTCAACAATATTTGTTCAAATGCACATCAGAGAACCATCCCTGGTTCTGGTCACCCCCGCACAGTTCACCTCCCAGATGGTGGATTATCCAAAGCAGCCCAGGTCTAACCTTACTTCCTTACCAACTAATGCTGTCTGGCATGGGAAATACCATGGTGGGAAGAAGCCAAGGGCTATTTCCTCCCCTTCCTAATCAACACACCCACCACAGATAAATGAGCAAGGAGAGCATTCCCAGTCTGGAGCCCTGGAAATGGCCTCCAGGAACAGCTCCATGCTGAGCACTCCCAGCTGCAAGCTGGGCTTAACCCCCTCCCTAGACCGATGCTTTGCACCTTTGTCTCCAAGTCCCATCTGCCCATGGCAGGGAACCCTCTCCGCAGCCAAAACCAGAGCGCGGCATGGGGCCGGGGATGGATTCCTGGGCGGCCCCTGCGAGCCGAGAGGAGATGCAAATGGAGCAGGAGACTGCTGGAGAAGCAGAGACAGACAGATGCTTTTACACTTCAAAGGGAGCAGGGCCCTCGGAGCCTTTCAGGAATACGCACAAATCGATAGACTCCTTTCAAACACCGAGCACATTTGCTCAAGTGTGAGGCAATTAGTCCCTGAGGATGGAGGCAGGACAGGGCCATTAACAGCCATACGGGCAGGATGAGAAACATGCGGCATGACTCCAATGGCTCCACGAGGACCGCCAGCCCAGCCTGCTGAGCAGAAAACCGCGCGGTTCTGGCCTCACTTTCTCATCCGTGGTTTTCAAAATGCCCTTGTGCCCCCAGGGGCTCTACAGGGAGTGCATTAGTGTCATTCAGCCCACGTCAGTGCAATGCTCAGCACATCCCTTTGGCAAACAGAGCGGTTTTGATCACATCCCCTCCCCTGCTCAATGGTTCACTGCTTTTATCCCGGGAGAACAATAACCAGGGGTTCCCCCAGGGATGCACAAGGGCTGACTTAAACTCACCACAGCAATTCCCATTTCCCCCTTCACCCGACTGCTGCTGGGCGGTGCCCCAGCTGCTCCAGAGAGCTCTGCCTCCACGGAGTCCTTCCTAGGTGGAAAAGCAGCGCCCAAACCAGATTGTGGGCGAGCAGAGGACTGGCTGCTCAGCACGAACAGCGCCAGCATGGGGACAGACCCCGCTGTGTGACACGAATCAGGCCTGACTCATCCCTGTCTACTCTGCACCAGCACTTCCACGCAGATCTACCCTTAATGCACCAACACCCAGCAAGGATGTTACAGAGATCCCAGGTGCCCGTGCTTTGTGACCCCACAGATGGGAGCTGGAGTGCCAGTGCCAGCACGCAGGAAGTCTCTCCTGTGAACAGCTGCTGTTTTACAAGTACAGTCTTATTTGTACAAAGAGATGCAGAGATACCAAAAGTGAGCAGTGCTTTATGCCTGGCTGCATGACTGATGGAGTGCCTGTCCTGTATTGCTGGCTGCCCACTCCCACTCTCCTTTATGGGGGCACATAACTTACCCTCTTCAGTAAAAATAGAAGAGGAAGAAATAAAAATCTCAGCATGTCCCCAAAGAACTGTAAGAGATGGAAATTAAATCCATCCATTACACTCACCAAGCAGGGTGCTGTCTGGGCAGGAACACTGTAGATGTACACCTGCACGTTCAAAGAAAAAAAAATGGAGTATTAGAGAAGCGTCAGAGGCAATCCAGCACCTCACAGCAAACTACTTCAGGCCATAAAACAAACTCACACGACTTGGAAAAACAAAAAAGGAATAAACTAAGCTGGGCAGGAACACCGCTCAGCACAGCTGCAGCACCTCTTCTCACCCCTGCGCTGAAGGATTGCTTCACCCTTGGTTAAAATTTCGTCTGACAACACTTCTCAGGCCCAGGTCTCAAGAACGCTTCAGTGTTGGTTCTGGGAAGAACATGTCGAGTGCCATGGGGGAGAAACACCTTCCCGACTTCCTTCGCTGTGTCCTGTGAGCTGCGTTACCTCTCCCGGGGTTCCTCCTGCTCAAATTTGCTGTAATGATCAGAAGCCACATTTAAACCTCACTACAACTCTGCCAGGCACGACAGCGAAAGCAGCTCACCTGGAGCAGCCAGGAGCCAGGCCAGCGGCTGCTTCCCATAGCCCAGGGAGGGGACAGCCGAGCCCCGGAGACGAGCAGGGACAGGCTCAGCCACCGCAAAAACGCAGCAAGGTCGCGCCTCTGAGCACGGCTGGAGACCGGCTGGAGACCAGCCCAGGGTAGCAGAGGGGGACAGGGCAGACCACCCCTCCCCACGCTCCCGGGAAAACCCTTTGTCCTTCCTTCCCCAGCTGGCCTTGCACAGTTTTACCCCTCCCTCTCTGCTCTTGGCCGTTCACTGAGTAACCGGAGGCTGCGGGCGGGTGAGCAGGTGAGCGGAGACACCTGCGCGGAACATTTGGCCGCTGATGAGCGGAGGAGGGGCGGGCACCGCCGGCAGCTCCGGGCAGGGGGGATGTGGCTCTGAGCCGGTCCGGCCCCGCACGGCGGGGGACGGCCGCTGTTTGCTGCTGCCAGCCAAATGCTGCATCCCCCCTGCTACGAGGCTCCCCATGGATCCCGACCTGGGGCTCGCGAATTAAGTGGCTTTCAAGCTCTGCAATAAAAACCCATTTGACTTGAAGAATGTTGTTATTCCTGGAAGGGGGTTTGTGCCGCTTGCTTGGATGTGCTCAAAGTGATCCAGTGCATGAGCTGACGAAGGAAATGCACACAGGAACCCCCCTGGGGAGGCTCACGGAGCACCGAATGACAGACACCCCACACCGGGCAGTCGAGTCAACCCCAAGCAAGTGAAGAGTCCGGCTCAGCCTGGCTGTCCAGCGAGGCGATTCAAGAGCCCAAGCCCATCTCGGCACAGAAACGCTGCTCCAGAGGATCTCGTCATGCCTGTCCGTGGGCAAGGAGCCTCCCTTGACCCCCAGTGAGCCCCACAGGGACAGGCAGACCCGCACCACAGGCAGGAGGACAGCAGGTGCCACGGAAGGTGCCAGAGAGCAGCGCTGCCGCGGGTTCAGCCGGACCAGGAGCTCAGCTGAGGGTCACATCCTGGGCCAGCTGAGAGGGGACCCTGGGCCCGTGGGAGGACTCTCTGTATCTCTAGAGAGCCGTGGGGCACTTTGCTGAGCTGCAGGGAAACAGGTGCCTCTCCCAAGCCTGCAGCTGCCTGTGGAAGAACTGCAGTGTTGGCAAGAAAGCGTTTTTCTGCCATTCCCATCTGCACTGAAGCAGTGTCAGGCAAGGCTTAAGGCTGCAAAAACCAGTAGGAGAAACCAAAATAAATTAAGATCTTTATTTCCCACAGGAAATTTACCTAGATCCCATTTATAGTCCATTTGCCCTCGTCCTTATGTAATTCCTCTGTGGGAGAGGAGCAGAAAATACAGAGAAAATAAACAATTTGCTGCAAAGAATTGGTGCAAGAGCCTGAGTCACATCTAGCAGTGCGAGCAGATAACCCGAGGCTCACTGAACACGCTGCAGAGAACAATGAACCCTGAGATCAACAGTATGTGTCATGCATGTACAAACTGGCCCCAGGTAACATGACTAAAGCAGAGCCACTGGTGTGCTTGAGAAAGATGCACAAACCCACACTTTTGAGTTTGTTTTATTACTCTTAATGGCCTGCCTTCCACATGTCTCATTTCCTTTTATTGAAGCTGTCAGAGGCATTACATTATGTCACATGCGTGCAAAACCAGCGTTTCAGTCGAGCTCATACAGACTTTTAAATGCCACAGCTGAAGAAAACAAGACAGTGGGAACTGCAGAGGGAGGAGGTGGGAGCAGAGTCCAGAGCACACACCTACAGGCAAAATCTCCAAAGGCTTCACAAACCAGCCAGAGCTGCAGTCTCTTGCCAGAGGCAGGAGAGCGAAAAAGTAAAGGTACTTTTACTAATAAGCTGGATGATTCACTGAAGAAGGGCAAGCGGTCCTGTTGCGACAGAAGGCTGATGAGTAATTAATGGCTTGTCCTAGGCACAAGGCTGAGTCTTTTACCCCAGTGCAGAGCTGTCTGCCAAACACCAGCTCTACCGACAGGCCCATGGGGCAGCAGCACCTGCAAGGCTACTCTGAAGGTTTGAAAGGAAGAACATCGCACCTGTATTTGCACAGGAGTTTCCCAGTGCTGCCCAGCTCTCCTCAGTTATGCATAACTCACCACAGCATGTTTTTCATCCTCATTAGTGCCCTGTGACAGGGAAACACATCCCAGCTACAAAGATAAAGGAACAGATGTAACCAGGTAGCCCGGGGGTGGGATATATTCTTTCTCTTTTCTTGGCAGGGCACTGGCAGCGATCCCGGTGGGTGCCAGGAGGACTGTCATGCACAAAGTTCCCCCAGGGTCCCTGCACAAGGAACCCACTCGACTCCCCACCCATTCTGCTCATCGCACTTCCAAGATGTAAAAAACAGTGCTGGCAAAATCAGCTACTAATGGTCAGAGACAGACTATTTCTCTCATCCACAGAGGTCAGCCTTTCACAGCTGACCTGCCTTCATGCAGCTGGCATTTGGACAGCGGGAAATCACAATATTCTGGGTTAAAAACAACCTCCTCCATAGTTTCTTCTCCAACCAGATTTCCTTTTAAGTGAGTCGCTCACATCCACTTGAGTGTCATGCTCAGCAGGTACAAATCACTACTGGCCAGGGTGCCATCAGAGGGGAGGCTCACAGGTCATTATGTTCATGTACTGTGGTGAAATCTGACCTTTATTTCAACGCTGCACATCCTCAAAGCCTGGGAAGCCCAGGGGAAGTACTTGGCTGCTCTGCACGTATCATAACACAGTTTGTGGTACAAACACAGTTAGCAACATACAATTTAAATAAAGAAGTCATTGTAGTTGAGTCCACAAATTTATAGGGCTACTTTTCAAAGTAATTTTAACAACAACAAACATGGCTCAACATCTCTGTGCTATGCAGATGCACAGTGCTGACCTGGTACCCCAGCAGATCAGCACACAGCCTTTCCCAGGGCACCCGCACACCAGTCCTGATGCACTGGGCACAAACCTGCCCAGATCTGCTCACAGACAACATCTTGCTACACACACAGAGAAAACCATCTGGCACACAGGCTAAATGACACACCTCTCTGCTTACTGATGGCTACAGGCCACAGAGCAGCTCTCAGTATGACAAGAAAGCACTCCCTAAACAACACCTAGAAACATGTCTATCCTCCCTGAGAAGCAAAGAGCCTATCTCACTCAAGACCCCATTGCCAGAGCCATTTGCCACTTAGGCAAACAGGGAGGCTTCCCCCTTCTAACAGGAAGATGAAATGAAACCCTCCTTGCGTGGCACATGCAGGCTCCTGCCCAGGCTGGGACCAGAGAGGAGGGAGGTGGAACAATTTTGATAACTAAACATGGAGGCAGATCCCTATAGACTCCCAAATAGTGGTGGGATGACTTCCCACACTCTGAGTGTAGCACAGGAACCACAACTATAAATTATATTCTCCAGGGGTGGTAGGGTGTGGGAGAAGGAAGAAGTTCACGGCAGATTTCCTTTTACTCTACAGAAAGATGCTGAAGTTAAACAACAGCACTGCTGTTCATGGCCCTGCCTCTGACAACCTTGAAAATCCCCAGAGCAGCTCCCCACATTCCAGGAACAACCTCCCTCCACTTCTGCAGAAAGAAGAGCATTTCACTGACCTCGAATCTAGGGCTGACAGAGGAGGGATGGGCACGGGGACATGCAGACACAACACACAGCCTTCCTGCTGCTTCTCCTGCATGGAACGGACTCCTCCCTGCCTGCATGACCCACTGCTGCGCTCCAGACATGCCTTGCTGTGCATTTTCCTCTCTTCTGCTGCTGGAAGAAAGGCAAGACTCTAGCTTTAGTTTGACTACACTAACTGAGGAACCTGCTCAAAGGTCAGCGGGATTGCTTGTTCCGCTTGTCTTTGCAATATTGTCTACAGCTTTTGAGCCACCTGGATGGCTTACTGAAACTCCTTAGCCCCTATCTCCATGCCAAGTCCCGGGAGGAAGGGATTTTGGAAACTGCCAAATGAGAGGTGCAAACAGCCTGTGACTCCAAGTTCGGCAGCTCTTTAACTACTGCCCTTGGAGATCCTGTGGTTTCCTACTCCTGCTGGGAAAAAAGACACTGCAGGGCATTTATTCTGCCTGATCCACAGTGACACAGCTGGGGCAGCCACCAGTTTAGCCACTGTTTGTGAAACATGGTGAGGGTTGTTGTGCAAGGAGACAAGGAATTGAAGGTGTCCCGTTCTACCGCTTGCAGCAATACCTCTGCCTAGTGCAGGCGAGGCTCCAAAAGTCCAACACCCTGGAGCAAATCTGATCTCATTTACAGTTGTCTCTCAGTTTTTTCACTGGGAAGGGTCCTCCCCGCTCACCAGCAGGCGTAGGGGAACAGGGGGTACTGGCTCCACTCTGCCATGGTCCCGTGGGCATGTCCCGGAGCGCCCTGTGTGTTGTACTCCGTGGAGAAGGCCGAGTAGCTCATTGCCCTGTACTGGCTGTGGGGAGGCACCACCCACTGCCCCAGGCCCTGCTCGGTGCCATAGGGACTGTACACGGGCGCTCGGGCCCCGGGCTTCCCGACAGAGTCTAGAGCCATGTTCACCACTCCCGTGTAGTCCTGGGGAGGAGGCAGAGGCGGGGGGAGTGGAGGCAGGTTGGTGAAGCCCTCTGGGAGCTGTTTGGAGTCGTGCTCGGGCACCGTGGCGAGATCCAAGGCGTGGCACCTTGCCCGGAAATCGTTCAAGGCCGTGGCATCGCGGGTGGGAAGGTGCTGGTTGTCCCCAGCTTCGTGGAACCTGAGCCGTGGGGCAGAGAGAACAGCGAGTCAAACCTACCACAGCGGAAAACCACTGAAAACCCACACAGATCCCCTGGGGAAAGGCAGGGCAAGCTCTCAGCGTGCCCTCTCTCCCTTGCCTACTCCTCCATCTTACTGTTAAGTGTGAATTTTTGTCCAGGCCTCACTGTCACTCCCATGGAAAAACAAAACGCCAGAGAAGGTAAGTCCAGACTACCTTAGTTCTGGCTCAGGTCTGGGCTCAGTCATGCCCAATTTTGCAGTAAGAAGGGAAAAATCATGGAGTCCTGCCACTCCACCAATAATCTTCCTCCAAAGGACAGGCAAGCTCTGCAGTACACAAAGCTGGTTGGAAGAGCATTTTGGGACAGGGAAATAAAGAGCATTACTAATCATAAGTATGCCCAGAACCAGTGGGTTTGAAGCAGCACAGAAAGGTTATCCATGGAGCTACATCCGTGCTAATCTAACATCTCTCAACCACACATACTGTCCAACAGAAAGGCATTCTTCCCTACTCCCAGGTGGCTCTTTTTCTTAGCAAATACCCAGTAGAAGAGAGGAATCCCATCAGTTAAAGGGTGGCTTTGGACCAGAAGGCAGGACTCACCGATATGTCTGGTAGGATGGCGTTGGCACTTGCTGCTCCCTGGTCAGACCCTCCCTCTGCTCCGCAGGCACCGGCGATGCCGCAGGGAAGGCCTGGCTGCCATTCTGCTCCGAGCCCCAGAAGGGATATCCACTGCTGACCACCACGGGGTTACTCTCTTCCTTCACATCTACATTCTCATCCTTCTCAAAATCTGGCTCACAGCAGGCAAAAGAAAGAATGGAAAAGAATGAGAAGGGGGAAGAGAGAGACAGAGTTCACAATGGTCTATTGGCAGTTGTGTTAATCACGGGATGGTGGAAGGAAATGCAGTAACACCTCTCCTGCAGACCTTCTCTCCTAAGGGAATAGCCCTTTCCAGCTCTTTTCTGCCCAGATACTGGTGGGTCAGTCCTGCCCTGTCCTCTGTTCTTAGCTGTGCTACTGCAAGCAGCACTGTGAGCTGGAGCAAGGAATGATCAAGCTTAAAGAACTTTTTGAACAGCATTCTCTGGGTTTGTTGTGACCAATATTACCACGTTCCTCGGCACCAGGCTCCTTTTCCTCAGGCAGCTTCCTCTTCTGGCTTTTGGCTGGACTGGGCTTCTGGCATTTGGCTCGTCCTTCCCTGGAAAGAAACAAGACATGGGGGTAAGCTTGGATGTAAGCTTTTTGCCTAGAGAAACAGGTGGGGATGCTGGACAAGCTCTAGAAGACAAAAAGATGGGATGAATCTCTAACATTCTGTGCTGTACACCTCTCCTACCAGCCCCTCAGGGGCCAAATTCCAGGGTTGGCCATGGGCCTGCCATTGCTGTGTGCTTCCAGGGAAAGCCCTTGCCTGTGCTAACAGGGATAAAGCAGGAAAGGGGCTCCTGCTTCATGTCTGTACAGAAGGCACAATCAACTTGGAAACTCAGCACCAGAGGTTTTGGCACTGAGTTTGTAAGTGCAGCCTGATGTTGGATACACACCATGCACACAGGTATGTGTACAGCAGGGTGGGTCTGTCACTTGAAAGCAGCTCTTTCCTAAATGGAAAACGAGTTTAAGCTTAGTCAGAAATGATGGTACTAGGAGGAGAAAGAAATTCCATGACATTTCTAAAGTTTAAGTAAAATAGAGTCAGTTTTGGCCTTTTTTCATCAGGAAATGAGATTTTTTTTCAGGCATAAAATAACACAAAACAAATTCTCAGATATTTTTGTAACGTTTTCTGCTTGGAAAAAAAAAAACATTTTTTCCTTCTGTATTGCCAGTCTCTGGTTGCAATTCAAGCTTTTTTTTAACTCATCCACTGGCTGCCTTAAGAGACCAGGCAGATCATCTCACTGGTATTGGTATCCATCTTGCAGACAAAGTCTCCTGTTGGAAGAGATGCTTTTCCACCCACAGGAAAAGGAGACGAGGTAGCCTCCAAATGTCAGAATCAACCTGATCTCCAAGAGACCAAATGATCTGCTGTGGACTCCTGTTATCACTCCTATTCACATGTCAGACTCCAGTCTAGCTCCAACTTGCAAGGGAATGTAGGTCTCAAATTTCTCACACCTCCTACATTTCTGTAGGAATTATCACCTCCCACTCCCTAAGTCTCTTGGGCGGAGGCTGCACAGGGGGACATCATTCCCAGATACAGGCAAATGCAGTGTGCACAATGCAGCAGGCTCAGCAGGGCTGGCTGGCAGGGTTTTGCTCAAAGGCCCTGGTAACATCCACAAGTGAACTCCACTTACAAATAAATTAAGATGAAAAAACCATTTACCTTCGAGTGTTCTTCCCATGTTCACGGAAACCTTTAGCAAATGGATTGTTGTCAATCTTCAGCTTTGTAATCTTAAAATAAAAGGAACAAGATTCAGTATCATGCTGACTGGTTGGGTTCTTCACTGTTTCGAGGCCTTCACCTCAGTATTTATCTTGACAGCTTTTCTAAGGGTTTTGGACATGCCCTTGCCACAGTATCTGAGCTCTCCCAGCAGGTCCCATTATTGATCAGGAACTGGCACAGAGAAGTGACTTTGCCAGGGTCAGCAGGGATTTGGGTGGGATTCATCTGACTAGAGAAACACACAGGGTCAGTATCTATATCTGGACTTTTGCCCATACTTTTTACTGCTTCTGGAGTTCTGTGTGTCACTGACAGCGCACTCAATGCCATTAAGGTGCGTGACTCATCAGAGAGAGGATGTTTTCCACGGGAACCATCATGTGCCTATTTCCTCCCACTGTCCATCACAGGTGCCCGCGTGAGCAGACTGGAAGGAGACACTTCCCTCTACAAGAGTTTTGGAGACATTATTTAGCACCATGTCCAAAAGCAGTGATTGCACACTGTACCTGCTCGTTCTGGTAGGCAGTGACAGAAGTGAAGACAGTCTCAGGGAAGCTGAAGACCTGGAAGATGCTCCAGCGGACACTGAAGAGGTCGTCTGCCTGCACAATGTGGAAGCGCGGCTTGTAACGGTGCATGGAGTGCAGGATGATCTGGCACAGGGACAGACAAAGGACAAGGTTTCTACGGGCAAACACTGCCAACACACAGCCTAAAGCCCTCCCTAAGAGGGCTCAAGGGCTGGGCTGAGGGAGGAAGAAAGGGCACTTGGATATGTTTTCACTTCCACATGATCTAATTTCTCACAAATCTCGCTTATTTCCCATCCAAAATTCATCTGCGATGAATTCCAAAAGAGCACAGCACAACCTACGTGTCCATGTTGATCCAGAGTGTTGTTGGTGAGCTTCAGTTTTTGGAAGGAGACAGGTTCTTTCATCCAGTGGCTGCCAGGAGCTGGGGAATCTGGGTGAACGTAGGTGCGACAAGGGAGCTGGGGCTCTGCTTTCCCAGCAACTTCCCACCGATCTTTATTCCACTGTGAAGGAAAAGACAGAAATCAGGAGCTTAAAAAGCCCCTGCTTTCAGTACAGGAAAGCCCAGCAGCTTTGCTTCACTGTCAATTCAGTGCACGCCTCTGGAGCACAAGCAGCAGATTCTCTCTTATGAGCCATAATCATGCTACCAAATCAGCTCCAAGTTTAGGCCTCATTTTTCCTCCCTGTCTCCCAATGGCTGTCAGAGAAGTCTGGTGTTAATCATGATTAAAACTCTACTGCTTACAATGAAAATTGTAACCCCTCCAGCTGCTCCCCAAGCAAAACTGACAAATAACTCCAGAGAGGCATAAAATCCACCAATTACTTCTGAACTTTGTCCAAAGAGAATTTATTTATCACCATGGCCAGTGAAGCATAAATATTAATCTATTTCAAAGAAAGATGAAAGGACGGCATAAATTCTGTTATTTAAAGTACTTACCTTGTACCTGAAGTTGTCCATTGGCACAAAATCTACCAGCATGAGGTACTTGGCATATGGGATTAAGCCAGAGACTTTGATTTTGCATTGTGGAAACATTCGTCTGAAGGACAAATGAAAAATAAGAGTACAAAAAGATTTCTCTATAAAGTGGATATTAATGATCAAGCAGCATGCCATGTTTACCAACTACTGGCAAAGTCCTTGCAGCAGTATTTCTCCATCCAGCTATTGACCATTTGTCCATCTTAGTGACAGACTGTCTGGTCCTGTGGGTTTAGGTGGGATAGGCACTAACAGGGCAGCACTCGCTGATGGCCTGACACTTACTGCCTCTGTTCTTCCAATTCCTGTAACACAACAGTGAGAAACTTAAAAGGAACTATTTGGAGTCTGTACGTAGTTCCTCGCCTGCTGCAGCTCTCACAGACCTGGAGGATGGATTACAGCACTTCTGAGCGTGGGTAGAAAACATGCTCTCATCTAAGAGCACATCCGGCTTTCTGTTCCCGTACTCCCTGCCACTACTTTTAACTTCTGACTCTGCAGAAAAGCTTTGACACCTACCTCCCTACCCAAAGGGATTATTTCAGCTCACAGCAGCTTTGACATAATACATCGCAATTTCACAATTCCATATTCTTTCCCTGCAAGCTCCACAATACATGACTCATTTATACATTAGAGTACTCTCCACGCACAGATCGTTATGAGTCTACACCATGTTCTTGTCTGCAAAAGACTGAAGCCCAGGCATTTACTGCTCAACTGCTGCCGCCTGTGTCTCAGTTTAAACAGCCTGTGACCCAGGCAAAGGAAGCCCAGGGCACTTTTCAGAGCAACCTCGAGGTGACAGGAAGAACACCAGTGTTAAGTGTGAGACAAGGGTACAGAAGTTTTCTCAGCACATCAGCCCCACAAGTGACCTTTTGCACTTCACAGCTTGGACTTCTACAACATCCTGAAAGTACAATTCTCCTGCCAGGATCAGGGAGACGTGTATAACTGGCAACAAAACTCGTTTAAGGACCACCATTCAAAAAATGAGCACATGGAGATTTTGACAACAGCTCAAAGGAGGGGTGGGGTGGGCAGCTGTCCCTCACCTGCCGGATTTGGTGATGATCATCTCAGTTCCAATCTGATGAAACTTCATCCAGAGACCCATGTCCTCGAGGGTGACCACAATGGAGTTCTGTGCATAGGGCTCCAGGCTGGGGGAAGGAAGGGCCTCACACGGCGCTTTCACGTCTAGAGAGAGAGAAGATGGGGACTTCAGACAGGCAGGAGGGAACCAACCTGGCACAGCCCCTCCTCCTGTGGGACTGGGAACTCTGTGCCACAACAAACCTCTTAAAATCCGTCATTTTTCTTCAAAGGAGTTTTGTTACTTAATAGGCTCAGAGCCTTTTCCAATAGGTTTGGTTTTAGCTGGTAGCTTCTTCTGCAAGGATCTGTGTGAGGTACCAACTCAACCTAAATTCCATTGTTACAAAACTTTCATTGGCATTAGCCACAATCCACTGTTCTGGTATGATCAGGGATACACAAAACATTTTTACCAAGAGAATACAACAGTTGACAGGATTGTCAACAGTACTTGTACCAGAGGGTAGTGGGGGAAAACAACAGGTAGATGGTAGCAGAAGTGAAAAATCCCTCCAGAAGACAAAGATGGGAGAGACAGGAGTCCTAAATGTAAGTGAAGGCAAGAAAAGGAGGTGACAGAGATAGACTATGGAATATTTTGAAAAGAGGACAGTTGGTCTGAACTGGACTTGGAGATGGGAACCACCGAGGAGCCTGTGACGGGAGTGGAAGACGTTCAGTAACACACCCTGGCACATCAGAGGAGCTGCCTGCAATGTGCCTGCACTTGCTGTTGGAGGCAGAGCACCAACGGTGGTCCTGGGGAAGAGGAAAGGGAAACTATTCTGGGGGGAACCATCCTTGGTGTTGATGGTACCAACCTCCTCTGTAGAGCTGTTTGGATTAAAAACCTCCCTTAAAAACCGCCACAGTTGCTCTTAACAACACTGTAAGGCAGGCAAGTTTGCTGCTGCCATACTGAAAAGCCCAGTTTCGCTTTAGGTTAAACATGACCTGGTGTAGTGCTGGCGGGCTGATTTCATGCCCAGCAGGGCTTTACTAACACTGCCCCGGGGTCTGACGGAGGGATGGATGCGCTTCCTCGGCAGGGCACCCCCGGCAGCAATGCTGTCCTCAGCTCAGAGCCAGTAGGACACCTCACCAGGTGATGCATTAGCAGCCAGGAACAGCTATTTGTTTAAAAGGGAGATTTTTCTGCCTCTCAGCCTGATCAGATGTTACTCAGAGTACATGAGAAAAAAAAAGAAAAGTAAATTTTCACCTTGTTACAGCTTTACTGAGCAATGTCTTCAAAAGAATATTCACAAAAGGTAGACAACTATTTCCAGAGAAATTAGCTTTTTTCATAATGGGACATCTTTCTACCAAAACAACCAAAATAAGTCTAAGGGCTTCTTCTTTCAGTGCAAAGAAGTAAAAAACATTTAAATGTAATTTTGTCAGTTTGTAAAGGTCTTTAGGCATTTAAAAAAAAAAATATCCTCTACCCTTTTTCCTGCTTTGATCCAACATTAATGAACTGGCCAAGAAGTGACACCTAGTTTGCTCACTAAGATTAGCCTGTTAACATCTTCTTACTAAAGCTTCCCCCATATCCTCTTGCAAAGACATGAAAGCTGCCATGAGACGATGCATTCCGTGGCTCAGTGCAGCACATGTATCAAAAGGAGTTACAATAAAAATTGGGCTGATTTCCCACAGGAGCCATCCAGTCACAAATACACGCAAACAGATTTTGATTAGCTAGACAGATGCTCGCTCCTTCCCCAAATGAATTTGAGAATTAACATTTCTGTAAGCAAATTCCAGTGCCATTAAAGGAGACTACAACAAGGCGGATCTCAGGAGCCCTTATTGAGGGGAGACTTCCAATGAAGTAGAGAGGAACTGAAGTGAAAGAAGTTCAACACTGAATTAAAAATCAAAGGCAGATGTCAAAATCCGGTTTTTACCAAAATGAGTCCACAACGCACCTGTAGGAGCGCGATGCTGCAGGAGACAGGGACAACAAACGCTGCAGCAAAGATTTTAAGATGTGGTTAATGCCTTTCACCATGCAGGTTTTGCGTGCACAGTCTGAGGCTGAAAAACAGAACATTAACAGGATCTGCATGAGGATCTGGACCCCAGGAATGGTGTGAGCTTGGGAACGGATCCACACAGCCCATCACGCTGTGCGCTGTCGGCTCCAGCAGGATCCTGCAGCCGTGGATCTATTTGTAGGATCCCCTTTGGATTTTGTTTGCGGAGCCAAAGGCTGGCTTGCAAGGCACTTCCAATCCCCTCATAGCTTGTGCCCGTGGAACTAATGCCAAGACTCAGGCACACAACCCCCTCCAAAGTTGCCTGCACGCTGGAATTACAGCACAGAGAAGTTTGGGCAGGGGTCTAAACACTGAATGGAACTTGTTAGACCTGTACTTGTATGATTTCCCCTTCTATGTAACTTAGTGTTTAAGTATTATTTGAAAGAGATTTAAACGTTCTCCGAGAATTCTAATTCTAAGCTTTTTAAAAAGCATTATGATCATCGTTGTTTTGGTAAAAGTGCACGTGGCACATTTTAAAACATATTCTTTATGCCCAGATAAGGTTGAGAAGGAAGAAAGATGGGATAATAAAGGTACTGAAAATTAAGGTATCTTCAATCTATTCTGTGCTTGGTTTGAAAGTCCTTGTACCAATAGGAGCAGCTTGTCCTACAGTTTCGGTATCTAGAATAAGCTGTACACACCTTTTTCCCATCTTGGGGGCAGAAAGAAAGAGAAATGAGAGACAATTCAGTAACTTTTGAAGGGGGAGGAAGATTTTTGGATAGGAGATGCTGGAGTACAATTCCCTCACCTAAAGCAATCCTTGGATGCATTATCAATTGCAGACACAGTGTTATGACATCAGAAAATCTGTTGTAGCCATTCAAAATGTATGGGATAGGGTTTGCAATACCGGGAAAAGTCCAACAAGGCAAAAGATATGCTTCTTACCTTCACTAAAACCAGTTATTGTTACATTTGTTGCTTTGTTATCTTCCAAGTAAAGAAGTCCAACACTAACAGCTATCCAGTGTCCACAGGAAGGAATGCATGCCAATATATAAGTCTTTTTAAGAAATTAATCTTGCCAACAACCAAAAAAATCCCCAAGTTTTCCGATCTTCTAAATGTCAGCAGAAGCGCCCCGACCCTCCAGAGGGAACCTCATTTCTCAGAACCAGAGGGTTTTTTTGGCAACAACAAAAGTATGGTGTTCCTACCAATTCAATGGCTTCGCCTCTCAGATGCACCCAGCCACCACCTGGAATGTTTCTGCTGGAGGGGGTCACACACCAGAAGCAACTCAGTAAGAAAACGAGGTGACTTCAGCAATGGTTGGAATCTTCACATGATAAAATACCACAATAGAGTCTATATTTTTCCATTGTTGCTCTTTAGTTTTTCAACCCAAAATCCTTTAGAAGTGGCAGAAATCAGTATGAATCAGACCAACACAGCAGGGACTGCAAAACCCCCAAACAGCAGGATGGTGGAAATAAACTGAGTCACTGCGCAGGTATTTTGCTTATGAATGAGACAACACCTTGTTGTTGGAAGAAAAGCGAAGCTGTGAGTGCCCAGTCACTTCTAATGTGTATTATGAACTGCACACCCCTGAAACAGGTAAATAGCTGTTTTCTGACGTACAGTAAAACCCCAGAGTCGATTTGGGGTTCAGTTACACTGACAAACGCAGTGCCTCTGGGGCTGGCCCTTAGTTCCCCAATGCATATCTGCCACTGTGCCCAATCCAATCATGCTCCACACAGCAGAGATAAACAGCACGCTATGGGATGGATTGATGAAGGAAAACATAACGAAAGCCTAAGGAAATCATAAACATCCTGTGTGTTGGGCATGAGCCTGGAAGAGGTAGGCTATGCCTGCTTGTGGTTTATGATTTCAAAGGGCGGGGGAAACAAAAAAAAACCAAAACCCAAAACAAATAGTTGGTATCAGAACTATTATTAGACATAGAACAAATATTTCCAAACCTTCCCCAGCCTTCAACCTGAAGAGCTCAGTACTTTGCAGACAATACACAAATAACACCTCTAGCCTTCACTGAAGGATCACATGGCACAAGGGGGTGTGGATGAGGGAGTTTTGGACATATTGTGAGCAAACCTTTGCTACCTTAGAAAAGATCTCTGAAGGCTCACAAAAAACACTTAAACCCCACAATTTATCATCTATTCCTAAATAAAAAAACAGTTTATAAATCCTCCCCAGCCCCATGCACACTACTATCAATGCTGGTAGCCCTTCAGGAGCACTTGTTCCCTTTCTGGCATAAGCCTAGGATCTTTCCACTCAATAAGGAAAGGGAGAGAGTCCTTCCCTTACCTGGTAAAGCTTGCATTTTTCCATGTACTGTGACGTCCAGGAGCTTGCACGGCCAAGAGAGCCACCAGAGTTCTTGCAAGGGGAACCAAAATAGTCCAGTTCAAAAGCAGGTCTGATTTCCCGAGGCAAGCACAGGCCCTTCCTTCTGAGATCCAGTGTCAAGAGTGAGCGGGATGAGGATGGCACTCCAAGCACAGCTAGCCAAGGTGAGTTCCTGTTTTATGGAGGCTAATGAGCAGGGAGGAGCTTCCCGCCAGGGCTGTCCCCTTGCGATCCTTTGATGTCCAAAGGGACAAAGAGAGGAAGGATCTGCAGCAATGGCTTGGGCTAAGAGGGAAGAAAATCAAAGAGAATTAACATGGCTTTGACATACAGGAAACCCGACGGGGGAAATGCACCTTGATTTACTGCTAACGCACTTTTAAACAAATAGAGACAAGACTGAAAACATCAGTTGAGGACTTAGCTACAAAATCAAAACAAATCCCTTTAAACAGCACGCAGAGAAAGTTTCCTTCTGGCTATTCCACGGATTCGTGGTAATTCTCATCATCAGCGCACAGACTCATTTTACTCCTGATTTCTGGTATCAGAATAGGGCTGCATCGAGCTTGTCCTTTCCCAAGTAGAACAAAAAAAAACCTGTGCCGAAGTTTGCTCTCACAACCGGAATGCTGCCACAACACATCCCTTCACCGACAGGTCCTTCTCCAACAATGTAAACACACTTGATGATACAACGTTACTTACCAGCCCAATATCTGCATTCCCAGCCCCAAACTGCACCCTTAACTTTTTTGGGGTACATCCGGCACTGGGTTCAGGCCTTGCTCCAAGGTACTGCTCTTCCCCAGGGAAGGCTGAGCAGAAACAAGGGCTTGAGCATTTTCCCTTAATTAGTTTATTCTGCAAGTGTGACCATTAGCTTTTGTGCTTATAAGTGCTTACAAGTGCTAAGAGACAGCAATCAAGGCTCAGGCTTCAGGGCACAACACAGCCACTGCACCTGGGTGAAGGAGGGGGTTCTGTGCGTTCACACACAGAGATGGCTGTACTAACATTGACAGGACCAGCATGGTCAGAAAGTAGAGGTCAAAAGCAGGATCTCAGTCCCGATGGGCCGGTGCTGGGTCGTGCACAGCATATTTGGGAGCTCTGTTCATTTCGAAGATCTTGCTATGTATAAGGCTGCATTTGATTCGCTGTCTAGATTTACTGCAGGCAAAATAAACATTTTTCTATTTTGTCAGTGACGTTACTGTGACATCTGATCTTCAGTCTGACATGCAAAACATATTCTGAATTTGTTTAGTGACTTCCTACACCCAGCAACATTCCCTGAGCTCTGTTCTTACTGCCTTTTGGAGCAGGCAATGCGAAGATATACAGAGAGGACAAAAGCTTAATCAGAGGAGGGACTGGCTCTCTTTCAATGGTATATTGAATTTTAGGCATCCCTGTACCAGTCAGGGAGAGAAAAGCCAACGCTTAGTGTGGCAAGGAAGAACATTTAAAAGGAAAAGGCTGGAGATTGTGAGAAGTCCTGAGGAGGATTTTATAGCAGGAGATGGTCCACTGGCTCCTGGCACCTCTGAAGGACCACATCCAGCCTTCCTGACATCCCTTTTAAACCACTGGGTAACACAGAAGACCACAGGCTCTTCTCCTTCAGCTAATTCGGAGACACCCAGAATTGCAGAGTCTTGCTACCACTGAGGAGAGGTCTTCACGTGGTGAAGAAACATCGACTTCTACCTCAAATGGAGATTATTTATTACATACATGGAAAAAAGGTCAGCTGGAAATGGTATCAAGGTCAAACCTCTGCTTGTACTTGCACAGCCACTACCAGACACAAACCAAATAGGACACAGAAACGCTTTTCTACTCTGCCACAGAAGGAAAGACAGCATCAAATCAGCTCCCTCTCCATGTCCTGCTTCTCTCATGCTAGTATTTTAATTGTAGAAAGCAGAAAAGACAGCCATAATCAGAATCTGAAAAGGAAAAATAGAACAAAAATTGGGTCAGATTCAAGCTAGCAGCGAGATGAATCAACATCCCACACAGTTAGAAACTGCACAACAGCAGCAGCAGCACTGGGAATTTCAGACTTCACCTGACAAGAGCGTGGGATGTGTATCATGACTTTCTGCTTCTTCCACAAAGGGTATGAGATGGTCTCCCGCTGCCACTTCATTTGCACGCTGCGTATCAGCACGTCTAGGGAACACACATTTGCTGCAAGTGCTCAAATCCTTTCGGCTTCTCCCAGCTGATTGATGGGGAAGGTGGAGTCATTAATTGCCCATGACTAGTTAACAACCAGCTTTCTCCCAGCCATTCTAGTTGCATTGGGAAGGTTTTAAAAGTGGAAAAAAAAAAAAAGTGAATTTGTTACTATTGCTGGAAAGTGTGGCTAACAGGAGGCAAACCCCAGGAAATTTATCCCGAGCAAAGGGGGAATTTAGCACATTAGCCTTGTCTGTCTGTCCATGGAGAGCCCTCGGGCAGTTTGATGGGAAGTCAGAGGTGAATGTGCTGGTGTCTAACAATTCCCTGGCAAATCAGAGGCTGAGAGTGTGGAAAGGGACAGGAGAGAGAGTGGATCTGACGTGTAAGTCGGAGACATCCACAGCTCTGCTCCAAACTCATTTACAGCAGCAGGTATAAATCCTGCTGAGCCCAGCTCTAACTGTAGGCTCTGCCCCGTGCCGAAGGGACGAGGTAGGGCAGTGCAGGTGGGAGGGAATTTGTGATGACAAAACCAGAGGCCGAGAGCTTTTGCTTTGCATCTCTTTGAGGAGGTGATTAGAAAGAAACATCCCCTCTGGGTTTTGTAGTAAGGCAAACGTTTTCTGGTATTTCTCCCACCTTAAGTGAAGCTTTAACCCTTAGTGCTCAGTCGGACCTTGTATGGAGCTGGTCTGCCCACCAAGCTGGTTTGGACAGCCTTCCCTGCTGTCCAACACAGTGATCATCTCACCATCTCTAGCTGTTGCCTGGAGCTCTCAGACTGCTGGAGAACAGATAACTAACCTGTCAGCAAGCAGGGGGCTTTGGCTAACAGGATGGGAGTCTGCAAGTGGATGTGCCCAATTCAGGACCACCTCTGCCCAGGCAGAGCTTCCAGGGCATCATTCTGCCCAGAGAGCAAGCTCAAGTGTGAAGCATAATGTTACTGCCTGGGGGATAGCTGAAAGGCAACAGAATGGTCTTCTGAAAGAACCAGCCTTGGATTATTGCTCGTGTGTATCAGCCCATGGGTGCTGCAGCCAGTATTCAGCCCCTGCAGGTTTCTCTCTGTGCACAAGGCTGTGAGAAAGCATTATCATATCAGCTTTAGTAAACTGGGCTTAAGCAAAGCTGTGTTGAATCTGCACAAGCAAGAAGAAAAACCCACGGAGCAGTACAAACTGCATTTAAGAGATTCTCCCCTCTGAAACATGAGGAAAGCCTTCCTGCCATTTAAATGTGACTCATTTGGCTGATTCCCACCTGGCACATGTAGACCACAGTGCCAGAGCATCTTGGCAACTCGTTATGAAGGATACTCTGCCATCTGCACAGGAGCTCTGAAACAGTGAAGAGACACCATGTCATTAGCAGGACCCAAAATAAAATAGACAGCCCTACACTGACTCCTTATCCTTGTTAGTGCCCGATACCTCTTACAGCAAAACAGGAAATACAAGTGTAGGGTTGGTCAGGACAGAGTGGCCGAGCTCTGGCAGCACAGGCACAGCCTAAACTTGGGCAGCTTTATGAGCAAGTCTCTGTGGGCGGCTGCAGGAACGGTAAAACCCTGCAAAGTGTTTTGAGAATCCTCTGAAGAAGTGGTACATATTATCTGCTATCACGCGGTAGCAAAGGAACAGTTCCTACCCAGCTCCTTAGGACAGCTCACACAGCACAACATTTTCTTCTGATGGAGCCAAGTGGCACCTTTTCCCTCCCTTTTTATGGCTGGGTTTTTTTCCTGGGAAAAGCTGTCTGGTGTCTTCAGGCATATTACATGTACAGTGCCATCCAGACCTTCTTAGCCTGGGACCCTGGCAAGGGGCCCCACGGAAGTCAGACCTCTGTAGGGCTGAAAACCCCATACTGAGCCCCAAATTGTGTCACCCCCAAATCTTGCCTGTGCTCTCAAAAATGCAAAAATGACATTTGGCAAACCAAAACAGTTGGTTGGAGAGGGCCTGTTGGTAACATCTCAGTGCTAATTCACCCCAGGGTCCCTGGACAGAGGCACAGTGAGCTGTGGGGATGGGTCACAGTCTGAGACAGGATCTGTTCTGGAAGGGACTGTGGGAAAGCAGCTTCTAAAAATGAAAAGCTGTGCATTTCAAGTTTAAGACAAGGTTTTTCCTCTTGCAGGTTTGTGGATTGCGGTACCTGGCCACAAAGCTGTGCTCCCCCTCTAAAGATAAAGAGGATGCTCCCCTGTCTCCCCTTTCTCACATCCGCCCTCCCCAGCCCTCTGCAATACTCCCCCTGCTCCCAGCAGTTAGTTAGCATGGAGACAAGAAGGGAAATACTTAGCAGCCACTTAACACTGCAGGCTGAGTTTGGCCTCAAAGGCTACAGTCCAGAGTCAAATGCAAAATATGTCTGTCTAGAGCCCTTTCAAGTTCTCACAGACTCCTGATGTTAGGTGCAGTGTTTTCCTGTCAACCCATTGTATTTCCCAGACACAGCTCAGCACTCTGTCCCACTCAAATCCACAAAAAATACATACTGAAAGGACTTGCAGCAGCAAGGACAGCTCTGCACCACAGCACGGGAAAGAACAGCGCAAGTGCTGCCTTTCCTCCCCTGCACTGGGAAGGCTCCTTTCCTCTCGGCCCTGCCTGAACTCACTGGTCTCCACCGGGAGCCATAAAGGAGCTGCCTGAGAAGACAGACAGCAAGTAACTCCGGCTTAACATCCATCCATAAATACTTCTATATTTATACACATGCACACACTCATCTGCGAAGAGAAGCATCATGCAGAGCTCAAAAATTGCTGGCAGTTTACTTAACCATGAATTGAGACCAGACAAAAACCCTGCGCAGAATGGATTCTGCTGAGCAGAAGCCCAACAGACAATGCTGCAGCAATCTCCACTAAAAAGCTGATGTTTCCAATAAAAAAATAAAAATAAAAAAAAAAAAAGAAAAAAAGAAAAAAAGCAGCAGCTCAAACCCAGGAGCTTTTATCTAAACCTTATGGACTTTCAAGATTGTCGATACACCATCATGCTACTTTGGTTTCTGCAAAAGATTCCTTTTGTTGGTGATCAGGCATTTGTAAAGCCATGAAACCTACAAAGAGCCAGACTTCAATCATGCAAGTCGAGGGTCCGAGTTACTTTGTTTGGCCAAGACAGATCTCTTGTATCAGTTACATAAGGAAGTTTCCATAAACTGTTCATCACAGTAAGGCTCTAACGAAATCAGGAGATCAATGAACAGTGTAATTCCTATCAGAGGAACTATCTTCAAAGAGCAGATTAGAACTGTTAAGACTTAAAAAGTGTTTGGAATTTAAAAATAAAAACCCCTGTGAGCTCTACAACTCACCCAACTTGTTCATCACCTCGCAGCAAACTGATACTGGGGTCCATAGTAACAACAGTCAGGTAAGAATCCTTCAACATCACTGATAATAGAAAAAAGCACCTGTCAGATTTCATGGATTCCTCAGATCAACAGAGGGATGAGGCTGCCATACAAGGACATGAACTGACAGCTGCCACTTCTCCCTGCAACCCCTCATTTGGCCAGATTTTTCCTCTCTGTTCTTCCCATACAGTCAAATTTCTACACTCATTCTTCGTTGCAGTCACGGGCCAGGGTACTGACTCCAGGCAGATCACAGCCCCACAGCTCCCTCCCCCTCCCCAGCAGATTGTGAAACGTTTATGACCTGGCTCTTATGGCTCTAGAGGTGCTGAATGGCCTTTTCCCCCCTCCGAGTCTCAGCTCCTGATGGGCAGCTACAGACCAACTTTTAGCCGGTTTGGTCCGTAGTTGTGGATTTTATTGCCCAGTTTGTCTCTTCAGCTCACATTTGTAAGCTCCAGAGTAGATTTTTCCCTGGGTAACACTCTGCAGCTCAAAGAACTCTTCTTGTTTTTATTACATCCTTAGTGATTAAAGGGATATTTAAACCTCACAATGCTCCCCGCTGTGAATATAAAAGCCTAGCATCATTTTGGAAAGATGTGCTTAGAAAAATAAATTAAAAATTAGCCCTACTATAGCGAACAAATGCTTCTAAGTTGTTAAGAACATCAGACACCTGAATGTTTTAAATATAGTGGCTGTAATTCCCTGGGAAACCAAGGGATGACACATGGCTTTGTCCCCTCTGAACGGTTATACAGGCAAGTTTCCCTTGGAACGAGAACAGAGGTGTGCAGAGGCTGCATCATATTGAAAATACTGGATTTTATCTACTTAGGCATAAATGACTTCGATTTCTTCTCCTCTCTAACCTTGCAAACACTAATACACATAATAGGTGCCACTCCTAAAAACACAAACTTTGCTTTTGTGAGGCAAAACTGTTTTTAAATGACTGCTATTTCACAGCCTAACCTCTGCCTGCCAACACAACAAACAATACAATGTAGATTCATCAGAAATACTTAAATTCCGCTAAGAAGAGTGCTGGGGAGTTTGCAGGAGGAAATCAAAGTCACATTTGAGAGCAAGCATTGCTGTGAGCACAGATTAGATGGTTATCAATAATGAGGTCACTGGGTTTGCCACCCTCTAATACTGCAGTTACTGGTTTAGGCTTCTGCAGGGAGCTCCTGCTGGGGTCAGATTAGGGAGCTGAGCCTGCCCGAGATGGAGGTTTGGACTCACTGCCAAGGAGCTTCATTTCCAAATAACTGCTTACAGAGCACAGGGAGCCTCAGATTTACAGTTTGTGCTCTACAGGACAGAGTGGACAAGTTACCAAGCCTGGGAGGGCTGGTTTAGATTATCATAAACCAAGTCCATTCATGGTTCCCCATTATGTCTTTCTGACTTTTTTTGTTGTGTATTTCCTCTCCAAGGTGGAAATACTCCTTCTCCTCACTTAGCATCATACTGTGAAGAAACTGTTCAAGTGAGGAATCGCTCACTTCTGGAGCTCCTCATCCCTGATTCCAGATTTTCCCTTTAGAGAACCTTAGTATCACCTAAACTTTTGTTTTGAAGACAGTGATGTTCAGCCATAGCCACCTATAAAAAATACAGTAACGTTAAGGAGGCTCCAATACAGAGATAGTTCACAGGGATTTTTGCAGTGAGATGCTTTCACTTCCCTGTTGGAAACATAACCACAAACGTAACCACAGGATGCACATGTGAAAATAGCATACAGCTGAGCAGGAAAGTGGCAGGGCTTCTTTCTGAGAACCTGTGTAAAACAAACTGGTAAAACCACACGTAATTCTTATCACCTCATTATCAAAGCTACTGGGGAACTGGAGGGAGACTGGATGAGCGGAACACCAGAACAGATTAGAGGAGTTGGTTAAGTAAATCTTCACTGATTGACAGCCCTGTACACAATGAAGAAATGAACGTGTCTGCAGGGTGTAAACATACAGATGACAGAGGAATTAATGTGCTACAAAGGGATATAATTATCTTCATTAGTTGGGATGAAAATGAGAGAGAAGCAATTTCAGCATCCAGGAAAAAAACCATTCCGGCTGTGCAAGGGCAGCCTGTTCACAGAGGAACAGACAAAGTCCTTACTGTGCTGGGCTTTTAACTGCCTTCTGCACAAACCACTGGTATTGCAGAGAACAGTCCTGCCTTGGCAGGAGCAGCAAACAAGGCTTTGAGCACCTTCTCACCTCTTATTCCTGTGATACCTCGAATGAGTACTAAAGGAATGCTGGGGCCACCGGGAAGAAGGGATGTTCCTCCGGCATACGAATAGACCGCTTCCCATTGGGATGTAACCCAGGCTCACTGGCACACTGTGGGTTACAGCACTAACATTTGACAGAGATTCCAGGAGAGGGAAATGTCCAGGCTTCTCTTATTTGATCACACTGCTTCAGACCTTTACTGGTGATCTCAGTTCTCTTGAAGGAGACTTTACGTCTCCCACTGACTCCTAAGAGCTGGAGAATCTCGGTGATGTATCTGAGGAATCTGGATCATCCCAGAAGCGAAACGGAGCTTAAATCAAGTGAAATGCAAATGCAAAAAGAAAGAATCTTTCAGACTCAAGTTTAAACCTCAACAACAATCCTGAGCAGTAGCCAGGCCTGCCTTTCGTTCAGAATCTTGGCAATGGAGACCTAACGTGAACTAACAGGAAAGAAACCACAGCAATCATGCTGGATTTTCCCCATGAGGTTTTCTGCTGGATGTTTAGGTCTCAGAGTACACACACAACTACATCACTACAGTCCAAGGTGACGAAATCAGGACTGTAATAATTGACTCAGATAATGCACCACTTTCTCCTACCTGACACTGTCCCTGGTGTTACTTGCAGCTGCAGTTGCCATTAGGCTGGTGCCTGTTTTGGCACTGCTGCTGTGAGCCATCTGAGGGCAGCTGTCCCAAAGAACCCTAGGGAAGAGGTGCAAAAGGGCTCTATAACTTCTTAAAAGGAAAAAGGTGGGTAAGAGGGGCAAACGTGTATGGGAAAATGAAGGTAGAAAGAAAGAAGGGAAAAAAGGAAAGGTAAGACACAGTGAAGGGAAAAAAAAAAAAAAGAAGGAGCAGGCTGTGGATGCTTCTACCATTGGTATCCTCTTGCTGGGCTCAGGGGTCCTGCCATCAGCTTCTGTAACCCAGCTGAGGATTTACAAAAAGAAAATCTTGTTTTTCCAGACATTCACAAAAGACCAGCTATTGACTCCCAAGGGAAGTGTGACTGCAATCTAAATATTGCTGAGCTTGGTAGAGTGCTCCTCTTCCCCACTCCTATGCTAAGGTCAGAGTGACGAGAAAGGTGACAAGTTACTGAGCCTCTGAGTTACATTTCCCAAAAAGTGCCTTTGGGTGACAGTGCAGATACACTAAAGCCATCAGCCATTGCGTTAGAGCTGACAAAAGACTGATCCATGGACCAAAGAAGCATTTTCTGTGCAATTCTGAAGCACAAAGTTTACTAGCTCTTCTCCTCTCTGCTTTCAGAGAGCTTCAAACAGCCCTCAAGGGAGAGAAAAGGACATCAAGTCACACAGCCATGTCCACTTCATTCACTGAACTCCTGCCCAGTGTCCATCATTCACCACATCATCTTCTGTGTCCTAACAAACTCCTGCCAAGGGCAGCTCCTCCCTCTTTCCTTCACAACTTTCTTTTCTATCTCTTGATAACCAAGAACAGTCCAGAAACAGAACATTCCTCGTGTTGAGCAATTCCTTGTCCTTTCCTTTGAGGAATCCAAGCCAGGGCTGTTCTTGCAACAAATTGGGATGGACAATATCTCCCTCTTTTCTGTTTCAGCCCTAACGTTCACTGAAGTGATTCAGCTTTGCAAATTGAAGTCCTTTTTACCAGAACTGATTTAGCTCTGGCCAGGCAGTGGGTCTGTCTCAGATTCTGGAAGGGGATATGTCCATCTTTGCCCGGTAAGGTCAACCTTGAGATTGACTTCCCGTCCTTTGATACCTGGGTTATGGTCTCTGATCAGTAGAAATGCAGCAAATCTATCAACTTGTTGTTTAAAGATGTCTTTAACCTTGCAGAGAAGTAAAAGTCACAAAACAAGGGTTATTTAGGAACAGAACTTGTCAGGTTTAGCACTCACTGCCTGAATATTTTCTTGCCTGAACACAAATGAAAATATTCTCGCAGAAATACAGGTTCTTCCATTTGCACCAGGATCAGGAAAGTCAAAATAAAGGAGATCATTGCTGTTACCTGCTGTCCTACTGACCAGCTCTGGTTTCTGCAGTGCAGCCACTCTCTGTGGTTCTGTGACCTGAGGAATTCCAGACCACCTCTGTGCCACATCCAACATCAGTTATTTCTCTCTTGCATCAGGTGAGACAGTGACAACGACTCTGCAGTGGGATCATCACCGTTAAAGAGTTTTCCAACCAGCCTGGCCTCACAACTTGTTTGCCGGCCTCGAAGTTAAAACTGAAACTTTCATTTTACTAACATTTTCCTCAGCAATGTACCAGAGGTACCTCAGTCTGTCGTGTTTGCAGAGATGAAAATTATGTTAATGGATGAAGACAGTGCAGCAGACACTCACTCTCGAGCAAACTCTCCCCAGCCTGAAGAATCCTGGGTTTTCTGAAGGCAGTTCTGCCCCAGATTTTCCAAAAGGCTCTCTTCAGAAATGGAATCAGGCCCTTAAAAGTGCCGTCATTTAAATGCATTTACCAATCAAGAGGTTGTCTTAAATAAACCCCAACGTGTTTACGCTCTCATTCCATGTTTAGCTAAACAATGTAATAGATTTTCTTCAGCAAATAAACTAGAATTCAGCAAAAACAAAAGCAGCAAAATCAACCTTCCTCCCCCCCCACCCAACATTACTCTCCAGCAGGCAAAACACTAAATCTACATCAGTGTTTTGGCAGTAAGGAAATATTCTCACAACAACAGTATCACAGCAGTAATGTCTTCTGCTTTGGAAATGTGTTACCTTGATGTTTATATAGCCACAGGAGACCATTCAACAATGGCAATGTGTTAATTCCATTGACATTATCGCTCAAATTCAGTCACAGGGGCTGGTGAATTCTTTTTTTTTTACATGGCTCTTTCATCTAAAAGAGAATAAAGCAGGACATAATGGATGGTTAGTAACATATTGCTAAATGGTTACAAGACACAGGAAATTTCAACTGGGGAATGGGGAAAAACTGAAAAATCCAAGTAAGGCTTGATTAGAACAGAGACTTGTTTTTTTGCCGCACTGAATTATCCCAATTCCTCAGCATTCAGAAGTAAGGAGTCTCAAAAAAACCTGAGCATGTTCTACACTTACATGAGCAGACACTTGTTAGTCCTCTCCAGAACTCATGGGAAGCTCTGACTTATTTGGAGTTATTCACCATGACAAAAACTCACGTAACTTCTGTATTGCTCTCATTTAATTTGACAGTGGGAATGGTTTCTAGCAGATACTAATTTTCATTCACTCAAGATGGAAAGAGCCACAGTTTTACCTAAAATGGGCTAGAAGATAAAATTATAAACATTTTAAGAAATATAAAAATGTCCTAGCTTCAAATTCAGTGGCAATTTAGGGAGGGGGGACAGTTTTATACAAGTAGTTTCTATTTTATGGAGACAGAAAATGGAAGATAAATTGCAAAACTCACCAGCTAATGGGGAAGCTCTGATGCACAATTCAGTTCTTCTGACACCTACGATTTAATGACTAAATCAATGGTGTTATTAGGAAATAGGTGCAGAAAGTGAATATTGACAAAATCCAGACACAGAACCCACAAAGAAAGAGCAGCTTCTAGTCCATCTTATTCAGAATGTATCACCAGTTCTGCTGCCACTCTTCTGAAAGCCACCAGGATTTCCTTGCTGGAACAGTATGAGCCCCTGAGGATGGGAGAGAAAAGCTGTTAAAGGAAATGATATTCCTAACCAACACTGCCTCAGGGATCACATACAGACAGGTATCACCAAACAGAACTTAATTTTATGACCTCACTTTCTGGAATTTACAGGATTACACTAGTTGCTCTCCCAAGTTCATTTGTCTGCCACAGCCATCATAATTCCAGGGAGAAGTAATTAGGGCTGATTTTTTTCTTTTTTTACCAGCAGAGATATTTCCACCTTTCTTTGGCCTTTTGCCTATTTCAGTGGTAAACAGTGAACTTTTGAGTTTGCACACACTAGGGAAGTTAAGTCTGTTTATGTTAAAGCACTTATTTTTGACAGAAATTTTAGTTGTAGAAATACTTGAGGTCGCTGAAGAAACTGTACAAAACATAAGCCTATGGTAACATGTAACCTGATGCTGCCCTTTGCTGTCTTTGTTGAAATCAATAGTAGTTATTTACATTTAGGTACCTGGTTGAATCAGGCACGTATTTCAGAAGGAACATTGTCCTCCTCCTCTCTCTCTCTCTTCCCCAGCAGATTCCCTGCACTTGGAAATAACATTTCCATATTTACATACTCTTTACAGCTACTTTTCCATGTGTTGATAGCACCAGATAACAGACAGCTGCCCCACTGCTGTCTCTGTGCCCGAGTTGTCATCACTGAATCATGACCATACACCCAGCCTGGGCGCTGTAACAGTAATACAAATATTTCTGAGTTTCACTGAAATTGCAACAAGCTGATCTTATCAAAACATAAAATGCAGCTTGAGTGCATTTTATGCACAGACTGTTTACTCTCTCTTACATTTTAATCAGGTTATCAGTTATCTGAAAGCAAACTCCCCGGTTTGGAGCAACACCTCCAGAGCAAGGAGCTGAACTATGTGCAGTTGTTAAGGCCCTTGTGTCTGTCCCTCAACAGCTGCCAATACACATGTCCAGGGGCTCAGCCCAGGCCAGGGTGGGCACCTGCCATCCCAGCTGCACAGGGATACCTCTGTGGTGAGGGGGAGGCAGGGGGACACATCAAGGAATTAAAATGACTCCGAGGTTCCAGGCTTTCTAGCAAATCTGCACTGCTTTCTCATTTTATCTCTCACCTTGAGAAAACCATCTATATTAACAGTTTCCAAGCAGGAGTACAGGCCTGGTAGGATGTGCCACAGTAGGAGAATCCTTGCCCAGTTCACAGGAGCATTGATTTCAGAGAGAGTACAAAGCGTCACGGTGCATCCAAGTGTGTACCAGTAAATGCACTCGGTTTGTTTGGCTTCTATAGACAGATGCACATCTGTCTTACTACAATTAAAACATGAGCTGACAGCACTGCCTAGATGCCAATAGTTTGTTCTGACTGCACTGGCAGAATTCAAAGGCTTCCTTAGGTAGCAGTGCAATGGGATCAACAGGCACAGGTTATCAGCACAAACCCCCTGCATTTTCCTTTGCAGAAATGCTTTACGATGTGCAATCCCAAGCTGTTATCATGTTCCAAGAACGCCAAACTGAAAAATGCTCTTGTACCACTGACACTTGCTGTGAAACAACAACAGGTCAGGCTCTTTGTTTTGCTCCCAGGAAAGCCCATTTACTTATTAAGCATAGGAAGCATTTCCAGCAGGGTGTCTATTGGGAGAGCCACAGCAGCAGCTATTTGAACTTGTGTCGCTCACTTCAGGGTATTGTAAATTGATGCTGTAACCTCAGAACTCCCACCATGAATTTCTGAACTTTTAATATATTTTTCCTGCCTAGCCCATTCTAACCTAATGGAAATCTGATACACAGCCCAGACATTCATAAAGTGACAAATTTCTACACTCAGACTGATTTCTGACATCCACATAGCATGGTGAGTTTTTGTATGGTGGCTCAATTAACAAGTTAAGCGATTCTCTGAGAATACATCTAGTGCCATCTTTTAAGGAGAGAAGAAAATTATCACTGCAATCTTACTGAAGGAGTTACATTTTATATATATCCACGCATTTAGAAGAGAAAATGTGACTCTTCATACACATTAGGGTATAATTTAAGGAAATGAAATCTCTGGTGTGACTTAAATTACAAGGAATCAAAGAACACTTCCAAAGTATATGAAGCTTTTCTGCTCATACAACATCCTTCACTAATTATTACTGAACAGTATGTGTTCAGTGCTGTATTAGATCATAGTTCATGTTATGCATATTCGCAAGTAAAACTCAGTTGCATATTACTCCTTGTGAGCAGCCCTCCGTATCTGTCCTCAGAGAAGGAAAAGAATGTGACTGTGTGGGCAGGTCCTGAGGGTAACTGTTAGATATATGTAACAATGCACACGAGAAGCATTATGTCTAAAATACCTTTGCCCTGCTACAGGGCCTTTCACTTGTAGTTACAATAATAATATCCCTCCACTAAAACTAAATGAATACCATTCCATTGTGGTTCTCATATGCTTATACCATATATGAACTTTGTTTATATTCAATTTCTAGTGGAACTCACTGTTGTTTGCAGGGTCTCTGAAAGACATGGGAGAGAAAAAAAAAATAGGCTGGGAAATAAAAATTGAGAGGGGGATATCCCTGTCTAATCTGAGAGCAAAAACTACTTTTTACCATAGATAGGCTTTAGATAGGCAGTTTCCTTCAATAGGACAATGTAGTTAGAAAGACACTGCAAAGTGTTCCTCCCACTGGGATTATATAATGGAATGTTTTTGTACCAACTATAGACACAATCATTTAATTGCGCAGATAAATCTTACGTGCAGGCAGAAGTGTGATTTTACTTCTTCCCTTGGTAGAAGTGATTTGGTTTTCCCGATTCTGCCATCAGTGCGTGGCCTCAGCTCCATCTTCCCGAGCAGGAAGCCTGCCAGATGGCTCCAGGACCTGATCTCACCTCCAGGCTGCTTCACAGAACTGACACTGTCTTACAAGATTTCATCCAAGCTTGAAAGCTTCCTATCTCTTCCATCAGTCTCATAAACATTTTCATCCCTGATTAGAATTTTACTTCTCAAAAAGTATCTCAAAACACTTCACAGCCCCACAAGTGGCGTGTTTAGCACCTACTGCTGGGCTCAGTTACACCAGCACAAACCCCACACCACTGCAAAGAACTGGGATTGAACTGATCAGGATTTACACTGACGAAGCTCAATGCATTATTTAAACCCTTTTACAGAAGACTAACTGTCAGGAGATGCTCTCTCTCCCCACTATAACATGCTGCACATTAAGAAAATGGAAACACCCAGTGGGCTTCTTACAGAGAAATTAAGAAAAAAAAAAAAAAGGGGAAAACAAAGTCAGGGGGCAAACAGATTTTGTGTGAAAAGCAAGTATAGAGTGGATCTGTTTTCCTGCCAAGTGTCAATATTAATGGTAACAAAGTGAGCTCTTGTTTTTGGTTGCCATGGCCAGGAACACACAATCCTGTAAACACCCTATGAGGATTCTCATTCCCTCTGCTTTGAATCAGACTATACATTATGCAAAGGACATATGGTACAGTAGCAGAAAGCCCTAAGAACTGAGTGAGGTCCAAACCAGCAGTGCAATGTAGTCTCTCAGAAGTTTCAAGATAGATCTCGGTCGTCCATTTTAGGGTGAGGGGTTGGTCTCCCCCTTCTTTTTTCCCCCTCCCTTCCCTCCTCTGTCCTAGGGCCCCCTCTAGTGCTACCGGAGCAGCCAGTGTAGCTCCCGAATGACACGGGATGAACTCTGGGCACTCGGCTACGGAGATGCACTCACAGCCAGCAGGACCTTGCCAACATGCCGTGCACAAAGCTGTCCTGAAGGGGGAGAGCTCAAAAACAGCTTTGAAGACTGGAACAGGGGCTCTGGAGTTGGCTAACAAGTGCTTGCTGATGGGTGTTATCCTCATAGTTGTATTAAATAAACAGCAGCAGCAACAAAAATGTCTATCCAAGGAGACATGTCTTTAACTCTCTGGTGAGATTCGCCTGGGATTCTCCAAGTATTAACTTGAAAGGGCCATTTGAGTGAAGTTCAGTCATCCTCCAGGAGCCAACAAACCCAGATGCTGGTTCACAATGCTACTGGTTCCACCTTGCCCTGCAAGGACAGCAGAGAGTCCCACAAAGGCATAACTGGGCTGGGGTACAGCCTGTGGTGCAGTATCCTGAGGTTACTCCCCAAATCCTGAATAGTATCATAATTTAGCATTAGTGGATCCCCAGTTATCAATTAGAAGGGAAAGAAAATAATTAACATTCAGCCTACAGTGAACTTCTTACCATCATCTTCAACCGCAAGAGCAAAGCTTCTTCATCCCAGTTTTAGGTGACTAAGAAAGAGATCACAAAATCTGTGCCTGCTGCTTTTTTTTGTGTGCTTCTCAACTCATTTACCCTGCCCACCTAGTCCCCTAAAAATATGACAAGCACCTGCAGGAAAGAAAGAACCAAACTGTGCTTGGTGCATAACACTGTACACACAGGTAGTACACCACAGATGTTTCACCTTCACTAAATATCAACACCACTGGCAAAAGCAGGGTACGGAATTTAACAATGTTGTGAACCCACCCTGGATGGTAAAACTTTGTCTGTTCTCACCTGGGCCCTCACTCAGTCCATTTTGTCTCCTATCAGCTTCAGCTGTCATGCCTTCCTCTCTTCCTGGTCCCTTTCTCCCTGACCATATGGTGTTTATTTTGGCTGCAAAAGACATTAATTTCATTATTCATGAGGAAATCTCACTTTAATTAAGGGGAAAAAAACCCAACAACCAAAAGACAACAACTGCCAAGCCCCAGTACATGATAAAATTAAGGAGATACTCAGTATCTTCCTTAATCTGCTATTTTGGTTGTGGAAGGAAACATTATTAGCTTTAGAAGAAAATGCTACAGCATTTGTCAGACAGTGGGCAGAAGCCACTAATGACAGCTGTGCCCAACAAAATTAATTCTTAGGAAAACACTAGTCCTCCTCGTCTCAGAACAGATAAATACTCAGTGGTCTTAACTACACATAGATTATATAAACTCAGTGCCAGGAAATGAAAATTGCATTAAACAGCCAAACCCCAGTACTATGTACATTAACAGTACTTTCACCTTAACAGTGAAAGACAGCTTACTGTGTGCAAAAACAATGCCCAGTAACAGCACAGAAAGTGTATTAACTCCCCACAAATTACTCTCAGCATCTGATTCAAAATAATTTCTTTTTCCATTTGCCTTGGAACAAAAACGGTTTTGCTGTTTGCCTGAAAGTCTTAATAGTGTGGCTTCACAGTAGCCAAAAAGGATTTGGTTTTTAATCAATTACTGTCAGGAGAGGGGAAGGAAGAAAAAAAAAAAAAAAGGAGGAAGTAAAAGCCTCACCCCACTTGGTCACAGACCTCACCTTTATGTTTACTTCAGACACCAGACATTCCTGTCCCTACGGCTTCACAGGGAAAAACCAAACCAAAAACATACCACAGCGATGTACTTCAGCAGCTGCCATTTACTTGTCTGGCACATCAGAAAGACACCTGGGAACACTGTGATGTCAGGAACAATGGCTACCCAGTAAATTCTGAAGACTGACACAGTGTTTACCTTTGATATGCAGTTTGGTAAACTGATCTTGCCTAGGCTTGGATTTCAAGTTATAACCACCAGGATTAGACCGAAACAAACGAGATTACTTCAAGTAATCGCTAACTGCAGTTTTACTGTAATGCTTTTTTTCCTGAAAATTCCACAAGATTCTATGGCCAAGCTTCAGAAGATACCACCCTAAGTGAGTATTTCTGTTCATAAGGGTTTGAAGTTCTTGCTCCAAGCACCTTTAGGCATGGTGCTTCAAACAAACGTCGTGTCCCCACGCATCCAGAGATCTCGGCATCTTCATTCCAGAATATGGCTCCTTGAACTGATGAATTGCAGAAACTGTACTTACAGAGAGATGATTTCACACACAGAGAAGAAGAAGAGCTCCTTCAGTGCACATCAGCAGTTACACCCCTTGATGAAGAAGGCCCACAGCTGAGCAACACACTACTCAGTCAGTAGCAGGAGGGCAGGGCTGGAAGGAGGTGGCCCGTGCAGTTCAGTCTCTCAGTAACTTCTTGGGTTTGAGAAAAAGTCCTTGAGCTGCTCAAGAGCATCACGGGAATAAAAAAATGATAGATTAAAAAAAAATGATAGATTAAAAAAAAATAAACAAAAACCAGGTAAGAGAGTCGAACACAGGACAAGGCAAGTTGCACAGCTGCATAGTTTGAACATCAAAATGAGTTTAGAGTAGATCAGCAAATTCAGCTCTCTTCGCTGACAGGAACAGTTCCACTTACTGTTATAGCTTTCCTTAAGCAGCAAAAATTCAAATCCTTCTCAAGAAGCAGGACTGGAAGCCAAAAGAAAACTCAAGACCAGGCATTTTAGGAAGCTCTGGAGAAAAAAAAAACAAACAAAAATACAACCCCCCAAAAAGCTTAATGCCAAGGAATCTTTAAGAATAACAAAAGAACCAATTTCAGTGATAGACTCAATTAAGAAAATGAAATGCTTTATACATCAAACCATGCTAAAGCGTGTACCTAAGAATTTAAATGTGATCTTTAAGTTAGCAGTACATTTAGGAATACACATTAGCCAAAAAGTCTGTGTAGTGTGTTCCACTTGAAAAAGCCCTATTCAGAAGTACATCCTCACAGTTGTTTTCCATTTCTCATAAGAAGCTGATTTATGTTTTCCTGTGCTTTCTTCTAAAAACCCTGAAGATCATACTTGATTGTCTAAAGTTCCCTCAGCCTTTTACCAGTCAATGACTACACAGTATTCTGTACACTGCAAACTAAAGAGCAAACACTGAAAACATATTACTACTGAAAATACCCATTTGCTTTTACCATTCAGCTGCCTCACCTTCTCCACACCAACTGCATTCACCCCACCTATTACTTGTAGTAAGAGAACAAGTTACACAAACAGTTGCTAATACATCGAAAATAAACGTGCTCACTTGCTTATAAACTACCTTTTGTTCAAAACAAAACCCCCAGAATATGAGAATAAACTTGCAATGCAAAGTTTGATGTTGCTTCTTTTTACCCGCAGGCCATTTGCCATTCTTACAGTCAAGGAGATTAATCACAGTGCATTAAGTGCTGGTTTGTACAGCCAAATATTCTATGTGACCCCGCTCCCCACGTGATGCCTTCCCCCCTGTGCTGTTCATCAGCATTCAAAGATACCAGGATGGGTGAAAAAGAATTCACATCATGTCTCGATGGGGAACTGAACCCGTTGCAGGCAATTCTTGGCAACACTGGCTGACCTGGGTCCTGGGTCACACAGACCAAACCCACCCCAAGAGCTCTGGCAATCTTCAGAAAACAAAGGGGCTCCCATCATGTCCCCCCAACCCCTTTTATTTCTTATCCAAGAAATAAAAGGAAAGAGGAGTAGTACTCTTTCCAGAACCACGGTACCCTGTGCCCTCTCAAACAAACAGAGACAACAGTACATTTCAACTTTATTAGAAAAAAAACCCCAGGAGTTTATACAAAGCTCTGCATTTTACAGAAAACCAACCCTCCCCCCTCCACCAATCACAAAGAAATCCGACATTGCAAGCTGTATGCATTTTCTGTTTTCATATACATACATATATATATGTACATACACATATATATATGTGTGTGGGCGCACGCGTGTGTATATATAGTGTGTGACGTATTTTTTTTGCATGGTTTGCATTCATTATTGTACAAAGTTAACATTCAGTAGAAAAAAAAAAAAGGATCTTTGTTACCATTATTTTCTCATATAAATAACTGTGAGCAGTCCCTCTGCAGATAGATAAAAAACACCTTTTCGTGTCATTCTGTAAAAAACAGACATTACTGAAATGGTACTGAAATCTTTCAAGTTTTTTTTCAATACCACCATAAAAATATCATCTAGCCCCCAATTCAAAATGCTTGTCCAAGGCATTAGAAGAGAAAGGACTGTAAGACAATTCTGGAAAGATCAGTTCTTTAAGCCAACATTCAGGTAGATAATTTTTGCTGGACCTCATACATTGGTGCGAAATGAGCACAAACAGGAGACCAAGCTCTCTCTGTCTGCCTGGAAAAGCTGGTTCTTTTGTCTACTGTCACTGAGTCAAATTCCAACAAAGCACCCAGCAGTGTGAAGGAGCTGACAGACTCTCAGTTCACCCTCTCTGCCCTATGACAAAGCCACAGACTTCCTTGATGCAATTAAAAATCTCCTCCAGCTCAGCAAATTTTTCCTACTCCATCCACCTTAAAAGGAGCTGTTGGACTAATCATGGAGTGGTTAGACAGACATCAGGTTGCTGAACTACTGGGAGAAAAACTTAGCTAGAGGGAAAAATGCAAGACAACAAAAAGGAAGAAAATGCTATAGAAAAGACCTACTGAGTGACTCCCAAAGCTCTGGTTTGAAGAAGAAGGAACAGCAGAGAGATATGAATTGCAGCACAGAACATCCTTGTGTTTACTGCAGTTAACGGTGACAGCGTGATCCAAGTTAATTAACTTCCTGGTAAACAATCAGTCTTTCCGTCAAGCACCACGATGGGGAGAAGATTTTGAAGGCAATACAAGTGGTTGTGGTGATAACAAAGGTAATGAAAGTGAAGAACACAATGATGCCAATTAAATGGAGAGCAATGCCAATGAAGATGTTTCAACTCCCAGAGATGCTGGCAACAAGAAGATGGTTGTATGGTTGGTGTTGATGATGGCCAGAATTCATTCATATGTCCATGTAGTCATCATCTTCATCAGTATCACTTTCCAGTGAGGACTCCTGGCTTGAGGTCTCTAAGATTTCCAAAGCTGGCTGACAAAGGCTCTCCTTCTTTACATTCGCTGCAGACTGAGCAGACAAAATAGCAGACTGATCCCAAAAAGAGAGAGAGAGAATATATTGCTAAATAGTCAGGATAAACCCATGATCACAGGGATAAAAGCCCACTGGTTGTTACTCCTTCACATTCAATGGCTCTCTTACTTCTATAAGAGATATGATATCCTAATGGGAAACAATATGACATTTACCAGAGGGCTTCCCCACAGTTCAAGTTCTGGTAGCTTCCACTACCCTAAGAATTGCACTGGCTCACTCAGACATTTTGGTAATTCTTTCCAATTCCCTTAGAAAAGGGATAAGGACTAGAATAGCTCTGATTACACCCATGGCCAATATTTCACCAGTCCTTAAAAAACTGGCTCCTGCTGGTAACAGGTACCACCTTCTTCCACTACTTATATTGCCTCTGGTTATGAACTGTTGCTTCTTTCATACAAGTATTTTACTGAGGGGAGAATTAAGGTAAAAACGATAATCTAAAAAATTACTGTTTCCCTTTTATTACCTTTAATTTTTGCTTGGTCTCTTCTGAAATGCTGCCCTTTGGAGAAAGGAGGGTGGGAGTGGGTGGAGTGACAGTGATCTCAGGTGGAAATTTGGTGACAGATGAAGGTATGAAAAGCTTTGGCATGTTGGGCAGAACGCGAGTTTTTACTCGGGTGCCATCTGTCTTGTTCTGCTGACTTCCCAAAGTCTGTGAACTGGAGCTGAGTTCAGGTTTGGAACTGGAGGCTAAACAGAAAACAGTAAGAAAAAACATGTTAGAAAGTTATCTAGGATTTCAGGTGTCAAAGAAGAGGGAAGAGTTCATTGTTAGACATATGGCTGGCTCAAAAGGCCTTTTTTTCAAGCCTTGCATAAATCAAAGCTTAGAACCAGAAGAAATTGCCTCAAGATTGTGTAATGACAACTAGAAACCAGTAATAATTAAAAAATATCTTACTGGAGAGCAGAAACTCAACCTGACCAAGCATGATAAAGTGGCAGCATAGCACTGACCCACTACACCTAGTTAGAAGGCCACTACAAACACCATCTTCCCACTTATTTCAGATACAATCATCCCATCTTTGCATTCTCTCTCTCTCTCCATTCTGTCATGCAACAAATAAAGCTCCTTAGCTTCAGTTTTGAGTCTTAATTTCCTCCACCACAGCACTGCCTCTTGAGAGAGGAACTCCTCAACAATTTAAGAAGAATCTATGGTAACACTCGTCAAAATTTCCTCATTACTCTCTTCAAATCCTGCCATAAAACCCTCCGTGGTGTGCTCATGCTGCTGTCTCCCACACTAGTTAGCATCATTTCCACATTATGCCCAAGTGTCTCAGCTTGTGGTCTTTACAACCCAAACTTGCTAAGAGAGTTAGTTAAGTACATCTCATAAGAAGGATCCAGCCCCTCCCTAGGCACTGTCACATTACAAATAGCCACACAACAAAAACCAGGAGATGACCACACTTTCACATTAAAAATTGAAAATTTGTTAAAAGATATTCGTTACTAATAATACTGCTTCATATGGAGTCAAAATTATTTTTTTAAGAAGCTGTATAAATGAAAACACCAGAGCCTTTCTCAGTCTGATAATAATGACAGGGGCTCATATACATTTTTTCAGGTTCAGTATTGTCAAATCCATTTCTAGCAGGTTTCTGGACTGGACAGGGCCACTTATACACAGCAAAATAAAATGCCAGTTTCCTAATGCTATCCTGAGAAACAAGCAGCAGTAGAACAAAGTACTAAGGGATGTAAAATTGAATTGTATGTTTTCAACTGTGCACAGGAAGGCAAGAGCTGCCACAACAGATGAGGCACAGCTTTCCATCAAGGTCAGTGACCCATCTCCATGGGCAGTCAATCCTTTCAGACAGTAATCAGACACAGGATAATCTGCCTCTCACAAATAAGGAAAAACAAGATACCCCAAACATGAATATCTGGATTATGCTCGCCTGAAATACCGGGTTTTACATTTTTTTCAACTAAAACACCAACTCCTACTTCTCTTGGGAGAGGGCAGAGGAGGGATAGAACACATTAACTGCTATAATGCTGGTTTTTATGATTACTCAGATTGAGTCAGGTTTTGTGAAAAATCGTTTCCTTCTGCTAAATATTCCAACAGTGTAATCCAAAGTGTTATCATAGTGCCCCACGTAGGATTTCAATTAGAAGAAAAATTCTACCTTAAAGGAGGCACAAACCACACTGCTTGATAGCCTGGGACTGGGAGGTTTTTTTACTTGGCTTTGCTGCCATGATAATGTTTAGCATGCGAGACATGCACCAAAGAGAATTACCATGAAGGGGTGACAAGGCACTTGCCCAAGAATGCCTCCAAACCCTGGAATACTTGACTGGAAGGCAAGCAGAGAAACTGAGGAATATCAGTCCCAACTCTCCAATCGATCAGTGCCTACAGACTGAACCACAGCTCACCACCCCATTTCAGAATTCCCTGAAGCACAGGAAGCTCATACCTGGGGTACAAACATGTCCTGAATTTGTGCTGGTCACGGACTCCACTTGCCAGCAAACAGGCTCTGGCGATGGTGCGACAGTAGCCATTTTCATCTGCTGACAAAGCCGTGACTCCTGCTGCTGAAATCCAAGCCCCTCCAAAGGCACTTCAAGCTCTTCTTCCTCTTTAGTAATGAAATATAATTCACAGATTAAGAGACATCCTGATCTCTCTCCTAAGCCTCAATCTTTTTGCTATCTAACCAACTGGCAGAAAAATTTTTTTAACCCTTGCTCTATTCTTTATAATTTGACTGAGTGAAATTAAACGCTGGCAGGCTGAGATGGCAATACCAACTTTTTCATACTTGGTGCCATCAATTCAAACTCTTGGAAAAAAGCAGATGTCATTTAAAAAGCAAAAGAAAAAAACTTTGTGTATAACATTTTGTTATCTCTGCACATCTGCAAAAACATAAGCAACTGAGCATTTCCTTTGGAGATGTGAGGGTTGGAACACCTGCCACACGTGCAGAGCAAAATCCATCACCCTTAACGATGAGCCAGTGTGATCAATGGGTCCCCCTCTGATCTACAACCACAGGGACATCCTACACTTACTTAGCTCACTGCTAAGTACGATTAATCACTGTGAACATGGAATAACAGGGCCAAAGCCATTTTTCATGAAACAATATCAAGTTCTACTGAATGCCCACATTTCACTGATAAGTCCACTGTACTTCCATAAATACATTAGCCTAAAATTCCCACCTTCTGCTATTCTAGAACTTGGGATGTTTGTGACTCTGAACCCATGTATGTGTGTGTACAATCTTATTATTATGTACCAGCTGTATCTGCTTTTAAATAATGCAGTGTTAAACCACCTTTCTTACACACTGAGCTGCATATTGTACATTACAGGAGTAATTTTTACTGAGCTACCAAGAGCTACTGGTGCCCTTTCTGGAAAGGGCAGACAAACAGCAGCAAGCCTTTCAAGGCTATGGTCACACAAACAAGCTTTTATTCTCTCTTAAAAATGAAGACATCCTTCCAAAACAACGGGCTGTCCTGTCTGATTTGAATCACCTTATTATTTACACAGGCTAAGGTGTGCACAGGCAGCTACCACGGACCACCAGATGCAATAGATATTCACAGTCTCACTTGCTCTAAAATCCTTTGTATGTCCATGCTCTAAAGTAATTTAGGATTTTGACAGTGCAACGTCTTAAAAAGGAACACATATTTTAATTTTTCCTCATTGGAAAAATGCTCCCACCCACTCAAGTGTTGAAAACACTTCTCCATCTTTACCAATATAGACAAGAATTTGGAATTTACCATGGTAATATTCTCCTGTACGAGAGTTCCCCTTGCAGAAACTGCTTAAGACAACAGAACAGCTTAACATCAGATCAATGCAGTTTAAGAGATGCAACTTTTTAAACAAATTAGACTTCCTATGGTTTTTGAATAACTTGTATGAAATAAAAGCTTACCAAAGCAGGCTGTAAGTTCTTTCATCCACTAATTTTCATTGGTAAAGAAAAGAACCCATCATCTAAACTTGTAGCTGAAAGCCCATATAAGCTTTAGGACAAATGAGACTGCTTGTAGAAAATTCTCCAATAGTTCCCAAAAAGGAAAGGTCACCCACTACAGCACAAATCACAGGCAGCTTCTGTTCTGTGATGTTCCACTCACTATCAAGCACAAAATGGAAAGGTCTAATGCAGAAGAATTCTCAGCACTCTCTTGCACATCTCTCTCTGGATATGTCAAAATACAGCATTGGAAATAGGAAAATAATAGTTGCATCTGTACATGTATTAATAGACCAGCTCAGCTTCGAAACAACACAGAACGAAGTGCTCAGCTACAGGGATCTTGACTAGGAAAATCCTAATTCATTGTTTCCCTGCTGAAGAAGCAGAGGACAGCGAAGGATCACTCTGGGTGTTGCCTGCCCTTTACACCAGACACAGAAACCATTTAACCACACTGACAAAGTAGAGCCTGTAGGAAGGAGGATCAGCCCTAATGTGGCCTGAAGCCAATACACACATATCCCATCACACTGCCAGAGCCTGACGACAGGCTGTACCCGAAACCCAGAAGACTCCCACACTGAAATGGCTTCAAGACACTTGATCAGAAGATAGGAAGAAACACTACACCAACATTTGAAGAAAAGCAAGATGAAAATTGTCATTTCAGAAGATTACAAGACAGCTAAGAAGTCAACTGCTTTTTAACTTGCTCCAACATTCCAGAATCACAGTCTTAAGTACCTAGGGTAAGTACTAACAGAATCTTTCTTATCCACTTATTAACCAAGAATACAAACCAGCAATTAACTTAGCAGGCACAAAACTATATACAAATAAACTGCAAATCCTTCAGCCTCAGCTCTACTGCTAACAGAGAGCAGTTTTGTAAGTACTCAACTACTAAACTACATTAGGGACTTATTAGTTCACAATTCAGAATAAGAGCTGTGATTTGTATTATTGTTTAATGACAAAACTCTACCTCTTATGCTGATTACAATATTTGTTTAATTGTAAGATGTATCATTGCTTAAATTGATTTGCTGTACTTTATTTTAACCAAATTATGCCCCACTGACAAAAGCTCTTTTGAGCAGCCTATTTCTAGGAAGATGCTGCAAGACTGCCATCAGTCTATATTCTTAATCTCCACCTTCCATATCATATTTTTGTTAAGTTTTCAGGATGCACTTTTGCAGTGGAGTAAAATTAGATTTAAATTTGAATAAAATTATCTGTCAGCCATTTTTAATGCAGAAGTAAACGGAAATGAAAAGGCAGGATTCTGGCACACTAAGTGTGTATTTCTATCACTGCACTTCTGCAAACAACACTTGTTAATATTCTATTAGGTTGTGCCTTTCAGTACATGAGAAATCAAGAACCACTGCCTGTTAATCAATCCCTTGCTGTCAGAGATGTTAAATACAGGTACAGAATTCTATGCCCTCATTGGGTCATATACTTTATTCTTTCTGAACTATAATTTCAATTTTTTTAAAAAAATAATCACTTGAGTGGCATTACTTCTAAGTTAAAAATAAAGTTAATGAACAAAATATTTTTTAGAAATCTTGAAAAAAAAGAAAATGTTGTTGCAGGGATATATATCATAACTGATACTATTCATACTTTTATATTGCATAGATATTTGTTCTATTTTTTTATTACAGACAAAAAGGTCAAAACAGAGAAGGGCAATCAAGAAGACATATACAGTTGGATCTCTTTATTATTTGTCTAAAACAGATTTCTGAAGAGAATATCTTGATATTTGCCTTGAGGAAGACGCTGTTATAGCCCCGAACATAATGTCCTAGTTCTTCTAATAAAAACTTTCCCCAGGGAGGTAAAGACTCCACTAACTCATGAGCCACAATATTCTGCACAAGTACAAGAACACAAGAATATAAGTGCAGCACATTCAGAAGGTGTTCAGAAGCTCAGATTTAATATCAGTCAATAAATCTTTTGGTATCACCCAGCACTTGTCCTGGCAGGTTTTCAAACACTAGCTCTACAACCCCAGGTTAAAATAAAATCCGTTTCTGAAGACATTGATATGCAACAGACTCTTGTCCCCAGGCCGAGGACGGGACAGGTACTGTCCTCTGGAGACCCACTTAGCACTCTCACCTTACAACACAACACACAAAAATTAAGCACACAGAGAACAGCACAGATTTGCAATGCACATCACTACTGACACCGGAAAGTTCATCTCCAGTCAAGCTGCATTACGAGGATCTTTTTTAGCCTTCCCTCTCCCAACAACTGCCTAAATACACATAAAATAGTAAACACATAGAAAGAGGGACATCATACCTTTCAACATCTCCCTGCTTTAGTGAGGAAGAAACAAGCTGACAACAATTCAAGGCAACAACCTACTCCAGCTTTCCTCTCCAACCTCTTCCCACTTGTTGCCAGGGTAACCAGTGTTTGCAGATGCCTATAGCGGGCGCCTGGGTTCATGACTTCATCACAGTTAATATCCTCTCCCTGTCTCTCTTTATACACAGAATATACTACATACATACATCCACGCACTATAAACACACAGGTTATACAATCCTGCGACCGTTTTTATACTGAGACCGTTCACTTTGCTATTCTGATGTATCTAAAACGAGAAATAGCACGGGCAAAACTAATCACTTGGAAATCTGCAGATGTGGAGAAAGTTTAAAAGCAGTAGTGCTGTAACCAGTAAACAGCTGCTCTGGTCTCTCTGCACTGCACACTTAATCATTTGATTTCATCATGCTGTCAGGTATGAGAGACATTAACATTAGTGTTATAAAACATTTTATGTGGAATTTCAAAAAAATCCTTTAGTCATGCACTAAACCTCTTACATGACAACTAGAGACAAGCCTAGAAAATGTGACTAACACCTGGAAAAAAATGTTTTCCAGTTTCTGACGGAAGCAGTTTGAAGTATTACAGCACAGGTATGTTAAAGAACATAAGTAACACACAGTGCATGCACAAAGCCCCATTTCATTGTATGAAAGAGGAAGGAGCTGAGCTTTGAACTCCAGAACGGAATACTAACATGGTTTCAAAAGAAAATACAAAGAGAAATGAACAGACAACAACCTGAACTGCTTAAGTAAAGCACTTGCATCACTTGCCTTCACCCCTCTGCAAAACACCTTCCCCAGCAACTCTGTGTGTCAAGACAAGAAGTCTGAAAATACATCAATATGATTTAGTAGATCAGTACTACCTTGCCATCCAACCACTTCAAAAGAAAACAACTGAATTCTGTGTCCCTACAGGCTCAAGGAAATGCTTATTTTTCTAGTCCCAGGTACCCTCTATTTTACTGGCCACCCATAGCAATTGCTCACAGAACTCATTTACCACATAATGTGGAGACTTTTTCATGGTGATGGAAACAGGTCTGATCCTTTGCTCCCTGACATACTGGAGTAAGTATCTTACCACATTTCCAAAGAACAGTACTAATGTGAAAACAATTCATTTTCTGTATTCCATCTGCCTTGCCCTCCAGCTGGGAATTAATACAGCTTTTTTCCCCACACAGCAGTTGCAAAGGCCATGGAAAGCTTGAATTCAAAGGAGCTCAGAGTTTCCTCATAAACTGTGCATAAAAGTCCATGGAAAGACTGCACTGGAACACAGGTTGGTTCAGTAAACACGGTGAAGGATGCTGACCAACAGAAACAATGGGAATATCAGCCATGAGGCACCACACCACAGCAGGCAGTGAGACTACCTGGTTCACCACAGGATGTGGCAGGTATATTTGATAACCTTTCCTTACACATTTTCTTTCTCTACGTTCATTCCAAACACCCTGCCATGAAATTTATTTCTAAAAAACCACCCCCAAGTTATAGCTGTAGAACCAAGTATTTGACTTGAAATGCCAAATTCAGGAAATTACATTCAAAGCCAACACAAAGTCGTATGTTAAAAATTAAGCACCAGAGTACTTTTGGCAGTGAAAAGCTGCAGAACACAAGTTCTATTGCCCTCTGAAATGAGAGAAATTCAAGCAGTCTGGTGAACAGAAGTTCTCACTGCAATAGCATGGCACACTGCTATATTTATCAGTAGGGTCCTGAGCAGGGAGAGGGTACTGTACAATTATACGAGACATACCCCAAAATGCCTCCTAATGCTGAGATCAGAACAACATTAATGAGATTAAAACAGAATGCTGCTGTGAAAGTGCTTCCTGGAAATAGTCCCTGGCCCATACTAACTCCCAAGCTACAAGGTCCCTTTAACAGCCACACAGGGGCCAGTCTAATAGCACAGACAGTGGAATTCCTGTGTCCAAAACCATTTCCTGCCACCACCAAGTGTTCTAGAGGTGCAGAAAGCTGGCATGCATGCTGGTAAAGAAAGGCCCTGAAGTTCAATAATAAATTTCTCTCTCTTGTTCTTTTAAACAAAACAAAACTTCAATTTAAAAGAGCAAACAATGGGCCTAGATCCAAAAGGCAACACTTTGATAGTCAACTACGTGAACTTTCAAATGGCACTATAAAACCCCAGCTAATTGATATCTGTGTTTAGTATCTGACTCAGCAAGCCCCCATCACCTGGAGAGCACCACACAGCAATCCAATCCTGTGGATAGGAACAGTCACTTGTTTGCTTCTGAATTTTCTGTACTAGTTATCACGAAAGCCTTAAGACCTTTCCTTCACCATCAACAGTTCCCCCTCCTCTGCCCTGACAGCCAGCTAAGCACGATGAAATTAGCAAAAGCAGTTGGTGAAAAAATCTCTGAAATTCATATAATAGCACCCCACAATTTCCTAAGAACTCTGTAAGCAGTGTAATACCTGTGCAGAAGGCTTACAACTACAGCTCTCTTCAGTCTTCCTTTGTGCAGGAACGTATGTAAATTTTGTGCTGCTGACAGCAATCTAAAACTAGTGAAACTGAAACATATTGTAACCACGTTACCCTGTTCTTTTACAAAAGGTCTCCAAAAACGTGTTTCACTAGTGCAAGACATCCACAGGGCAGTGAATCCCCAAGATTCTCAGGGGAATCCAAGGGTGCACAGGGCTAGAGAGCCTTTCAGACCACAAACCTGCTCTAACTGCACCAAACCCCTGGCTTCACACCATCACAAGTCACACCCGGCAAGCTGCCACCCCTGTCCTATTTGTTCTTACTGACCCAACACAGGTACATAAAAACGACAACAGTTTTAATGTCAAAGGATTTTCTGCACAGCATTGGACTGAACGAATAAAACTTAAGAAATCTGAGGTGTAGAGATCAGAAACAGACATTAAGCGTACTGAAAAAACTCTTCTGGAATGAGTTTGTTCCGACAGAAGGTAAATCAGCACACTTACAAAGGGAAGAGAAAGACATGACTGACTGGTACTGCCTGAGCACTCAGCAAAAAGGAATTAAGAAGCCATTCACAAACAGGAAACCCCTGCTGGCATTCAGCAGGTGAAGTTGTTTTCAGAGTGCACCCATTGTGAAAAATAAAAAGCCTCAAGAAAAGCAAAGATCAGACAAGGGGAAATGAAAATACCAATGCTGAGGAGGCTGAAGCAGTGAGAGATCAGAGAGAGCAAATGCAGAGCTCGCTGGAGGAAGCCTGGGTGACTTCTATTAATGACTCTGCAGTTACTAACAGGTGGGCAGGAGCTTCTACCCTGGGATGGAACCAACGGTGTGGGGCTACAAGTATTTAAAGAAGAGTTTCTAAAGCCCTGGAAACTGAGGAAGACAGCTATCAAAACACCAGGACAAGTCAACACTGGAAATGAAGAAGAAAGTGATGAAAGTAAGATGCATACAAGTGACACAAGAAAACAGAATAGAAGGTGTGCATTTAAGAGAAAACCTTCATGCCAGGAAACCGCAATATGAAGGCAGCTCACGAGGCCACAGGTCCTTGGCCAGTCCAACTTTTTCTGTGTTTCAGCTTTTTTGCGTCATGTGTTGAGAAGAATTCTGTGCTATAAAGCACAATTTTGAATTCAGCAGAAAAAGCAAGGTAAGACACTGACTGCAATTAAGACAGTTGAACGTTAAAGTAATTTAAAAAGTATCTGAAAGTTTGAATTGAAATGCATAGTCAAAATAAGGCATGGCCAACAGGGCCAAATACTTCGGGCATTTTTGCGTAAGCAGAAGGTTCTCAGTACACAGAACCAGAGGCTCTTAAAATCTGTATTTGTCTTTGGAAATTTATGACAAGCAAACTGAGCAGACACTGAGATCAGTATGCAGTTAAGCTCAACTAAAGATGGCAACCTACAATCTCCACTATTTCATTACGACAGAAACGGGAGTTGTGGAAGCCCACTGATGTCTGGGTATCTGGAAGCTGTGAGGAATCCAGGTGAACCCTTGTGCCACGCACTGTTTTAATACAAAGACAGATGCTGTCAATGCAATGTTGACATTCTCTGTACTAATGCCTTACGTAAACTGCCTCAGCCTTCTGAGAACTCACTACCAGCCTTTGGCTGTGTATCAGTTGTTAAAATAAAGTAAGTCCCAGACTTCTGGGAAAAAGATGCTCCTTACACCTGAAAGTATTCTTATGACTCCAGCACCCAGTTAGCCTACAGGATGTCATATTCCAATGTTGTTACTGAATTCTTAGGACTTCTCACTTCAAAACCCTCTTTAATTGGAACACCTGTCTTTCAGAGAGTCTGCTGCTGCCCACACACACTTTAACAATTTAATTTCATTGCTCGCTATACAACAATCTACTCACCTTTCCACACAACTGCCCTCACTTGCATTTATTTCTTGTGCTTCTGAAACTTTAAAATTCTACAGGTTGAACTATATTTACACCTCTACTTGCCCTGTTGTGCCTAGGTAACAAACATCTGAAATTACAGCAGGATATTCACATGACTTACGGAGTGCCATTTCCCTGCACAACACAAAGAATTGTCTTCCCTAACTCTGAATTTCTTATTTTGGACAGCTACACCATGACCTTGCTTTTATATTGAAATGTTTAGGCCTTAAATGGACAAAAATTTAACACTGGGGGAGTGTTACTCCTCTACTCTGATTTCATATTCCAACTTGCTAGATAACTGGCTTTAAACAAAGCACAGAACTTTAAATAGTTCCAAGTACAAAAGCCTTCTCTAGGTATCAGAAGTCAAATATGAGTGTTTTACTGTTCATTCTTTACCAGAATAAGGACAGCAAAGAGCAAGAAAATGTCAAGACTTTTCAGCAATTTAGAACAATATGATACTGGAACACTGTGACAGGCTGGAGGGAGTTTACCTTAATTGTCCTATTTTAGTTTTCCCAGAGAAAATTTTAGGCTAAGCCACAGAGGAAAACAGTCCTAAGTACATTTATGCCTAAATGTAGGAAGCTGTCACGCTGAAACTACCACTATCATCACTCTGCTGCTGGACTCCATCACGCTGTATTTCGTAGTCATGGTAGTTATGAACTAGACAAAAATCTCAGACATTACATAAGAAGTGAGTGGCATAGCATCAACGTTGCTTGGAAAACCATTCCTTCTTCTGGGTGAAATCACACAAAATGAGAGCAGCTAATACTCTCTGATGTGGAATACTTTCACATGAACCAATAGTTACAGGGTATCACCCAGCACTAGATGAGAACAGTTTACTCTAAAAATGGGAGGAGTTTTTACACAAACAGAACTAATAGAAGGCAGATGAAAAAAGGGTTGTAACACAATTATAAATAATTTTAGAGGAGGCAGATGCAAAGGTAGGAGAATTAAAAAGACAAAAGGACACAGCAGTAATTGGTGTCTCTCTCAGCTAGAGAAATGACCTGTCAGATAGGTCTAAGAGTCAGAAAGCCAGATACAACACATGCATTCAGCTTTGCAGAGAGACTCTCTTCATCTTCAGTTTCAGGGTTTGTAATTCTGGCAGGTAACCCTTCCATCTCCCTCAACCAAGATGATGTATAGAAAGGATGAAAGAAGAAAGAACAACATGTAACTCCACAACCCTACCAAAGCCTAGGAAGTCCAAAGATTCCAATAAACGTTCCAATCACTGTGATGTGGCCTGGGGAACTGCACGTCAGAAATGCTCAGGAGTTTTGTTTGAAGGCCAAAAGAATGCCTGAGTTCCTGTCTGCATTGTCATTCCTACACCACTCTCCTTAGTAAGTGTGTAACAACTTCACAGAGGATTCATTTTTATCTCCCCTGTTGTCTAGGCACAAACCCGAATTACTCCCTGTTGAACAAGCCTGCCAGGATACCTCATGACACCATGAAACTCCATTCTTTAGCTTCACAAGGACAGTAACAAATGTGATTTACACACTGACTAAGCCATTCCTTCCTTATCACTCCCCTTTCCTTTCTTCCCGTCCCAAGACAACCACTCCCAGGAACTGTGAAAAAGGAAAATTAGACTATGATAATACAACTGCTAATGCTAGATATTAAATTTCAATTTTGTCCTGTACTCAGAGATTAGCAAATTGGGAAAACCTATTTCTCCCTAATTTTCCCTTCACTGCTGATGAATTCAGACTTATGTGCATTCAGATGCCAAGGCTGATTACATATGGAAAGAAATGAAATACCAGAGGTATAGAGTCACAATTCCAGAGTAACGACACATCCCAGCTCACAAATCTGGACACTATTTCCACTGTATCTTCATCCATTATTTCCCCCTGCCCCCCCAATACCTGTTCTGTACATGGTTCATTCATAACTTTATCTGGGCTCCTGCGACTCTGTCTGTGGCATTTGGTGAGTAGTGCTAGGGCCCAGGCTTGTGAACAGATGGAGTGAGCACAGGCAGCAGCAGATGCTTTTTCAGACAGTGTTTCTGCAAAGGTTGCAAGAAGTACAGGCTATGGCAGGTGCTCTGCCACCTCCACGTGTGCAGTGTCCCACAAATGTGCACAACCACCTCCTTTGGGCACCCAAGGCAAGTCTGAAATTGGGTCTAATCTTACTTTGCTCCCCAAAGTGGATCGGCACTGCCCTGCACAGAGACTTTTTGGCTGCTAAAAAGCCAGCGTGTCATGACAGCAGTAAAGCAAACAATAGCATTCTGATTTGATTCTTTCCTCATCTAGAGAACCGTATAGGACCAATTACATAATACAGTCATAAACAGATCACACAATCGTGCTACAGAATAAGTAACATTTGTTTGGTTTCTTCAATCCTTTCCTGTGCTCTAACCTGGCACATAACCACACCAGGGCTATAAATAATACACTCCCAACATTCTGGTCCTGTCAGATGCTTCTTTTCTCAAATGTGAAAAGTAATAGTGATGATAAACTAGCTTTATGAACCATGTAGAATCTTGTTCGTCAGTGCTATATATCTCCTCACATAAATGCAGGGCAGTGAGAACTGTGCAGCTAATTATGTTAATCAGGCACTTCTAAGACAGATGTAGGCTGCCCACCAATTTATTTCAATGGTAATCACTTTAAAATACCTTAAATCTTTCAAGAAGTTAAAAGACCTAGGTTCTCACCTCTTTGAAGAAAGCAAAACAATTTCAATTTTAATGCTGCTAGAGACTTAAATTCTCTAAAACAGATGAATATTTTTAGGCTGCTATTCCATGATTTCACATACAAATTACACAGAGAGTGATGACTCTTTTAATCTATCCTACAAATTAACGTATGTATTAATTATGTAGGTGTACCCATTCCAGGAGCAAGACAAAAATCTCTGTGTAGCCTTTCGAATGCGGTCTAGGGATAAGAAAATGGGCCAGAATCACAACTGTGGCACTAACTCGCCATGTGGCCTCAGGAAACTGCTTAGAGGGGGCCAAAACCTTGTGTCTCCCTGAGACTTACCACGGACAATCTCACTCATGCCGAGTGCAGCCTCTGCAGTTTGACTTCGGAGGTGCTCAGTGTCCCTGTGCGACTCCTGGGATGTAGGTACTGAAGATGCTGAGGAGGAAGAGGATGAAGAAGAGGAGGCCGGTTTGGATTTGGAATGCAGGTCGTTCAGTCTCAGGAGGTTTTCAGGAGTCACAGTGTCTGGATTCACTGGGGCAGGATGCAGTGTGGCTGGTGCCACTGAGAAGAAGCTCTCTCTGTTGTCCTTCGTATGCTTTGGGGTTGTGGGGGCTTCTCCTGTGGACTACACACACAAAAAAAAGGGCAGGCAGAGACGGTGAGTAAACATCAGTAATTCTGCATGTTCTACCTGCTTCAGTGACTGCTGCAAGCAGCACAACATTTTATACACAGAAAACACTCTCTCTAAAGTGGCAATAACATAATAGTGACTCAATCACTATTATAAAGAAATCTTTTCTCCTTTATGGATTATTTTTCTGTTCTTTATGGTCTGTTTATCAAACTAGCACTTTAACACTTATCCACGTTCACATTTACAAAGTTTTATTTAACGCATCCCTCGCAACAAAACACACTTTTCTGAACTCTGTAATTAAGCATGAGTTACAATCTCCTATAAACAGAAACACATTTATTTCATTTAAAAATACGTTGACAAATACTTGACCAGAACAAATAGATCTGCAGTGCTTTAGGAGACTTTGCAAATTATTACAAGAAATAATTCTTAGTGAATGATGCGAGAAGAAATTGAGAAAGCAGAAAAACTTATTTGCTTGCAAAATAACCAACCAGCCTAACCCCAAATCATAAATTCCTGGTAACTGCAGAACTGAGTAACACTGGTGTCCAACTGGAACAAGCTCAGTGAGATCTGCTGCCTGTGCAGAAGCAGGAGTGGCACCAAGAGCAACGCTCTTCTCCAAAGCCAGTGCTAAAAATTTAATACAGTGTCATTTATTATATAGACAGAAGGTAGAAGGGGGACATAAATTCACCAAAGAAGGGAACAAAAGTAGCCATAAAATGAGTATCTTCTCTTTAATTTTTACTCGTAATCAAATACAGCATTCTTGCCTGTGAGGCCACAGAAAGCATTTATTTCATACTCTTTGCAGTCTTCATTTAATGGAAACCTATCGGACCGTAAAGGATACGGTTGAATGGAATTCTCAGATGTTTAATTGTCTGTCTCATACCTCTACCATGAAAAAAACCCCCCTCATTTTAACCATGGTGATAGAGTATGAATGTTTGACATAGAAACAGAGTTCTGCTCGCAAATGTAAAATCAAATTGGGCCCTAACGTCGTAGATGACCAAAGATTTATTACAATGCCAGAAGAGTCAGTAGAATTTCACTGAGAGAACAGAGCAACTTTCAGCTGGAGAAAATGCATGTTTAAAATTCAAAGGTGGGAAGCACGTAAGTACTTTTTTTTTTTTTTTTTTTTTTTTTTTAATAATAATTGGTGGAATGTATTTTTGAAGTTCCTGAAGTTGATTAATCAATCTCTAAAAAGCATACAATTAAAACCTGCCAGATTCTACGTGTACACAAAAAAAAAAAAAACCAAAAAAACCCCAGCAGCTATATTCACAACAAGTACCATACTGGATCAGAAAAAGGTCTGTTCTGCCTCTGAAAGCTGCAAGTTTCTGATGCTTAAAGCATGAGTTCCAAAATTAAAGGTCTCCACATAGAAATGGGATCACACAAACCTGATATAAACTAAACTGCAGAAGAAAGCCTTAAGCCAGAAGTGAGATCACTAGAGGAAATGTTTTCAGCTGTGATTTAAAGGGAAAACCCTTCACACCCATGTGCTTCATTAACTTGCATAATACAAGCTGTAGAACCTGACATATTTGTGCTTGTATTGTATCCAAAATTTCTTCACGAGAAACACACAAAGGTACTACTACTTAGGTACACAGATGTTAAAAATATATCTGCATCTCAAACTGTACTTCTATAAAAATGCACAGCTATTTCCAGACAGAAAGAGGACACTCAGAAAGTAAGTCAGCAGTACTTGGCTGGTACTCAGAAGAAAAATGATTAGGGAGAGAAAGAGTGCAACACCATGGAGTAATTCCTGCTGGAAGGGACCTCTGGAGGTCTGCAGTCCCACTTCCTGCTCAAAGCTGATCAGCCCAACTGCAAACTCTGCCAAGATGGACATTTGAAAGCCTCTCCAGGCCCCTGTTCCAGTGTTTTACCACCTTCACAGTGAATACTTCTTTCCAATTGCTCCATCCAAATTTCTCTTGCTGCAGCTTCAAGTGGTGCCTCTTGTCTGGTTCCTTCCTTTCTTCTGCAGACCGCAATTCCATAACCCCACCCGCCATTACTCTTCTCCTCACCAGGATGAAGCATCCCAGCTCTCTCTGACCTCACTGTTGTAAGGACACACTGTTGACCTGTGTCCAACCTCTTGCCCAGAGCCCCAAATTTTTTCTGGCAGAGCTGTTCCCCTGTCAGGCTGCACGGGGATCACTCTGCCCCACGTGCAGGACTCTGAATTTCTCTTTGAACCTTCAGGTAGTTCCTGTCAATGTAATCCTTATCTACTGGAGTTCCTTGGAATGGTAGGTAGCCCAGCTTTCTGGTACACTGACCATGCCCTCCAAGTTGGTGTCACTCAATACATCCCATCCTCCCAGGCATTAGTGAGGACAACTGACCAACACACATCTAACTAGGCAGTGGAGGCAGGGACAAACACAGTAAGGCCATCTTGTAAGCTGTCGAGCACAGAGACAGAAAAGGCTGAGACTGAAACAACCCCTATTGTCATACAAAGATGGAACCAAACTCTCGTTTAATTTCTCTCAAAATGAAGATGCTGTATTGGGGGCAAGAAAAATAAATCAGTTTTTACTTGGAACCAGTTCTTTCAGGTGAAACTGTGGCTCAGGCAGGATTTCTTCCCCCTACCCCCCCACCAAAATCAGCCTGCCTCGTAATAAGAGGAACATCTCATCTGCACAAAAGAATAAAGGTGAAGCTAACACGATGTTTCTGTCTCAGTAAAACCACGGCCAAAAATTCTAATGTGTAGTCAAAAAGTGCAGCCTTATATAAAAGAAAGGTAACAAAGAAGATTGTTGTGTTTATGGCTTTAAAAGGAACCTTTCAAATGCAACCTGGTGAAGAGTTGTGTAAGGCTGCTGTAAACAGACAGGTTCTTTTCAACCCAATGAAACAGAGACCTTGGGAAGAGAAAAACAAATCCTCTCCATGACTTTCTTTTCTCAAAAGAGGGGGTGAAATAAAAAAGGAGGAAAAAGCTTCCTTTAAAGTAAGAGCCAAACCCACCGTTGGCTACTGTGCATTCTGCAACTCACAGAGCCCTAAGAAAAGGGATTTAAACTGGCTTCCTATGTTCTACTGGACTCAGAAACTGAAGACCACCCAAAAGTTGTAAGCACAAAGCTATGACGAACACCACATCAAGGCACACGTTCTTTAAAACATTTCAGTTTTAGTGAAGGGGCAAGAATTCCAGCATCTCTGAGCAGTAAGTGATGCTACTCCCAAAGCCCAGGTGAGGACAATGTCACTAACTATACTGCTCAAGACTTATGGGGCCACATTTCCTCATCCTGCAGGAAAACACAAGACCTTGTAACACCGCAGCTGAGAAATGAACCCAGAAAAACTCATTACAGAAAGTCTTGGATTTACCAGAAGCCCTTTATGTTCATCTATTTCTTCTGCTAAACCAGCAGCAAAGCATATTTTTTCCACAGACATACTGCAGGAAACTGAGAGGCAGTGACAATCCTTTACCAGTGTTTTATGTGGTTTCTCATTAGGAGATTTATTTTTTAATTTTTACTTTGCTGTGGCACTAAGTCATAACCTGACTCAGTCAGAACTTTTCCTTTCCCCTCTCCAATCCACCTCACCATGCTCAGTGTCTCTTAATATTATGAAGTGGATTTAGTCACCAAGAGGAAACGAATCTTTTCGTACATTGATGAGGATGTTACTTACAGAACAAGTGCATATAACTGAACTAAAATGAAACCCTTATCTGCCTTCTTCCTGCCTTTCATTGTAATTACAGGTTCATCTCGTCAAGACTGGACTTCCTTCTATATTTTCAAAAAAAATAGAAGAGGTACTGAAGGGTATGCAGTGTTACTTTTCCACTGACTGCTTTACTACCAAAGTGGATGGAAGAAACATTAAGGCTTATTAATATCCAAATGATGTGTCATAGATGGTCCATTGTTTCCATAAAGACCCATTATCTTACTTGCTCTTCTTCAAAAAACCTAGCAAAAATATTCCTTATTTTGAAGAATGTATAAAGGTGAAATTTAAATGAACAATTAGGATGCACGTCTGTGTAAACTGAGACTATTTCTGACTTATACAGGTTACAAAATCAGTCTCCTCATTTCTTAGGACCTTGACTACTTCAGCAGACTCCTCTAAGAGTTCATTCAACTTCAGGGAGGCTACGGACAAACTCTTCCCATGTTGAAAGCTGAGACAAAAAGAAGTGAGGGAAATGCTGGAAAGCCAGCACTGGGACAGCCTTCCACCAATAAAAGTATCAGCAAAAGTGCAGAATTTTTTCCACAGAAGTTAGTGGAAAAATAGCTCCCTATAGTTTCCCAGTGAGGCATTTCAGCAGTGAGACAACGGCAGCAACGAAAAGGAACTGTGCATTATGATAAAACATAAGAAGAATTTTACTTTGTAGCCTGTGAAGTCATAAACCAAATAACCTGACCAAGCGTATCTTTTCACCATGCTTACTGTTTTTCCAAAACACATTTTGAAATACAGAGAAATCCTGCAGCAACCTCGCTGCTCCTGCTCCTGGAAGGGCTCACTGCCCTGAGGCTGTGGGAAAAAGTAACAACTGAACGTTCCAAAGAAAGGGAAAGTGACAGTTTTCCCAACAGAAGTTTCCCAACGAAAGATGCTGGCACTGCAACAGTTACATAACATTTTCTTGCTGGTTTTTTTTTTTTTTAATTATTCCCATGCCTGAGTTCAGCACAGCAGTAGGACTGAAGTCAGAATCCACCTCGCAGAAAGGTGTGCCTTCGTAGAAGGATTACCAGCACATCCCCACAAAACCTGGGAGCTGTCACACAAACTGGGAGAACAGTATGCTGGCCACATTCCACATACCATTCCAACTGCTGCTCAGTACTGTGTTTTAATTAAACTATGCCTATTCATTCCTTTCCCCCCCCCCCTCAATCCTCTACAGCAGCATTTGAAAGAAATCTCATTTGGAAGTTTTCTTTCAGGTACATTAGAAATAGCAGCAGTATCCATGATCCAGATTCTGGAGAACCTTGTATTTCCTAAGACTAGGGTTTTATAAAAAGAAAACAACAAAGGCTTAAATACATATGATTGAACTGCACTCTAGCCTAAGTAAATATCCCATTTACACAAATACATGCAGGGGCTCAATGTCCTGCTCTACACAGGCAGCCACACTCCAGCAACGCTTCCATCCACAAAAACCTCATTATTGGACCAAGAGAGATCAGGTAGCAGGAGGAAAAACATTAATATACAAAGTAAAAGATAAAAAGTGTCTGTTCTTTCCTTCATGTTCACTTAATGATTGCTTTCTGCAGGAGACAGAAGGAGGAGAGCTGTTAATTATATCAAGAATACACCTCCAGGATAGAGTGAGAGGGGGATGCCATGGCAACTGGCAAATGCAACAGTGAACAAAATGGTCACCCTTTGGTAGGAGACCATGAAAGAGCTCGTCCTTTTGTCCCCCCCATCCCCACCTCCTCCTTCCCCCTCCTTTCTTGTCATCTTTGCTGCATTAATAAAGCACACAGACAACTCAGGAAAAACAACTTTTTCTGTAAGCAGTCTCTGACGTCTTGATGTGCAGGAAGAAAAGATGAAAATTAGCAGCATGTGGGTGGAACAAAAAGGGGGAGAAAACACATGAGGTAGAACTGGAGATGATTATTTTCTAATTATTTAATATTTTCCTGATCTCCTCCCATCCCCAGCAAAGTGCCTTTACAGAAGGGTTTTAGCTGTTTCCTGAAGAGAACAGCTTGATGGTTTGTTGCTTTGTGGGGGTTTCTTTTAACGTGAGAATTTGAGAAGAAAACGCTCTAGACACCCAAGGCAGTTCAAACAAGTCACTCTCAAGTTTTCTCCTTGAAGAAAAAAAGCCCATGTCACTGCAGTGCTGACTGCATTCCACAGCAGAAGGGGAAAAAAAATCCATGGGAGTGCCCTCTAGCTTCACTCACAGAAGACAATTTTTTTTTTTGTTCCAAGTAAAATGTCACATTCACTGTAAGGTCCAACTTGGGGACTGTACTATCACTAGACTGATGCTCCTGAGTCAATCTGAGCACTTCTGACGTTGTGTGTGGTTTCAGCTGCAGCCCCTGTACAGCAAACCCACCACTCACGATCCCCTAAAACTCTCCAGTACGAGGCTGCAGATTAAGACAACTCAGCACCAGCACTAGGAAGAGGCAAACACTGGTGAAAGGAGAATCCAAGACCCCAGTTACCTGTTTTGGAACTAGAAAAGGGCAGTGAGAGCAGCACTAAACCAGCACCTTCCCTTAGGAAATACTGTTTTTATATTACAGAAGCAGCAAAACCTTATAAAATCCGGGATCATGCTGGCAGCCTGCAAGGAGCCTGAAAAGCACAACTCCCGTGCATAACCTGATTGTGCTTTTGTGTTTATAATAAAATTTAATTGTTTTGATTCTGGTGGCAGCTTCTTCATGAAGCATCATGTTTAATTAGACCTGACACTGAAATCTGCTGATGAGTTTTCACTAAAGATTTAGAGAGAGAACAGGGAAAGCACTCGGAGTTTGGCACCAGCCAGCGGGAGAAGGTGGTCATGGATTTGTTACTTTGGAAGAGGTGAAAGGGAGGATTTGATCAGTCAGAATGGAGCAGGGAGAGCTCAAGGTTTGGCAGCTGGAGCAGGAAAGGGCAGCTGAAAACTTCTTTTCTCTCCCTCACACTTCAGGGATGGAGTTGGTCCCAGAACAAGGATTTTTTTGGCTAAGGCAGCAGTGAGTCTGAAATAACTCAGCAATGTTGAAATAGCCCCTTCTCATGACATTTAGATGATATACTATACCATGAGGAGCCAATAGAATGCTGCCCATTACTAGGGCTTTCTACATACAGTCCCATATTCTCAAGGGTCACAACACAGGACCAGAAACTCAATGGCATTTTGGAACTTTGCCTCTAAATGCTCTTTTATTTTTAGAGATGTTAAATCCAGCCCTGTATACAACACTGATGTCTGCAATGTTTTAAGCTATTTGTTTTATATAAATTCAGTTCCCAGGATTAGAGATACCCTAATACACAACCACAGAGTTTTATCTGTCGTGACTTTCAACATGGGTGAAAGCTTTAATTTTAGTAATAAGGCATTCAATATTAAGTCCACAGTAATAAAAATACCTTTTCAAATTGCAAGTCCAGAAAGAAAAGAAGACAGATGGGTTCTTTGACTGAAGTATCTCCACATGAATTCACAGAATATTTTTTGCACTACAAAGCTTCATCATACCTTGTGCTGTAATAACTTTCCCATGTCAATATGTCCTAACAGTATAAAATGAAGAATTTAAATCGGACCAATTTTAGGCAGCCAGTGGAAAGTCTTATTAGAAAATCTCTAATTATCTAGAAGCCTTACAACTGCTTTTTGCCAGCATGTCCCCTCCTTGGTCTCCAGCACCACATATTTAAGTACAATGCTACTTCAAAGTCAGACTAGTCTGTCTCAATCTTTCGTTCTCCCTCAACAAGGTCTCCTTCATATTCCATTTCCAGGGACCATTAATTTCATATGAAAATCAGAGTTGGCAAGACTAAAAATATATCTTATAACTCAGAGCAACAGTTGACTGTTTTCAGGATCTCTGCAAATCTTTAGATAACATTCTCAGACAGAAAATCAAAGAATCTTTCAAAATGCTGCTTGATCACGAAGTGAATTAATCCCTTGTGTAACTTTAGTTACTTAACTAGTAATAACACAGCGACCACCACTGGATAGCAATTTCAGCCCATTTGATATGTGTATATCAAAAACATTGCTGACACTTAAGAACTTAAAGGGAAAAGGACAAAAAGAAGAGGAATTACTTTTGGCTACACCCGTTCTCCACAACGGCATTAATATCAGCATTTAAGAATGTTGCATCACCACTCTTTAGATTTTGAACCAAGATGTTCTGAAGTTGACGAATACATCACTTAAAAACACTTATTGTTGTTATTTTTATTATTTACTGAAAGAAATGCCCCAGAAACTTATCGAACACATTCTTGTACCAATTATTGGGATCCTGTCTGTTTATGCTACTCTGTTCCCATACTCCCTACAAGATTTTCCTTTTTATTAAAAATAAAAAACCTGCACACATTTGAGTCTTCCCCCCAGTTCACTTTCACATAAGTTCAGGTTTTATTTCACCATTATGGTTTGGCAGTAAATACGTATTACATAACACTGAACCCAGCCAGATAAAACCACAGCCCAAATTGTTCATAAAGTTAAAACCTCCATCCCCCCTGAATATGGTAACAGACATGGATCAATTTATATTGTATTTACCAGCAGCTTTTTCAAGCCCACAAGTCTCTCTTTAGTAGCCTCTCTGAATGACTGTTTCAGGTCTTCAGACATCAAAAACTTAAAGCCCCCTTCAGTAGGATCTGGTACAGTAAAATGGAGTTTGCTACAGGAAAACAAATCACTCCTGAAAGTAAGAGCTGGGTCCAATTAAGTTTGAGAAGATGTTTAATTGATAAAATGATGCTCAAGTGATTTTGTTCAACCAGAGCTCTCATATTACAGCATTTCAGCCAAGTCTGTACCAAGGACACATGCACACACCTTTCTGGTACAGGCATTACTGTCTAAGCACACGTGAAGATGCTGAGCACCACCTGCACTAAGAACAGCAGCCCCACGTATAGAGGAACCCTTCTGAAACCCCAAACCCTCCCTAAGCCACTTCCCATGTGTTCAGCTGCCTTTCTAGAACATGATGCGAGTCTCATTGGCTCAAAACACGTCAGCATTGCATCACTCATGACAACCACAGAGAATTTCTGAAACCAAGTCAACGGGTCATAGTATTGCCAAGCTATTAAAAAGATTAGATCTCATCACACAAGTGTAAGAACCCACTTTGCCAAATTCCGTTTACTGATTGCTGTATTGTTTCCTGCTTGTGCCTGAAGAGGCACAGAAAAAGATTCCAACGTAGTTGTTAAAATATTTAGGTTAAAAAACACTAACCGGTCTGGAAGAAAGTTGAAAAACCATATTTTAAGTAATTCCTAATCTTAGGAGCAAGTGAAAAATTTCATGAAGAAACCACATAATGCCTGGAACTGTAACATACAACAGCCAGCAGCGGAAGATATAAATCAAGGTAGATTTTGTGCTCACTTTTTTTTTTTTGACTGTCAATTTCTTGGGATAAGTGACTGAAGAACCACAGGCCCTGCAAACCTACTCAAACCATCCAGTAACAAAGCACTTCCCCCGGCTGCACCAGCTCTATACATGACATCATTTGCTTACAGAAGGCAAACACTTGCCAATTTTAAATAAAACAGGATTCAATACGTTGAAAACAGACAGATGTCTAGGAGAGTGGCTAGTCCTGTGCCTCCACACTAATTCCTAGTGTTACAGGAGCAGCGCAGCAGCTCCACACGGCTTGCAGGATCCTGCTTGAAGCAGACGAAAATGAGACTGCAGGATGTAATAACCTCGTTAGCTGGGACTGCTTCCTACAAGGGAAAGCTTCCAAGCTTCAAAGTGCAGCACGTTAAGAGCTGTGTTTTATTTCAAGTGATTTAACAGGAAATCTTATCGCTTCCAGTGCAGTTAAATACAGGCTCCCCTATTGTGTCTGCTTTCAAGATTAGTTTGTGTGCAGGTTTTTCACCATTCTCGTGTTTTGCCTGAGTAACTGTTGACTCTGCTGGAAGAGCTGGAACACCAATCACATTCCCAGAAGCTTCAAGAAAGCCCAGCAAGGAACTGGGCGGAGAGATGAGAACTTGGTGAATGGTTTTTAAGAAGGTGAATACATGCAGAAAACAAACAGCAGCATCACTTTTTAAAGAAGCTTATTAGCAAATTATTTTCATTTTGAAGTCATAAATCCAGGCGTGATAAAGTCCATTTTCCCCCAAAATAAACTGAAAAAGACTTAACATGCTGAGCCAGTATGTCTTTATTAAAAAACAGTTAAAAACTTAAATACCAGACTATGATCAAACACTACTAGAATAAATACTTGACATTTCTGTTCATTTCTATCATTCAGTGGAAAAATGTTACTGGAATCCTGAGGGGCACAAATTGGAAAAGTTACTACCATGAAAATCTAACACAGAAGAAACCCTATTTTCCCTCTTACATCCTCTCCTGGTACTCTGTTAGGAGATGCATTATACGAATGCACAATTTAACTAAAAAAAAAATAATTATGGGAAATACAAAACTAGTAAATACTTCGGGGCATTCAACTGATGGTTTGCTGCAAAATGAATGACCACTAAACATGTCATTCACCCAGTTTTATTCTTGGCTTTGATTTCGCACTAAGGATGATAAATAACAATGCCTTTAAAGCTCTATAACTGTTCATTGGATAAACCCAGAAACTACAAGCTATAAACAAGCTGAGTGATACAACAGAGTTAAAATCAGATTCTCAACCATGCAAATTGAGAGCAAAGCTATGTGGTATTTCTGAAGCAGAGTGCAATGTTAGCCAGGGAAGAGCTGATGAGGTTGTCTGCCCTTAGGGATCAGAAAGAAGTAATTACCATCCATGAAATGCTGAGGAATGCCACGGACATTAGGAAAATTGTAGTGTACCATAAATATTTCAACTGGAAGATGGTTTGGGGTTTCCCCAATAGCTTCTGGGGAAGCAAACTATTCTGACATAAACAGTAGCAACAATCCTAATAAAGGGGATGAGCTCCCTACACTAACGTGGCCCACTTACCTTAGATGATAACAATACAATGAAAGAAGATATTTCTAAGTGCTGCAGACACTCAGCAACAGATTTACCTGTACAAACTAACAAAAGTTTGTTAGAAGCAGTCAGAGACTTTGGAGCTCACCTGTTTCTGTGCTGATGCTCCCATATGCACCTGGCAAAACTTGACTGCCTGTTCAAGTGCTGCTTCTTCATCCACCTAAACACAGAATCACAACTAATGAAGTCATTATTACTTATCTATCAATCTAATTAAGTTGAGATGAAATGGGGATGTAGAGCATGGGAGTAAGGGGGAGAAGCAGCACTTCTACAGCAGAATGCTGACCTTGAGTTATTCAGCAGTATATATCCAAAGATACATACTCAAGTCTCTGAATTCAAACTGACATTTAGCATGAACAAACCCCACATAATTGGTATTATTATCAGCTCTTAACTGATTTCAGAAATTTAGCTTCAAAACATGGAGGGTCCCACTCCCCATCTCCAGCAGTGGTCCTGTCAAGAGAATGATTCTTTAGGAGATATTTATCTCCCCAGCTTTTGAACAGGCATAGGGCCAATTTCATACTGCTTTGTTTAGCAATTACTGTTATTCTACAATCATGTCCAAGGCCACACAGAGAAATTACAATTAATGATACAATACTTTACCTGCTTAATCAGCATGTACGTTTCAGACATGATCTTCTCAATTTTACCCAGGTCATAGGCCATGACTTTCTGACCCTGCTGCCACACTCGATAAGCATCGAGCAGAAGTGTTTTTCCAGACTCCACATCCTCAAGTAATTTCCTCTTCCTGCTTGATCTCTGGACAGGTTCTTCTGTAGGTACTGCTTGAACTATTCCTTTAGCTGTCTGCTGCTGATGTTTCGAGCTGATACTTAGCTCTTCCAAAGAAAGTTCTGGAGTCCGGCTCTCTGGAGCTCTCTCCTTTGAGGTCCTGCCAGACTGAAGTCGGTCTGGCTCACTGCGTTTACATGAAGAATCAATTTTTTCAGGGTCATTGGAATAGCCATCAAGATCCATAGGCTCAACTGAATCAGGGCCAGGGAGCTCCTTAATCTCCTTGTCATTCCTGTCCTCTTGTTCCAATATGTCCATAGCATTGGGAATTTGTCCCTGGGTCACTTCCTTTACTCCATTTTCAGTACTATGTACTACTCCATCTGATAAAACTGGTTTTTTGGGAAGGACATCTTTCCCTTCTTCAGCGCTAGTTTTATTTGAGACGTCTGTTGTCATCCTTCCTGAAGCAAGGTTAGAGGACTTGGAACCCTGATCTTCTGAAACCTTAATAAAAAAAGTCGTTCTTCTCTGTTATCATTGAAATCAGAAAGCATTTGAGCACAGCAATGACTACCATCAATACTGACAACAAGTTCCTTTCGTTACTGCCTCTGCTGAAGAAAATGCATTTATCCTATGTTCATTGTTTTCTGTTCCTGAATGTTAATTGATCCAGGCCACAAGTCTTACAATTAAAGTATTTTAATCAGTGAAAACACCACAGAGAATCAACAGGATGAACCAAAGCCACAATGTTTTTTTTCCCCACTACTTTGGTCCATGCTCCGGGCTCCAACTAAGTGAAATTCAAGGTTTAGCAGCACAAATTTTTCTTCTAATGTACTGAAATCAAAACTCAATCTGTTTCTTTTGGCAGCTGCAGATCACTCTCAAATTTATGAATCTTCTCTTTGGCTGCTCTTACATAACTTTCTTGTTAATAGATCAAGAAGTAGGCAAAACCCTGCTATAGTATTTTTATTTTTATACCTTTACTTTGATGATGATCCAAAGGTAGAAAACCTCAGACTATCATCTCTTCTGTCAAAAACTGCTAATGATACAATTCTTCCATCCAGATTTATGAATAAACTATTTCATATACAGAGTTCTGGTGTTCTTAAGCATGTTTGCATTTAATTTGTTAAACCTATAGTCTGTTAACTTGGAAAACCCTTAGGAACAAGTCCTTCCTTGAATGCGTTTACCAAATAAAGCTCCAATTTCCAGTTATTTTAACCTGGAAGTTTCTACGTGACTTTTCAAAAATTAAATCTAGATTACAGTTATATGTAATAACAAGTGTGGTGCTGTCAAGGACTAGCACTTAAAAGTGGCCAGGCATGTAACATCTAGTTGTCTGGTTTTCTTTTGCAAGAGGAATCTCAGTTCATTTTAAAAGGAAATTTCCAACAGGCCCCACCTGAAAAAGGAGCTTTTTTACACTCCATGTATATACCATTATCTGAAATGTAAGGGACAGTCAAACCAAACTCACCGCAACCCATTCTCAACAACTGTATTTGGTATATAAACAAAAAGTATCAGAAATAAGTGCTGATAACGTAGCCCTTCATCCTCAGGAGATCTAAGGAATGGGTGAACCGAATCTAGAAAAACCTAATCGCTGCATTACAGCCATTAAGTGCCCTGCTGCCTTACCTGTGTCAGATCGTTGAGGGTGTCCTCCAGCACTTTCACTGTGAGCACAAAGGCTTGTTGGGCCAGAACTTGGCGATCTGCATCACGCAAGTACTTCCTGTGCCACAGGGAGAGAACAAATGAAGTTAACTGCCAAAAGCTTACAGGATTTAAAAAGCAAGAACCAGGACGTTAAAAAAAAAAAAAAAAAGAGAAAAAGCCAACACAATGACTTTAAAACAAGAAAGCAAACAAAACATTCACAGCTGCGTACTGAAATATAACACTTTAGCTGTTTCTCTCCACTTCTCCCTCCACACAATCATCACACATGACACGCATGAAGCAGAAGTCAACACTATCTACAAACAGAGGGAAGGGGAGAATGAAACGAGAACAACACTGAACAACTAAACCCAGAGCAAACCAGACAACCAGATTCACAGTTTTCTTGTATCAAGCCTTCTGTGCCCCTCAAATACCAGCTTTGTATTCAAACCCTTTCTTTAAAAAGAGTATTAGTTACACAAAGCTATGCTGAACTCTCAGGTGATTTGTATGTTCTTGATAAAGCATGCATGTAAGATTAAGTACATAGCAAATCCTCTCTCACTGGTCATATCAGTTGCCTTGGAATCTAGGATTTTTAGAGCTAAAACACTGGCAGGCTAATACCTTTTTTCCTGTTTAGTATTACAAAAAAATAACACTGTATGTATAAAACATTCACTCTATACCTTCATTTAATTTACTAGAGCACTGTAATTTCAGTGTATTCCGACACAAGGTTTTTGTCTGCTTTCAAGGAAAACATTTCCAGCCATCAATGCCACCTAATGGAGTTTGACAGAAAACTGAATTTCTACTTCAGAATTGGCTGGTTTTAATGAGAGGGCCAAAAATCAAGTAAATAACTTTCAAAGGTACTATTTCAGTCAAAAGGTCAACGTTTTTTAATACCCGCATTTTCCCTCTAGGGTGTAATTTTACGGTTTGCTTTTCAGACATAAGATACAAACACCTGACTCCTCATTAGTTCAGTAATAACTAAAAACTCCCTATTTTTAAAACTAGGGTTGTTCCAGGCATATACCAGACACACCCAGAATATCTGCATTTCTAAGTTCCTGTAATGGTTACAGCTCACCGTGGCTGGCACTGGCTGATCCAACATGTCAAATTACTTGTTTTTTAAATTCAGTCTAGACTTATAAATAACATAATATTTTTAGTACAACTGTGGGCTTGCTTAGGACAGAATTTAAACCTTCTATGGTCCAGTTCTTCTGATATGCTAAAAGTCAAAGTATTTTTGGCTTCAAGTTTGCTGAACAAGTGGTGACATATTCCCAGGAACACCATAATCCATGCAAATTCACATACACTCACACTGGAAAACACATGAAGAAACCGTCAATGCCTCCAAGTTATTGCCATCAATCACTCAAGTTCAATTTCTTAAGCATTTACCAGAGACCAATTTCAACATTCCCCACATGGCAAGCTACTAGAATTTTACCTCAGTTGCTTCAATGTTTTCCTTAGATGTTTATTTTGGTTCTCCCATTGATACAAATCCGTTTATAGCCCACATTAATAGCTTCTTTTTTTCTTAAATAAGGTTAATGCAATTAAAATTAGATCACCCCTGAACAGGATAAGCTTTTTAAATAGCATCAGCTGCCAACAGGCACATAACCATTGTTCAGTCCGTCAAGGATTACAGGAAGGCAGGATGCTGGGCCGTGACCCCCTGTGCTGGACACAGCTCTTACGCAAGAGTGAGCAGAGGGGTAACGACACCAGTGAATCCCCCCACGTGACAGAACACCCCTGTAAGCCTGTTAAGGCACCTGTATGGCTGCTCTGAGTTCCAGAAGAAATGCAGAGGAAATTCTAAACTATACTATAGAACCGTAATCCTGACAAAAATTAACCACCGTTCCACTGTGTTCCCGAAGGAATCTGTCTACAGGGTTTTTTTTTCCCCCTAAACAAAGAACATCTTTAAATGAAATAGTTACGCAGCGAACCAAATATATCCAAAGCTTTACGAAGCAACGGATTAAAACAAAGCTATCGTACTTTCCCTGATCAGGGGTCCTCTGCAGCATGGATGAGACCTTCAGCAAGGTGTTGTAATCCTTCAGCTGCGACAGCACATTGAGCAGCAGGACAATAGAGCGGTTCATATGAGACGCAAAACTGCCCGGGCGGTCGATCTCATCCACGGGGATGCGCCAGATTCCCTGCAGAGGAAGGAAAAGAGGAAACATCTGAGGAGAGACCCAGCTGAAAAGGACAGGAATATGAAAATACGGGTCGGATTCCGAAGGACACTGAACTTCTCTGAGGGCCAGGGGGATAACGGGCAGACGGTTGCTGTGGTCCCACAGACAGGGAGATCTGGATTTAGATCTGGATTTAAGGTCAATTGATTTCTGCCAGTAGCAAAAGGAGAAACTCTGCAGAAGCCACAGCACACCTTCTAAATATGCTACTGAACTATTCCCAGAAAAAGCAAGCAAAGCTCAAATTATATTGTGCATTTTTCTTAAATGTCTGTGAATACGCCTTCCTAAGCCAAAGCTGAACCACCACAAAAACCAGTAACTTAAAGTACGTTTTCCTGGCCTGAAAGCTGTTACTTGTATGCAGTCACAGGAAATTTCTACCTTCTAATAATCTGCTACTAGACATCTTAGGAACTTGGTTACTGCCTTGACACCATCAGTGTTCACCATGGCACTAACCAGTCTCATAGGAAGAATCAGATTCCTCAGCAGGATCCATTTTCCAGTGGCAGATTCAAATACTTGTGCACACATCCTGTGCCATCTAATTAAACTTTGGGGACAAGGGAATCTTTAGGGAGCAAGGCTGGAGACTGACAGGAAACATAATTTAATTAGGGTTAGGCAGCTCAGATTTTGCAAGGCCTAGTAAGTCTAACAAGATTTTTTTTCAGGTGTTTTACCGTGGATGCTGTCAACACACTAGTCAACCATACCTGAAAAGATGCAGCGCACATAATACCATGCTTGCATGTTAGGATGGGACTTACATTCACAAACACTGCTGCTGCATCAGTACAAACCCTTTCTTCGTGCTTTATTTGGTTCTGAAGCTTGATAGGAGTACCTGACTGAGACTGAGTTTGGCTTTCTAAACCTGTTCAGGGAGCAGAATATACAAATATTTACTCTTTATACTTGTTTAAAGGTCTTGCTTTGATTTGTTCAGCTTTACTTTCAATGTGAGCAAAACCCTTCAGAACTTTATATTAAAGTAGAAGCAAAGAAAATGATTCCTGCAATCAGAAATAACATTTGACCACAAAAGTAGATCCACAACCCCCTGCCTACAATGGACTCTCCCCCGTGCATGTCTGCAGAGAATCTGCAGTTCTACTCCATAAGATGTATAGGAACTTAAGAAAAAACAACACACAAACATCAGTGTGTTAATATGAGTGTTTTCACATGGAAAACAGTAACTTCAACGAGATATATGGGACAGACTAATCTGCCAAATTTTCTTGCTCTTGGTTCTCCTCACGCTCCCTGCTCTCACTCCCTAGTGATCACAGAAAAGCCGTTCTTCCCCTTTGTTCCCTGAAGCTTTCTTTCAAGGGTTTTTTTCATAGTTTCCCTTTTCCAGAAAGTACCTAAAACCACACCCTGACTGACCCCCAAGGCACAGCCGTTGCTTCCTCCTGTTCCCAACAACCAACATCCAAACACCTTCTGTGGCTCGGTGGCCAAAAGCTCACGGAGCTCACAAGCACCTAAAGATCGTGCAGGTAACAGTTCTGTAAAACAGCACACGCTTGATTTAAATAAGAGATGCCTCTTCTTCCCCCAAACCAGACAATGGCTTTCCTTTCAGGCCACAGATGAAACACACAGATTCTGGAGCTGCTATTTTTTGCTTCTCTGCACGTATGTAAACTGGGCTTCTGCCAAATCCTAAAACAAGTGAATGCCTCATAATGGCAGCACGTTGCAACAACCTACTTAGCCAATTTAACTACACAAAACAATTTATGGTCAGCTACAGCACACTGTAGGAGTGGAACACAGCCAATGTGTAGGTAGGTTCCTGGTCTTTTTCAGCAATTATCTCATCCTTCATTTGAGTCAGGAGGATCACTTGGATCAGACACCGTATCTGGAATCAGCTGGAAATAATTCTGCAGCTCCTTCTCGCATGCCCTGTGTATACATTCGAATGCTACCCTAGAAATTGCAATAATGCAGGAGAACCATTTGCAATGACAGAACATATAAACTGCAGCCAGAAAGCCAGGAAAAAGTCCCTCTGACAGACACAAAGTTGCATATTCTGGAGAACACCGCTCTCTACAACAGGGTACATTAGAAGAGCTTAAATTAACCCTCACATTAGGGATGTTTAAGTGTATCACTACAGTTACAGACGAAGCACTTATTTAAAAAGGAAAGTCACTAACTTTTCGTGTGCTGACTTGCAGCTTTACAAATGCAAAACAGCATTAGATAAGACTAGTGTCCCATGCTACATACCTGCCTGTTTCACAGGCAGCCCTGAGCCAAAAGCAGAAACAAACCTGCCATCAGGAGTCAGAAAAACGTTCATTCCACCCACTCCGATTTTATTAAGCAATATGCAAAACACTGATGTTAAAGTGGGTTTATCAGAATTTGTTTCATGAGTGACATTGAATTTTTAGACTGCAATTTCAGTCAGAAACTAAAGAATGTCTCATTTAAACCTCTCCCAAAGAGAAGTTTAACAAAGCCCATCAGGTGTTATTTTTCCTTCCTAAATGTCAATAAACTTCCTAAAATATCAATAAATATCAATAAACTTCAGGAAGAATATTTCTGAGCTCAGATGACATACCGCAACTCTTGCAATAGAGCATGTTAGGCTCTATTTTTTAAACAAAACCTAAGAAACATACAAATGCAAAGCTTGCAAAGATCTGCAGTAATTGAGGAGAAACATTATTCCGTTTGACTAAAAATGAAAGTTTTTATATCATCACTTGAAAATCCAGATTTGTTAGCAAAGTACCCCCCTTGAAAGTACACCCAGAGAGGAGTGCAGATCCTTGTGACGAAAATTTCCAGTTCTCTGGAAGGTTTTTGTTACTGATTATCACCACTGAGGCCACCTGACAAAGTGTCTCCACTCTGGCCACCATTCCCACTGCTGAAGGTTCCCCTCCCTGCTGCCACAGCCAGCAAAGCTGTTTACACAAAGCCAGAGGAAGGAGTGAGACGCTTCCAACAATTCCAAAATGCCTCTCAAGATCCAAAACATCAGGCTGCTCTCCATGCCTTCCTGGCAAAACAAACACTCTGCAAGACTAGGGGCGGGGAAAGGGAGCCTGAGACACACTGGTAGGGAAAAACAGATCTGGGAGTACGCGAAAATCCTGCAGAGAACTTAATACTGAATTTTATATTAAAACTGAAAAGTGAAGTCAGTCTCTGCCATAATCCTCGTGACAACGTTTATGATTTTTTTTAGCTTGGAATTGCTGCCCAGCCTGCCTTTGCAGAACTGCAGACTCAGGGAGGAGGCTGAGCAGGAGAGGACAGTGTCGTGAGCAGAGCTGCAGCAGTGGTGGCACTTTCTAGTTCAGTCACTGAAAATAGAAAGGAAGGAAGTGCTTATTATTCCTCCACGCTGCTTACTCCAGAACTTCAGGGGAGGGAATTCCCTGGGGTTTAGGAACTCCTCTCTGAGGAGGAGAGGCTGACAGTTCCCAACAAATCCCAAACTTCCCTGGGGATGGCTGCTGCTGGCACAGCACAGCTCCAGGGTGAGCCATTTTCTAAGCAGAGATCAAACTTTACCCTCAGTTCTCCCTGGTTCTGCTTCTGAACGAAATGGAGAAGTGCAAGTCATGCTTCAGATGATCCAATTCACACACAACAAGCAAACACATAAAACCCACACTGTTACAAATGAAAACTTCCAATTAGTCAATTCCTTATTTTTTCTTTTATTTTCCTTTTCTTTTTTATTTTCCTTTTTTTTTTCAAGGGGTCCCGGAAGTTCAAGTTGCACCACATACAACAAACTTGATTCCAAGTGACCAAAGCAAAACCAAATACTTCTTCATTTGTCAGTCTTAGTAATGTATGTCCTGCTAGGAAGAGTCTTGAGTAAAAACAAATATAACTTAAATATTATTTTAGGATGGTTAAAAAAGTATGACAAAACTAACAAACCAACCTAAAAGTGCAGGGAAAGACACCAATTAATAATGCAACGACCTACACAATATTTTAAAATCACTAAATGGAACCAAGCACAACAGCAGAATCCCTGGAAAGCTCACACTTTTAAAAGTCTTTGCTTTAAGACAGGGTAAAGCACAACATATTGAAGCACTACTTGTTTTACTCATGTCCTGTCTTCTCAGTTACTTATATCATCGCACAACATCTTGCTCTGGGAGCCTGCAAAGGAAAGGAATATGGCTCAAGCTGAACAGTTTCAACATCCAGGCTTTGAGACCTCGCTCTCTTCAGCTATTTAGTGTTCAAGTCGTGAGCGTGTCTTTGCCTGACTCACGACTTCCTGCTCGTTCTGAGTGTAACCACTAAAACCACTGCCCCGTCCCCCATTTAGCAAATTACTAAACCACCTTTTCTCATCCAGTCTTAATATGCTCCCATCTCTCTTGTTATTTTACTCTGTCACCTGATTTTGGATTTTTTTTCTTTTCAAGAAATAATTCTACTATTTTTTCTGCCTCAATTCCTCATTTCATCCACACTGCTACTCAGTATGTCATGGAACAATGCAACCCCTGTGAACGGGAATGCGAGTGGGTACAAAAGTATTAAGAAAGCAAAGCAGCTGTATTCAGAATATTAAAAATACTATCTGCAGGGACCTGTGTCTTCAAGGAGAAAAAATCAGCCCCTGCTTACTGTGAGTAAGTTGGCCAATTCAGAATAATCTTACAAATTTTTTCAGAATATACCTACTACATAGTACAGTAACAGAATATAAAATAAGTATGATAATAAATAAATTACATTTTATCAGCCTGGAAAAGGAAACAGAAATAAAGGCAAAACAGTAGCAACTTCCTTTCAACAAGTCAGGACCGAGCAGGATTACAATTCCTGGTCTATTAAGGCAAACATTGTCTATTTATTTTTTTTCTTTTTTTTTTTTAAATACACACACACTTGGAATGGAATAAACAGCACGTATGCTTTTTGGAAAAACTGTAGAATTCTGCAACATTATTTTAGCAAGACAGCAGCACGAAAATATATTGACAAATGGAAATGCTCCACATGTTCCAATGATCATATGCTGACAAGGAAAGATAATGGACAATTTTCAACTCCTGTTTCTCTCTTCAAAACACAACGTATTTCCAGAGTCTTAAATTTCAGACTTTTCAATTTCCAGAACAATCATTTTACAGTTGACTTGACATTAAATTGCTTTTAACCCTATCAAAGAACACCCAAGCCACAGTCACTTGGGAGACTGTGAGCATGAGTCAGGGACACACACACGAGGCAGGGAAAGGGAATCATTTCCTTGCTGCATAAGCAATTACACAAAACCAGAAACGCCTTGTTAAGATGACGAGTTACGAGTTCAGGTGGAATTAATGAAACAGAAACCGAGGCCTACAGATGGCCTCTGCAGAGCACTGGGTTTGGCCACTTGCCAGGCAGAATCTAGAGGTTTTTGTTCACTCGGTCAGGAGGCTTGAGGAGTTTTTACTCAGATGGTTCCCATGTACCATGTGATTTCACAACGATGTCAACAGAAAGTCACATCTTTTTTTTTTTTTTTTTAAAGGGAAACAGTTAACTAGGCTACTAGAAAAAGGAAATAAAAGATCCATTCTACTCCACAGCTACGATGGAAAGAAAAGCAGAGAAGAAAGTAAAGGGAGCGACAGACTGGTCTCTTAAAACCTGTTCTGAAGGTGCAATGCTGCTCAAACAATGGCACAGCTGCATTCCCTCCGGAGCTCTGCAGCAGTGTGCCTCAGGCAGACATCACCCACATGAAAAACCAGGAAACACTGGAGGTGTGGGCATATAATGCATCATCCTCTGGATGAAGATGGTTGCTCCCTCACTGCTTTTAGAGGTTAACGCCAACAGTGCCGGTGCAGTGCCCTTCTCCAGGGTAGTCTAAGAAACAACCCTCACATTCCCTCTTGATTAGTCCTCATTTCTCTAACCTGGAAAACTGGGGTGCTAAAGCAAAGGTGCATTTGAAGATAAAGCTGTGGAATATTGACTTTTTTTTTCTCCTTTTTTTCTGTTGCCAACATTAACCAAGGTTCCATTTCAAGCAGCTGGACACCTTCTCAAGCTGGAAGGTCAGTTACTGATAAAAAGACTTTGGAACAAATTACTTAAATACATTTATCGTCTTTCCTGCAGAAGTTGCTCCCTTTTACCAACTGTACTTTAGGAAACAGAGAAAAAGGGATTGATTAGGAAAGGAATTAAATTATCAGCAGTTAAGTTTGATTCCTTGTGTCTTGCAGCCAATTCAGGGTTTTAAAAGGAGAGAAATGAGCTTGCCAAAGGGATGCAGAAGAGCAGAAGTCATCCAGAGACTTAGTCAGGCACTTGCATCTACTCAAGAGAAACACTGAGGGGTGTCTACTCATCCATGTTGGAATTTCTGATTCCGCCTTTGTTGCTTTAGTGTCCTTTTTTGGGGTACATTTTGGTTTTATGTCATGTCTCTGTATGAAAGAGTTTGGAATTCCTTCTTTGGGAGGATATAAAGCACAGAAATCCAAAGAACACAGACTGCTTCCAAGACCCTCTAATGGGCAAATAACTTGATGCAGAAACCTAAATAAAGAATATGAAACTCTTCATAGGAAAACCCTTTACCAGAACTTTTGATTTCTTTAGGCATTTTCTGGGGCCTGATGCAGGAAGACTTCTTTACCCCCAAAATAAATGGCTATCAGGGCACATCTAGAGAGGGACAGGGGTTCTGGTTTTGCCTAACAGACAACCTTCCACTATTTTAAGAGGATTCTCCTGCTTACAACTTTTCTGGGTATGTCCTACAACCAGATTGCCTGGCATCAGATGCAAATGATACTCAAAGCTAATGAAACAAGCTTGGTACAGTCCATCCATCAGCCTGGAAGCGGGCAGGCTCCTGCATGAGCCCCCTGCAGACATAAGCAAACCCTCATTTTTTTGACATGTGGGATTCATTTAATTTAACTCCACCTGTCTATGATACAGACACACACATTTACTGGCAACACCCAGAAACGTTTTACAGAGAGAAAAAGGCATTTAGGGGAGGTGGCTCACCTGAGCTTTTACAGGCTCCACTTCAGGGTAAGGTGAGTTATAAGCCAGAAACAACTATTTCCCTTCAACACAAAGGATGATGACTAAGTCATAAAAGATGAAAAACGTTAGGGGACACAAACGACAACTAGAAAGTCTGCAAGGTGCTTCTGGTATCTGTCAGTGGCATGCCAAGGCCTAGCCCCACTACTCAGTTTTATGTGTAAAGGAGATGCTGCAGAACCAGAAAATCAGGGCTAATACAGAGCTGGGAGAAGCTGCTGGTTCCCAAAGAGGGGCAAGTTTAAGGATCATGAGATTTTTTTTTATGTAGATCCTTACACTGCTGTCACTGTAGTGATGGTTCCCATCTCCCCAGAAGTTATGAAGTAAACAGGTAGTAGTAGTGTACATGCACTGTAACTGGTATTAGAACCTATTTGGTGGAGGGAGGATTACCTGGGGATCCCACCTGGAGCACTGGATCCAGCTCTGGGGTTCTCAGCACAGGAAAGACATAGACCCACAAAGATGTTCAGAGGGCTGGAGCACCTCCCCTATGAGGGAATGTTGAGAGAGCTGGGGTTGTTCAGCCTGGAGAGGAGAAGGCTCTGGGAAGACCCTTTCAGTACTTAGAAGGGGCTACAGAAAAATGGGGACAAACTTTTTAGCAGGGCCTGTTGTGACAGGACAAGGGACAGTGCTTTTAAGTTAAAGAAGGGTTGATTTAGACTAGATATAAGGAAAAATTATTTTGCAATAAGAGTGGCAAAGCTGGGCACAGACTGCCCAGAGTGATGGTAGATGCCTGGAAACATTCATGGTCAGACTGGATGAGGCTCACAGCAACCTGATCTGGTCAAAGATGTCCCTCTTCATCACAAGGGGTTGAACTGGATGACCTTTAAAGGTCTCTTACAACCCAAACTATTCTATGATTCAACAATTTTATGATTCTACCTCAGCCTAATTTTAAGAAAATTGAAAATTGCTTCAGAACCCAGAACTACCAGCTGTCATTTCTGACTACATCTTGTAACACCCAAAAATAGTGAGCCTGGCACAGTGCACTACTGATGTTACTCTGACAAAACTCCTGCCTTAGAAGACTACAAGGGCAGTACATACCCATAGCAAAGCCTAGGTAGAGAGACTGGAAATAACTTGCAATCTAATGCAGGGACAGAAGCGTAAAAGTCTGGTGGTAAGTCTCAAATGTCTCCTGAAGGTAGCCTTTCCACTCCTCTGTGAATAACAACAGGACAACGTTCAAAGTTGTTTAAAGAAGTTAAACAGATGTTCACAGTGTGTGGAGAATGATACAACCTGTGGACTGTCCAAATGGGACAAGGGCAAGGCAGCTGCTACAAGAAAAGATAACAAATTTTTCACAAGCACATCAGCTCACGTTCAAGTTGGGTGCATGAGTGAGGTAAAGGAAAAACACTCAGTCTTACCTACCTGCCTTACAGGCACCTAAAGCTGTCTGTCTTCAAGCAGCTGACACACTGATTCACCTCCACCACCTAGTGCAGTATATACAATACTAGAAAGGAAAGGAGGACAAGAACTTCATAACATTAAGAGCTATGCTAATTGCTGAGATTCAGCACACTGTTAATCTTGGGTTGTGCAGAGATTCTTCATGCTGAAAACATTGCAGTAAAAGTCTCCTTGTACCTTCTTGTCACCTTCTACTATTTCAATAGGCTTGAAGGATATGAAGAAACACATTTTCACCTATTTAAATATCCAAGTTTTAGACATAAATTACTACCAATACATAGAGACTCACTGATTTTCAGTATTTTTAAAATAGGTTGTCAGAATGCTAAAAAGTTCTTTTACCAATACACACAAATTTTTATGTCAACACAAACTGCTCTTCAATCCCACATCCTTTACTTTTCAGAAAGCAAAATGCTTAACTGCCCACTCCCACCTGACATCAGTATCCCTGCACTGACAGCATGGAGTGCCTTTCAGCTTTCAGACTCTCTTCTGTAATGAAACACAGTAAAATATCAAGACGAGAGGCTACAAAATCTCAGTGTTTGCAAAATATTTCAGCGTGTTCATACAATGCTTAGAAAAAGTAATATCCTGTATTTTTACATATGTATCACCAAGTTAGATTTAAAATCTCAGAAAATACCAAAAGCTAGAGGGTTCCATCAGTTGCATGAAGGAAAATGCTATCATTTCAGAAAGCAAAGCCCTCAGTGTTCTTTCTTGTCAGTACCAAATCACTAGAATGTATGGCATTAGGAGATCCTGAGGAAAGAGACCTTTGAGTCTGAAGGAACATAAATCAAAAGGTTCAGAGAACGACTGCTGCTAATTTAGCAGCATCACATGGCAGCTCATAAAATACAATCAAGTGATCATCTTTAAAACTACGAGGGAAGAGCCTTCAGCGTAATTTCATCTTGATGTAAAATTGCATCTTCCTAAAAAATACCTAGAAACATTTTCCTTAAAACATCTCCTGTCTAAGATGCATCTTTCAGACACAGGCCTTTCTCTTATCTCAGAGTACTGTGACTGAACATGCAGCCACATCACCTAAATTTGGGGGCTACTTAAGGACTGTGAAGTTATTTACAAAAATTCAGAGTTGCGTATCAGACTGTAATGAATACCTGTCAATATTTTTAATGGCATCAGTATAAACAAGCACTATGAACAAGTAGGAAATATAAAATGCAATAGATACTAAAAAAATCATGCTCAGCTGTTCACTATTGGAAAACACTTTTGGAAAGCAACAAGAATGGCATGTTCCACCACAAGCTGGTATTTTGGTATGCGCACACAATCTGGAAGCGCAGAGAAATACTTGCATCTTTGTCAACGTTGAGAAGAACAAAAGCAATGGAGAGCTGAAGGGAACCAAAATTTAAACTCCTCTAGTGTTCTGACAGAGGTAAAGTGACAGCAGGAGCTACTAGAAAAGCCTTTCAAATCGGAATACTGTAAGATCTGACTAGGGTTCCCTACTTCTTTTTCTAATGCCAGTTTCATAAAGATATGTGTTTGTAAATACATGACAATTCATATTTGAAGGTCACAGCACTGTCTGAGGTTTCACACTGGCTTAGGAATGACAAAAGTACACATCCTGGATTTCAAACTGTTTGTCAGCTGAAGTTGAGGGCAGGAAGCAGCTTATTTAAAATAGGTAGCAAGAAACAAATATCCTGTAATAGTGGTTATGAACCAGAAAAAGACCTGTGCAGCGGTAAAGCCTTGGAGGAGACACACTCCTCTCAAACAACTGAAGCTCTACATGAGTTTGCACATTTCATCCTCACCAATTAGGAGCCTCAAATTAAGTTATTAGGAGCTGACAAGTAATTCATTTCATTATCTCTTCCCCCCCACTACAGCAGCATCCACAGAACACTGCCCTTCTCTGTCCAGCAAGTGGAGGCCCTGAAGGAGTCCTGACGGCTATAAAAGGCAAAAAAATCTCTTTCTGTTATGCATCCAACAGCTAATCTCAAGTATCTTTTCTCCTCTGATATACGAATTCATGTAACAAAAAAGAATTTCGTTAACTCTATTATTCACCTATTTTACCTTTTTTTTGAGGGGGGATATATATGCGTGTGAACATGTTACACTGTCTTGCTTTCAGAGACTCACAGGACTTCCTCAGAAAAACAAAAGTAGTTCCTCTGCCAATTTTAAGAGTTAGTGGAAATGCCTAATTCAAGCACATTTAGGCAGCAGCCTGCCTAGCACCCCAACTACAGCTGACTGATCTTTGGTAACATCAGAGGAACAAGACATTGCAGGGAAGCAATAATTCAATTACCCTATTTACAGTAACATAAATCACAGTATACACAGGGGAGCTTCAATATTCAACCAGCAGCAATACTACAACAGCTTAATCTAGCACAAGGCACAGCAGTGACTCAGTCAGCTCGGCAGAAGACAGGCTACAGTCTGCTGGTGTTTGATTTCAGGGATATTGTGAGACAGAAATTATTTGAGAACAACTGGGGTAATTATTGAGGGGTGGGAGGAGTGAGGAAGGCCTCAACATTTAGAGTATTTCAGACTCTGATAAAGATGTTAAAAACACATAACAGTCCTATTACTGAAAACAATATCTGGGTATTCAAGATGTCAACCTGAACATGCTCCAATAAAAAAAAAAAAAAAAAAGACGCAACTTGCAGTTCCCTGGGTAATAAAAACCTCTAAAGCATATGCTTTAATTCCTAGATCTGCCTCATGCAAAATGCCCAGAGCACACTCAAAAATCTGCCATTGCACAAATAAACACAGGCTGCAGTAAATTAAAAAAATAGAAACATGGAGCTGCCACAGGCAATGCCGCAAACAGCATGTGGCACTTGCTTTATGCACAACACCAGAATTTACTGCAATTAAGACATACGTTCTAAAATTATAAACATGTGATCAGACAAAGCTGACTGGTTTTAACAAACTGCTAATTAAATTGGAATCCTCTTATCCTCTCTCTCTCTCTTTAGCTGAATGAAGCAGCAACTCTTACAGCATAGTAGCTCATGCAAAGTAGATACTGAACAACAGGCTTTCCTGTTAGGTCACCGTTAAGCAGGGGAATCTCCCGTGTGCGCCTGGTTGTCGTAGGCAGAGCAGGGAGCGCACACCAGAGAGCACAGCTGGGTTGCTCTGTGCCAGGCACAGTTCTTACAGATCTGCTGGCTGTTGGCTCTTCGAGACATGAAAGCCGCCCCTTGCAAAGCTCTAGGGCTGGACTGAAAACGAGGGTGCTAAGTAATTCATCCCACCAAGGGGGTGGAGGAGGAAGACCGAGAAATCCCAAACAATACAGACCGTAGAAAGCAAAAATCCCTCACCCTTTCGTCCCCCCTTCCAAACTTCTCCCGACTTCTCCGCTTCCCATGGCCCTCAGGATTTTTCCTCTGTGCAGCAAAGCAGCTCTGTCCAGCCTCTAACCGCAGGCGAACCGAACTAACGAAATAAGTATTTCCCAACCACGACGGCGAATGTCATCAGAGCTCATCTCCGTCCCTCCCGCTCGGAGCTGGGGTGAGCCCTGCGGCGCCCGCAGCCCGCCCAGCCCCGGGGAAGGGATTCCCCGCGGGTCACGGCAGCTGCTCGGGAGGGTTCGAGCACCCGCGGGCGAGCGGAACGGGAAGGGGCACAGGCACGGCAACACCGAGGAACGCCCTACAGCGCAAGGCGGGGGGGCGGCAGCTGTTTGTGCTGCCGCGGGCAGAGACACCAAACTTCCTAGAGCACCGCGCCGGCCCCCGCGGCCTCCCCGCGGGGCATCCCCGCATCCCGCGCCCCGGCTGCGGGCAGCAGCACCGGCGTCGCTCCCCGCCCGCCCCGGGCTCCCCGCGAAGTGGTGCGTGGGGGAAGTTCCCCC
>VXAY01004937.1:129266-200719 GCA_013399855.1 Oxyruncus cristatus | reverse complement strand
AGCTGCCGCCATGGCCGGGCGCGGGGCCGCCCCCGCAGCAGCAGCAGCAGCAGCACAGCGCGCACCGCCGAGCGCTCGCCCCCGCGGGGCCACACCGCAGCTCCCCCGCACGGCCCCGCACCGGCACACGGCACGGCAGCCGCCGATACCGTTCCCCTGCGTGTTCGCGCTCTCACATCGTCCCCCCAGCTTCTGCGGTACCAAGGGGTGCTGCTGGCACGGTTCTCTCACCAGTCCTATTTTCACCTCTTTCATTACATCTTTCTGTCTTTCTCGAACTATATGAAGGGAAAAGCAAAGGTCTTCCCTTGTCCTTTCCCCCATACTTCCCTCTCCCTAGTTTTGACGATTTCAGTCAGTCCCACATTAAGAGACCCAAAACGTGTGTCAGTCCACCGGCAACCTCAGTCCATCTAATCCTGCCTCACAAACTCACCGATACATCTTTCTCAATCTGAGTTTAGCACAGCTACACTCATCTTCTTTTCCCAGTCACTCATCCAGGCTCTGCTCCAGATTACCTTCATCACAGAAGTTTAAACATGTTATCCCTACTTGTTCCTCTCTCTCACTTTGCAACTGCAAGTTATTGCTTTGACCTCTTCCTTGCCTTTCTAAGCATTGCAGGGATTTGTTTTGTTTTGGTTCCCCCCCCTTCCCTCCCCCCGATTACCAGGATTATTCTGAAGTGCTTGAAATCTATCCTGTTTATGAACACCTCAGGTTTAATACCCTGCTTCACAACTGCAAGTCCCCACATGCTAAGCAGAAGTCAGTTGCTAAGGTTATCTTTCTTTTCCATCATTTTAGCCACTTTTTACCCATCTTTTCATTTCTTTACATTCCTATTTTCTTAGCCCTTAGCACTTCAAGGGCTCTCAGTCTGAAAGCCCTGCACACCTTGCCACTTCTACTAATTTGCATACTCCATATATACACACACATACTTTATGCTTAACAGGTTCTTGAAAAAAGTTGCTAAAGAATAGTTTAGCTATCCTATTTATCTATTATAAAATTACATTAATCAGCAATACCCTGTGTCTGTGTTTCCACTTATACTGTAAAAGACAGGGATTTTTTGTTACAAAGCTAAGACTTCACTACGGGTGTTACCACTCACTAAAACAACCCATGTCTTCATTGCCTCTCACATCTTTCCACCAAAGGCAATAACAAATCCTATATTGATTAACAACACAGCTTTGGCACTACCACCTCAAAAATCCATCAACCTTTACTCTTTTGACGGCATAACACAGATTTACATTTTAAATACAGAACTGAAATACTTACTATGTGTTCATGCAAATAGGATTCTTTCTGACCTGCCCTTTTTCATCTGCTCCTTTAGTCACCTTTAACAGTAGAGCTCCTATCTCCTCCACTGCACTGGAGATTTTTTCTATGTATTGTCATTTTTTATGCAAATTAGGTAGTTGTTGTACCTGGAATTAAATACATCACCGGTGTTCACCAGATTTGAAATTATGTCATATAAAAGTTCTGCACAACTTAACGCCTTTAAGCCATAAGCATGGCAATGTAAGGATTTTGTTTTATAATCAACACGTCTTACCTGTACAGTGAACAGTCACCATATCACAAAAAGCAGCAAGAACTGCTTTTTGAAAACATCTTCAAATGATAATAAAAGGTAAACAAGAATTATAATAATACTTAGTTGCTAGATTCCAAACTACTTTACAAACAAGCACATTTTAAAAATATCACTAATGGGAATACCATATGTCTGATTCATTATTACTTTTGTATAGTTTTGTAAAGTCCATTACAAACTCAAATCAAGGAAACAAATTTGTCTCTATTTAGAGTTTAAAAGGATATGTTTTTCACCACATATTATCTTTGATTCTGTCCAATTCCAAAGGTTTCTTATCAATTTTTATCTTTCTGATCAGCATTTTCATTAATCACCATGAAATTTCCCACGCTTGCACTGCAGACTCCTCCAGTACACATCATTCCGTTGTCTGAACCACCACAAGCAGAATGAATTTTGCAGTATTTCCACATGCTACTGAGCAAAAGAATTCCAAATTAGTTACCCAAGGTAAAAATACAGCTGCTTGGTGAAGTGGCATCCCCTGTACCTGTAGGAACCAACAACATATCACAGCACTTACACCTTCTGGATATGGGCCATACGTTGCAGCCACGCTCTAAATTCAGCAGGGTTGTGAGAAAAGGTAGATAAAACCATTTGCCTGGTGTTTACAAAAAGGTACTAAATGTTTGGTGCCTATGTCAGAAATGACCTTGAGTTATTCCCAGGCACCCTCTAAGCTGCACCCCAGGTTTAGGCAGTCCTACTCCCACTGCTGCCTGCTCCAGCCTCACTGCTGAGGTGGCTGCTACAGAAGATGGCTGGCACCATCCTGCTGGCATTCCTCGGTCAGACTTAACACTATGTAATATAAAAGGCCTTTTCATTAATTATTTTTATACAGCACAGTATTTGGGACACTATTCGAGTCTTCTGGCTCATTAAAAGATGATACAGTATTTTCTTGTTTTATTAGCTGGAGACACTGTGCAAATGAAGGCTGCAGAAACATCTACTCTTTTTAAGTCTTATATAGGTGATATAGAGACAAAACAATGCAGTTTTATGCATTTTGGCAACGAAAGATGAATGGCAAAAAGACTGATAGAGCAATTACAGGGAACTTGAAACATGCCCAGAGTGCAACTGGTAATCCTCAAAGGCCACGTCCTAGGCTTGTCTTTCAGTTATGGGAAAGGAGGAGTGCAAATCACTATTCCAGACCATTAAAAAGTGGCAAGTTTGTATTTCATTCTGTGTTTCCTTATTTGAGTCTCATTTAAATTTTTCTGCTTTAAAGATCTTTAGATCTTCAAATCAATAACAACCAGAAAAAGTTTGAGGAACATCTCAGCCAGAATCACCTATGGGATGTGAGTTCTAGCATGTGCTCTCCAGTGCCACAATACTAGAAGCCAGATGGAACTGATTTTACACTTCTGCACGCTGGGATTTCTCCCTGAAATGTTCCGGGGTGCATAATGAATGTTCAAAAAGATTCCAGACCTCTCTGCACTGTCAAGATAAGGGTGCCAGCTTTCCTTGCAAACACAGCATATGAGTTTGTTAAGGTCAATACATTTGAAATTCTGTTCCACTTTCAAATGGTTTTCTTCAGTTCGAAGGATAGGCACTGTAAATCCTACCATGAACTCTATTTCCACTTAGATGGGATAGATTTCATCTCTTGTTTTTAAGGAAGTAGGACATTGTTTTCACTTATGGATGGCTTTTTTTTTTTTCCCCTTGTAGAGATAAGAGTAATCTCAAGTTTCCAGTGAATGGAAGTGTTACAGAAACTAGAAAGTATTCTTCCTTCAGCAGAAGTATTAGCCTCCTTTAGGTCAGACATATTCAATCTTGCAAAGGGTCAGATAGCAACAGCTACCAGTTTGAAGTATTTGCCTAGAAAACCCTAATCCAGCGTATCAATTTTTGTGGTCTTACCTAAGTGTTTTCCACGAAAATTTCTCCTTTCCATCAGTGCTGGAATTACTGTAAGGAGACTGCTAATGCTGAGCAGCAGAATTGGCTGCTATCCCCAAAACCAGCAACATACCTGCACAAAGTTAAATCCACACAGAGGTCCAGCAGGTAACACAAAGACAAAGGTTAAGGTGAGTGAAGAGGAAGGAGGGGAGAAAAAACCATTTCACATTACCCCAAAATCCTATCCTGTTTTATATACAGGTTTATATTTCTTGTTCATTATGAGGTAATTTTATTCCCTTTGAATTTCAAAGAGAATAAACCAGCAAGTGCCAAAGCTGGACCTCCAGAGGACTTGTACATTTTCAAACCCTCTTACTCCTCTTAAGAACAGGAATTTCTATTGATAAGTGTATTATTTTGTGACTTTCACATGGACCGTATATTATCTGTCTAGAGACAAATAAACGTAAAATCATACCGAATTATTTGACCATCTACTAGCTTTAAACTGCTGTTCTTAAAAGGGCAAGTGGAAGAAAAAAGCATCAATGCAAATGGAATAATGGGAGAGGAGAGTGTCAAAAGATAGGAATAAGTGAAACAAAGGAGATTTGGAACAGAAATCTGTGGTGTATCATCTTGCTGTCTCCACCTTGCTGCCCACAAACTTAAAAGACTTCACATTCAGACTCATCTCCTGGTGGGCCTTTCATTCTGTCAGCTTCAGTCTGCCACTGGAGACAGCTCTCAGACAGAAGTCTTCAGGAAGAAAGACACTTTGCTTTGCTTTACCTTATCGATTTGAGAACATACAGAGGCAGGAAATTTTATTCTGGCTCAATTATTCTCAAAAAGCAAGCAGAGACTTGTCAGATTTTGAAGGGAGAAAAGTGACATATTGAGAAGACAGTGATGACAATATAACCCAGAAAATAGGCCTACATGGTAATGGTTTACTTGCCTATACTGTCACAATGATGCTGGGCCCAAAATACAGCTTCTAGCAAAGACTTCATAATGAGAGCAATACACACTGGCTACTAGTTTAAAAAGAAGAAACCCACCCTTCTGCTTAAAAATATTTCTCCCACACTTTGTCAGCAGGGTCACACTGACTCATTGTCTAAATCTTTGGCTGAGAACTTCCTGGGCATGAAACGTGTAAGGCAGTTAAGTCCTGTCTATGTGTCTCCTCTTTTCTCACCTAATTCATATCTCTTTGCTTTCTAAGGCACTGGGTGCCAAATGGCACAACCTGAAATAATAACACACTCGCTGAGCAGTCCCTCATCAGCCAAGGATAGCAAATGCAACCTGAAGCACATTGCCATTCCTTTCTTTGTGACTGGAAATAGCTGCAAGTGGACTCAGAAATATTATTTCATTCTTTTTAATTTTCATACTTCTACAAGACATTTGAATAAATTCAGATACACTAGAAGAAAGGGCATTACCAAATCACAGGATATGCTGAGTTGGAAGGGACCCACAAGGATCGAGTCCAACTCTTAGCCCTGCACGGGACTGTGCTCCTATCTTCTCACCAGTATCTTAGTTTTGGAATTCAGTCAGTCATGGGAATAGGACTAAGTCCTCTAGCCAGTAAGCCACAGTTAAAGATAACATTTCTTTCCCATCAAGACTAGTTTCATTGTCTTATTTTAAAATAATAGTTCTTTCATTTTCACCCTGCCTTAAAGTGTCTTTGTTCTTCAACATTATAACTCTTCTTTCTCCTAAAATCCCCATACACATACACATATGTATGCAAACACACAGAGTAAAACTCAAAAAGTCCTTTTACTGTTGTTCATGTTTAACCCCTTCAAGACAAGAATTCACTGCCTGAAGAACTCATTTGACTAATGGCAGAGCATTCAGGATGCATTTTTCTACATGGCTCCCTGCACACCCCCCTCACCCTGACCCATGGAGAAAACTGGATTTCCTTTCTGGAGTACCTGTGTGGATCTGTTGTACTGCAAGGGCTGAAGACCAGTTATGAAATGGTGATTCTTGATGATTTCTTCATTCTTTCTGTATTCTCATTTTGGACTGTTACTGTTGCAACGCTAAGATGAAAACACACAGACACCTCAAGAGCTACGGGGGGCAAAGCCTGAGAGTAACTCCTCCTGTGTATGGCACTTAACTGGTGAATTCTCATTAAAAGTGAAAAATTATTCAGAAATCTTTTTTCTTGCTTTGTTGTTCTTGCAGAGCAACAAGATCATCTCATTATAACAGATACAGAGGAGATGAAGTTCGTTCACCACTTGTGTGAAGGAAGAGCTAATAAGGAATAAATGTGCCAATTAAACAGTAATTGTTTAGTTTTTCATTCTCATCAACTCTGATACAAAACCTAAGACTAGCTATTGTTAATTTAAATTTCAGTCAGTTTCTAATACTTTTATACATTAGTGTTCTGTTTACAAACTATATGGAATATTGCTTATTTGCTGCTGCAATTTAAATATTGGAGGGAAAAGGGTCTTCAAAAAAATATTTAGTAAAAGCTTAAGCTTCCAAAATCTCTTTGTTTGAAATTAGCTTAACTTTCAGAAAATTAGTCTGTATACACAGTTGCACGTTTTATTTGAAATGCTAAAAAATGTAAAGTCTTATTTTTGTTGGTCCTGAAAGAAACATCCTCTTTAGCAAAAGTAATTCAGAAAAATAGTTTTGTTTTCTTGTTTATTGGAAAGAAAATGACAATGAAAATACCCTGACCTGAAACCTGTTGGGAAGTAAGTAATTTTCAGTAAGACCTTTAGTACAGAGCTGTCAGACTAAGGGCAAGCAAACAAAGCCAGATGTTTTTCTTTCAAGCCTGCCGGAACAACTACGGCACTACAGGCATGAAAGCAGCACCTTTATGTGTCACTGAATACAATTTGTAAGGATTAAGTTTATCCCATTGTCATTATTTCAGCTTACAACGTATTTGGAATGTGCCTTTCATTTCAACACTTACAGTTGTGAGTGTTGAGTATCTTTCTCTTTCTTTTGAAGTTATTGCACTGCATTCACATCAGAATTCCTGTCTTCATTACACAACCACACTGGCCTGCAAGCCCTATTTCTTTTTAAAATCTGATTTATGATTCCATTTAAGTTTTTGAACACTGAATCTGCCACTAGCTGTGACACACATGGATTATAAACATAAAATATGTACTCTAAATTAAGCAGATCAGCCATGACAGAAGGCAGCATTAAAGTGTCCCAGAGTTTGGGATGACTACACACACTTTTCCCTGGATGAGCTACACAGACATAAAAGCCTGGCCGATCTTCAGGTTTGTCCAGATTTTTCCCAGTGGAAATACTTAAGTCACTTCAGAGTCAGTATCACTGAAATAAGTGCAGCTCAGTGGTTCTGAAATACTGTAATTGATAGTTATACCATTAATTAAGAAAAAAACAAGCAACAAACCCCAACAGATACTCTTAAACCCTTAGTGCAGTCTAGGAGGAATAAACCAGGTATGTGTAAACAGAAATCATTTTAGCTGTTATACCAAGCTCATTAAATTATCATCTCGAACATCTGAATACTTAAGAAAATGCCATTACATTAATGACTCCCACTAGTTCCAGTCTGCTAAGCAGGAGATCATAGTATAAGTGGTAATACACTTTGAATATACACAGAGAGAGCAGCTGAAGAGATCAACATTTCAATAAAAAATGATCTGGTAGGACTTTTCAATTCTGATTTTTATTCTGTGTCAGTAAACCAAATAGCCAGCAAAACTCACAATTCATACTGAGTAACTGTTAGGAAGTGCTTTAAGTGAAAACTCTGTTGGGTTTTTTTTCTGATTTTCCTTCCTCTAACCTACAGAAAAATTAAACAACTTCATAAAAGCCAAATTTGTGAAACTTTATTGACAGGAGGAGAATAAGCAAACTGGTGGAGGTGAAGTGGAGGCAACTGAAATGAACAAAGGCCATAAAGCTCCTGGAAATAAGCCATTTGTCACTCAAGCTCTTATAGGGACTTCCCTTGGTGGATCACAGTAATACAGCTGAGTGTTCAGAGAAGCATGCTGAAATACTGACCACTAAGGACTTCATTACTTTCACTCACCCACTCAATCCTATTTTGTTTTAATTCCTTTCAGGAGGCTGAGAAAGTCACCTTGTCTAAGTGGTCAACCCCCGCTGTTTCACATCAGAGCTACCACGCAAACTCCAAAAGTGTTCATATTATGCCAGGAAATCCTACCTCCTCCACAGGAGCCAAACAGTCTGGAACAATAATACACTATACAATATTCAACATTTTTACTCCTCTAACTTCAGGAATTTTGCCAAAAGATGCAGTACTATTATTCAGGGAATTCCTGCTTCAGTATCTTCATTTAAGCTCCTTGCAGTGATGCTGCAGTCAGCCTGCAAACTGTCCAGCCTACACAACAACAAACATGCTCTTACCTATCATCATCTGCCATCTTATCTTCTCCAGCTTAACCTTTTTAGTTTGGCCAATTGTATCTTGCTGTAGCCATTAAGTTAAAAATATTTATCCATAAATGCTATTCCCCTTGCACAGATGTACATGCAGACTTGCATCAGGCTGCTCTCATCCCACGTTCTCCTAGTTTCATTTTTACACTAAGGCAATGTATATCCATGAAAAAAATATTTAGATCCTTCTTCGGAGAGCTGTAATTTCAGGAATACTTCTCACGAAATATGCCACTTTAATAAAATAATTTCACTATTAATTCTCTTCTTTCTATAAGGATGAAGGTTACACTAAATTACCATAATGCCAGGTAAATTAAAACCATCACAGTGCAAAACAAACTTGTCACAGGGTTCCAGAAAGGCAGGATGAGCTGTTTGTTTGATGGGAGCTGGTTTTGTGCTCCCTTACTGCCATTTGGGGCCTTTCAGAGTAAGATTGGTTATTTTTTCACAGACAAGACAAAGGAATGATAAGAAAAAAAAATCTGCCATACCTGGAATATGGAAAAGTGCTGTACTGAGCAAGATCAGATACAGGTTGATATCTACCTTGAAAGCAGTCCTGGAAATATGTACAAAATTGAATATACAGAAGAGGAAACTGCCTTGATTAACGTCACAGAATCCTCTTAACATACAACTGGTAGGAACAGGTCATGAAGAAAAAGCACACTTCCTCTTGGTTATCTCACACATAGTTTCACCTAAGAAATAAGCATTGGAGAAAACTACTCTGAGTATGTCTTGATCTTGGTTCTACATCCATTACATGGATGTTCCTCAGAGTAGTGCCATCAGTTTTAGATAAAAGAAGGAGGTATTTAGAGACAATGAGGTACGACTTCAGGCACACACACGATTTGCCTGTTCAACACTCTTGTCTGAACTCCACACATGGATATTAAAAGGAGTTCTATGTCAAAGCTTTCCGTCAGAGACTATAGGAATTTCTAGGGGAAAGGAATGTTAATGACAGCTAATTAAAAAGATCGAATTTTATGTCTTATATTTTCCTCTCAGATTCCAAATTTACTCTTTTCTGGTTTTGTTTGCTTTGTTTTGTTTATGCAGCAGTCTACACTGATGTAACTGTTCTTTCCGTGATAAAGCTGGGAGAAATAACTCACAGTAAGAAGCTGCAAAAACTAGTCTGATAAGTGGGTAACAGACATACAATATAAACCCATGTATTCTACAGACCTTGCATGAATCACCACCTTTAAAACTCTGCTCACCTACTGCATTTAAAAATCTATTTAGTTTTTTTTTAAAAAATCCTATTTAGATTTATTTTAAGATGAAAGAACCCAACCTAAGTTTAAAACTAACCCCATTAAGTGTCTAAAGGTAGCTCTCCCATCCGTATCTGATACACAGCTGGCAGACGGAAAAATCAAATTATGGATTTATCCATTACACATTCGTAAAAGGACACTCATCACACAATATTCCAGCAACCCTGCATCTTTCAAATACTGTTTAGAGTGGGTGGTACAGTTGCTGTTAAACTTTTAAGACCCAGCTTTAAAACCAACTGCTTTATGTCCAGTAACACACTACAAGCTCCATGACATTCTCTCTTCTACAAAGCCACAGGTTCATTGGTTTCAGGGTTATTTGTTCCCTAGCTTACCTTTGCCTAGAAATCCATCCACCCAACAAAAGGAGAAACTTTTCCTAGGGAAACAGAATGGAAAAAAAATAGCTGTTTAATATCCACTGGCACAAACGACAGCTCAAAACCCCATGCTTGTATCTCCAGGGATTTAGATTTATTGGCATCTTTACTAGCTGGGTCTTGGAAGCCTGCAAAGTTAGCCAGAGAGAACAGCCTGTATATACTGAGACAGAAAACTCTGTGAACGACGGACATTTTTCACTGATGAGTTCTGTTTTTCCAAGAGGAAGGAGTGAAGAACTGTAAATAACTTGTTGGGCAGAGGTTGAAAAAGTTATCTAGCTTTTTATAGGCAGCTTTAAGACTTCATTGCTCACTGGGTTCCTGGTCTCAAGCCAATCACTATGAAAGTTTCACTTGCAGAGTTAACTCCTCGCTTACCTTCGGTTTCAGAGTTGGTATTAAGTTTGCTTAAGAGAGTGAGCACATGAGAGCAAGTGAGAGAGAATGACAGACCAAACCCGTCTGTACCCACTAAAACTGTTCTTTCAATTAAAATGTTAGAAAATCTGGACAGGAGATGTATGAGCAGAATTACATTAACCTTACAAAGGGGCAAAGATGAAAAATGACTTGCTACTGGCAAAGGAACAACTATCAAGGATAAAGTCAGAAAATAAATAATTTAATTTTAACTCTGACTATAGGGGCAATTAGTATCACCCATTCCTGCTTCCTCTTTCCCCAGTGGAAGCCATTTGCCAAGCTAGACAAGAAAAACAATGGAATACACCTACTTGACTAAAATATGTGGATTTTTGAAAAGCTATCTTTTTCCAGGTAGAAACTCTGCCTGTTTCAAACACAAAAGTCTCAGTAAATTCAATAGAGTCAGTCACTAATTCTCTGCCATACATTCACTTTTATAAAATTGACTTCCAGTCATGGTTAGAGAAAAGGGCCAGGCTATCACCTCATTAAGCATTTTAATGAACCAACTTATACAAAATTCAAGTGTTCATTAAAAAAAATGTTTCTATATTTGATGCCAAAATAACCTTGTATATATGAATTATATTTAATCAATCCAAATATACCTTCCTGAATCTGCAGGAAGGTAAGACAATGATTTTTTTCAGCACGAGTTTCTCTATCCTGTGGCCCAAGGAGCACTCGGTGATGGGTGCTGGAAGCATTAAATACCTCTGACCTCTGTTGTTCTACAGAAGGTACAGTGAAGGGAAATTGAGAAAATTAACAGAGGCCAAAAAGGAAGAAAAATGAGAAAAAGAAGATGGGAAAACACTGATTTGCTTTCATTCTTCAGTCATCCAAACTTTAGCTTGTACTGGAACCATAAAATATCTGCCATTTATACAGCTGACTGTATTTACAAATTAAGCATAGGATTATACAATCATTTGGCTCAGAAGGGACTCCTGGAGGGTTTTTCATTTATCCCTCAGCAGTTTTCCACACAAATATGTCTTCACCACACCAGAAATGGTTTCCTCACACAGATGAAGAACAATAGCTTTATAATGTCATTATTCAGGAACGTAGGAAAAGCGATGAAATGCTTGTTAAAATTCCTGAGGAAGCCAGGCAGGCAGGCAGTGTGTTAGCTCCAGCATCTCTCCAAGGCAGAACAGCAAGGTCTGCGTTATCTCTGCTTAAGGAGAAGTAGTGGATGACCCACAAAGCCTTGGCTCCCCCAGCACCTCTGCAGCAAAGGCTCCCTGCAGCCTGGTGCCTCCTGACCGCACACCAGCACTGCTGACAGGCCGAGTTCCTGAGCTGTCAAATTGTTTCACAGAGTAGCCTGCTCTTCCTAGCACAAGAAGAAAAGTAAAAGACATCTCTCTGCTACACATTAACACCTGAACACCTCACAGTCAGTGAGAATCTGCAGTTACTGAAGGGCCCTTTCACAAAGCAGAGCACTCGCTCTTGCTGGGCCTGTTCCTGCCCAGGGGAAACACTGATATTTCATGGCTACAATATGGCCATATCCCGAGGAGATTAAAGACATTTCTATCTTTTAAATCAGGAAGGGATTTAACCATCCTCTGCCCAGATGCCCCTATCTACCTACTAAAGCATGAAAAAAAAGAAAACAGCATAAAAATATTAGGCTATTCATATGTGTTGTCATTTTGTTGTTGTTACTATTTTGTTTTGTGCAACTACACAGAAGGATAGAGTCAATGGTGGAGGTCACCTTTTTTAGACACTTTTTTTGGCATATCACCTATTAAATGGTACTAAGTCTAATAACTTCTTTCAAGCATTATGTAGTTGCTGGAATTAAAGTTCCCTTTTTTTTTTTTTTTTAAATTATTCCTTTGTGGTTTCTGTTCCCTTGTGGTTGCATAAAAACGGCATCCAAAACACTCAGAAGCAAGAAGGGCAAAATTGAATAACTAAATCCTTGTGATTTCTGGGATGTCACTTGTGATTTCTTTTTTTTTTTTAAACTTGAGTTGGCAACCCCTCATAACTCGTTTTCACATAAAGTGTTTAAGCACTAAAAAGACCGACAATTTTTTTCAAAAAGTTGCAACGAATCATGATCAAACTAAAATAGAGCCATTAATTCCCTTAGAGCCCCCATACATGATTAAACTCCAACTCTCACCGTGCTGAGGGGCACCATCTCAACTCACATGGATGCACAGTAAGTTTCTTTAAGTTCTTTCCCTTTCCCCCCCAGTCTGATTGAAATGGCACCAGTTTGGTTGGAAGGCTCGTGTTCCATGCAGCAGATGTCTAAGAGCTGGAAGTACATTTGCCAACTGAAAAGATACACATTGACTATGAGCAGGAGGGAGAGTAACTCAGATCTGTCACCAGCCAAGGACAGGAAGGAAGGCAGAGCGTAAGAGTTCTAGGAAAGTGATTTTAATCTGCTGTTGCCTCCAGTTTCAAGTTTTTCAAGTACATGGCAGGAAATGCTGAACCTGAGGTTTCAGTCAGGTTGCCTCAAGCAACCTTGAAGAGCTTCCCCTTGGCACTGTGTGGTATTTGGGAGTTCTTAAGGTCAACATTAATAGCAACCTCAGACTGGGTAGAACAGATGTCTAAAATAGGTTCAGACCACCCCTTATGGATCTTCCTCTTCCCTTGGATGATATATAGCCAGTAACCTCTAACAGAGACATTAAATTCTGTAACAAATCTTTCATTTTAATTCAAATCATGGGCACCATTAGTGCTGAGGTTACATGTCAGGAGATGGGAGAGAAACAAAAGGCAGCTCTATCGGATCAAGAGAAAATCCCATATACTCACTCAGTGCCGTATTTCGGACAGTGATCAGTAAAGTACATCTAAGGGAAGGAATAAAACTAATTGAGGCATATAATGAAACTTCCTTGATGTAACTGCCCAGCTTCCAGGAGAGCTGAGGCATGTTGCCTTTTTGTCCCCTATATCAGGGACTTCATAATATCCTACACCTCAAATTCACCTGTATGGCTCTGGTTGCACAGAATCCCCAAACGGTCAGCCTTGCACCCTGCTGCCCCTTCTCAGAATCAACTTTCCTCTGGTAAGACAGACAGATTCTTAACTTGAAACACAACTAAGAAAAGAACCTGCTATACAGGAAGAGTAAGAGAAAGCTCCCACTGTGGTTATCACTATGCTGTGTTATAAGAACGACTTCTAGAAACTTCAGCTACTCAGTGTCCATTCTGCTCAGCAGAGGTCTCCTGCCAGTTCATACCAGGCCTGGTATGAACAATGACAAAATGAAGTGAAATCACTTCTGTCTCACAGCTTCTGGCTTCCAGTGGGTGCTCCCACCTTAGCTTGACCCTGCCTGCTCAGACCACAGAATGAAGAGCTTCAGGGCTACAGCAGGGAATAAACATATTGCATTGTTCAATTTTTAATTCCAAGAACAATCATCTGTAACCCTTTGCAGCAAGACTTCATGCACATCAATGTCTGCATTATAGCATATAGCGTGCATGCACAGCGTTTATATGTGGGGAACAGTTACCAAAGATGGACATCAAGATCTTTATTACAACAAATTATTATTATTACCACAGAAGATGTGCCAGGAAAATACAAATAGTGTGCATTAAACCATATGGAGAACTTGCTGGTACATGGAGCTCAACCATGAAATCTGAATACATTAAAGAAGTGCCCTACTATATAAAGCAATGTTTGGGGATTTTTTTTCTCCTTGTGAATTAATTTCTAATTTAGTTACCATAGAAACCATCCTGGCTCCATCTTAAAAAAAAAAAAAGTCTCAGTATATATTTACACTCACACTGAGACAAAGAAGAGGAGAAAAGCATACACAGGAGTGCACCTGTACATGCAAGTTTATAGAGAAATGTGTAACTGGCCAAACAAAACAGGCTTGGCAGTAATTTCTAGGAACTTAGCTAAAAGTCCTGTAAGTCTAACAGCAGTATTCATTCATATAATGATTGCCATCACAGCAGAGCCATGAACATGAAAAACCTCCTCTCCTAGAAAATTGGGGCCTTTTTTTTCTGCTCAGGGAACAAATAGGTACAATAATGCAGGAAGGGTATTTTTTCTTAGAATTGAAAAAGGGAAATTCTGGGCATCCTGACATTATTCTAATATGTCAAATGAGAAGAAATCAGGCTAACTGAACGCGCCTTTTTCGCTGACTTCAGTCGCAGCTGAGTGACAGCTAACAAATTATACAACAGGCCATGACACACAGATCCAGACCAGCAGTTCTGCAGTAAAGTTTAACAACAGACAGCTTTACCCAGGTTTATTTCTTTTCATACAGTGCTGTCATAAACATTTCATAAATAATTCTTCTAGGAGTATGTTTGGGAGGAGCCGCTAGCTTTCTCTTTCACACTATGTTGTTTGTACTTGTAAAATCGAGTCAGCTGTAATTTCAACAACCCTGGATGTTCTGTACAAGAGATTAAAAACACCAGTGCTAATTGCTTCAGAATAAAAAGTTATTCCAATACTAAAGTATCTAGAGAAAACCACTGGACTTAATTCTTTTGTATCGGGAAGGCTGAAGAGTTCTCAAAAAATAAACCCAAATGCATTTCATGGAACCAAATAAACACTCCAGGCAAAGGATTTCTGTTGAAAATAATCCTGGGGGACATTAATATGCTTAGAAAATCTTAAAGTTGGCCATTTAATTTCTAAGATTAGATGTGACTGCTTTTGTAGAGTGCTATAATTTGTGTTTTATCACCCATCTTTCTATGTGAAGACAGTAGCTGGGACAGTGGGCTGCAACACCATCTGTACAAGGGATGACACACCAATGTGTGTTCTGAGCACTGACCCAGATGGTGCAGAACAGTCACTTACCCACCGCCGGGCTGGAGCTTCGCAGGAGAACAGACTAGTTGAGGTTTAACCCAGACAAGGTCAACGTAGCACTGAGAGGGGTTTTTTCCAAGCTGTTCACAGATTTCAGTTTGTCCAATTCTGGAATGTCAGCTGACACTACCAGCTTTTTGTCATGGGCACTTGCAGCCCGTTCTCTCTCAGATCTGGATTTTCTCACTGTGCTATGTCTGTGTCATCTGTACTGGATTACTGCCATGTGCTCCACACAGTGTTACTTGAAGAGGATTTTTAAAATATAACTGGGTAGAAAATGAGACCACCAAAATATTTTATCACGCTAAACTCACGAGGTACATTGTACCTGTTAACAGGAAGACCAACCTACTTGCATGCGGGAATAATCAAGATGTTAGCACTGATTCACAAAGGTCTCAACAAGCTTTTTTGCTGTGTGAGGTATTCTGTGTGTGAGCCACGCCATCCCCACAGCAGAGGCACACTGGAGTTTAGTCCCCAAACTGAAATTCCTAAAGCCTGGAGGCAGTGGTCTGCATGGAGGACTCCAGACTAACATTGTCTTCATCTATTGGCAGACCCACGTTCAAACTGAGAACACAATTTTCAAACACCTTCTCTATTTTCTAACACTGTTGCCAATATATTGCACTGGGCCAGCATATACCTTTTGTTGAAGGTTGTCTTTTATTTCAAAGTGTATTTAATTTCTTATTAAGAAAATTATGGGAATTAAGTTTTTGTTGATTTATGAAATAGAATGATTGTACACCTGTCTAGCAGCTATAGTACATCCTTCAGAGTATCCTTCTCGTAGCTACACTTTTCATCCTTCAGAGTATAAAAATACCAACATGCAGAGCACGGAATAATTATTTTTTGAAATAATGCTGGAAAATTCTACCTAGGGATAGGGTGGAATCTGAGCTAAATTAGCTAGCATTAGCATTCAAAAACTAGACGTGATTTAGGTCAACCACTGATCTCTCTCAATGTGGTAATTCACATTTTTCAAATAGAAACACTCCCTTATACACACTGCTCAGTTCCCTACTGCTCATCTTCCTCATACATTAAAACAGAGGATACTCTTGACACTTAACCCTGCAGTGATGAACAAGTCAGCCTCGATCATGCAAAGTTCACCCTTGGCTTGAAGCATGTTGAGTAATTCCATTACTTTCTACAAGAATACTTGTGTTATGTGAATCTGAGCCAAAGCACTCACTAGTTTGAAGAGCTAATCACACTGCAGGATTCTTCTAGGGAAAGCTGGCAGATAATGCAGGGAAATAACCAGAACAAAGCCATGTAGTCATCAATCAGGTCACAACCCTATCAGGTTGTGCCGTGCTTGCAGCTGGGACAGAGTAAATTCTCTTCCTAGAAGCTGGTATGGTGCTGTGTTTTGGAATCAGTGTGAGAACAATGTTGATAAGACACTGATGTTGTAGTTGTTGTTAAGCAGTGCTTACTAGAAATCAGTTTCCCAGGCTCTGCCAGTGAGGGAGTGCACAAAAAGCTGGGAGGGAGTGTGGCCAGGACAGCTGATGCAACCTGGCCAAAGGGCTATTCCGTACCACAGAACATCATTACCAGTGTATAAACTGGAGGGAGTTTTTATGAAAGGCCAATTGCTGCTTGGGAACTCGTTATGCATTGGTCAGCAGGTGGTGAGTAAACTGTACTGTGCATAATTTCTCCTTACATTACTGATTATAACTATTTTAATATTTTACTGTATTTCAATTATTTAACTGTTTCTATCTCAGCTTTACCTTTTTTCTGATTCTTGTCCCCATCCCACCATGGGGGTGTGGGAGGGGAGTGATCGGATGGTATTTATTTACTGGCTGACAGTATTTGTTAATCAAAAGTTCTCTCCAGAAAGATGTAATGACATAGAAAACTCCATTTGCAGACTGATCCATGATACAATTTTGAGCCATTGTCAGTATTCCTTAGTTGATCTATATAATCTATATATAATCCTCATCTGAGGGATTATAATCAGAGAAAAACCCCTACTTTATACTTAACAGAGGTTTGCACAGAGGTGCTAATTAACATTCAGCAAAAATGAAGATACATGTTAGCAGATATAAAATGGAAATAAATTTCACAATTACAATATTAAAACAGAAGCACTAGATGGGAAAGCAGAGACACAAAATTCTGTCACTGCAATCACAGGCAACCATACAGCAGATATGGACTACAACACAGTCCAGAATGACAAACAGACCATCTCCAGGCTCTCACCATGCACTGTGAGCCGGAACTGCTACACAATCCTATCTCAAAAGAACAGAAGGCACAAAAACCTAGAACATACCACACAAAGGCGAAGATACCAAAGGCAGCAGCAGTGTGCAAGTGGCAATCACAGCAGGGAAGCTGATAGATAAATGCTTATGTAGGTCTCAGAAGTGTTGTGTGTCCTATGCCAGTGAGAGGCACAGACAGCCCTGTGGAAGATATCACAGACACAGGCACAGTCTCTATGACAGTGCTGCTTCCTCGCTGTGGGACTTGGAAAGACTCTTTCTGCTACAACAAAGGGGAATACAAGAAAGCTCCTTCAATTGCAGGAGATTGCTCAGCACAACTACCAATGTTTTTTTGTCAAGAAGTGCACGTCTAGTTGAGAAACGACAGACAAGAGGATAATTAGGATGAACAAAATGAGAATTTTTACAGAGGGCTCAACCATCAAGTATATGGTAAATGATGCATAACTGAAAAATGTTGGTGCTTCTCTCCCCATCTTTTCAAGCTCATGAGAAATAATCCTTTAATGTTCCCTTCAAGAGAGGCACATTTACCCAGTAAATATGTCTGTAACACAATTCTCCTTTCCTTTAGCCGCTCACGGCTTGTTTAATGTGCTTGTGTGGAATTTCACGTTACGGTCCCTTCACAAACCTTTCAAATGAGAAACAGGTGTTAAAGCCAGGGCTGAGAATGGACGGGTGTGTTTATCAGCTGTATAAACTTACGTTGAAGAAATTGGTCTTGTTCCTCTCGCAGAAGAGGCCCTGTGCAGGCATGTGCTTCAGCTGCTGCCAGGGGACCCCGCTGCCCAGGAGCACGTCCCGAGCCCACTGCAGGTTCTGTGGACAGAGAAGGGCTGGTGAGTTGCAGGCAGGGGATGGAAATGCCACCACAGGTAAGAGTACAAAGCGCTCACTTGCTTGTATTTATTAACTTGCAGTGTCACTATTTCTCATTTTCCGTGTAGCTGCTGTTCTGACAGTATTTGTAGAGGCATGTGATCTGGAGAAGACATCCCCCAGGAGAGAGAGGCCAGTTTGTTGCTCAGAGCAAGCATCCAAGCCCCAGCAACTGGCCAGGCTCCTACAGCTGCTGAATCCAGCCTCAGATCATCCAGTTTTGCCTTCTTGTATTTTTTTTAACCTGTCTTTGCTTCACTGATATCCACCCTCTGTCTCCTATCACCTGCAGAAACCTGAACTGTAGGTATATTTAAAACACCCTAATCTTTTTGTTAAAAGCTGAATTTTAATGCTCAATATGAAATAATTTATATCTAAAAATATAAAGTTTCTCAGCAAACAGTGGAACTCCCTGTCCTGGGTATCCTGCAGCCTTCCTCTGCACACCAGGGCCCTCGCTGCCCCCTGGCCCCAACTATTCCTCAGTCTTGTTTCTCCTCATATACTCTGGAAGCTGTCCCTCAGGTCTTCCCTCAGGCTAACTAGCAGGGAATTCCTGCCAGCTCTCAGGCCTCACAAGAGAGACAACCTTTAAGCTTAAACTGCAGCCTTCTTTCAGTGGGGTGGTAAATTTAGGCCTCTCATCTCCACCCAGCCACTGCTCTCTGTGTAATTTCACTTAACCTCTCTGAAAAATTCCATGATCATCATCAAATTTGGTTAACAGTGCACAGTGAGTTAACAAGAAAGTATTGGTAGGAGACAGCATGATAAATGACAACCAAAAATTCATAAGAGCACTACCCTTTTACGAGTTCAATGCACGAGCCTCTCTTGTGCAGTTGAGAACTAGGGGGCAGCTGTTGGCTCCAGGCAGAATGTTACCAACAGATGGAACAATTATTAATTGTGAGGCTTCACCACTGGAAGTTTTGCTTTCCTTCATTTTTTTATTTCAGTCTTAGAAAGCAGCATTTGACTGGCTTTTTTACAGACAACTTCACAACAGAGAAGATAAAAGCAAGAGGAGGATGTTTGGTTCACAGAGGCAAATGAACTCTGGCTTGTGTTCTGTGGGCTGGAAATACGCTTCTGTGAGTCATAAATTTGATTAAGTCGTGTCCATCCAAGAAGCATATTCCAGCTGTAATATCTTTTTTTGGGGGGGGAGGAGAGGGGAGAGGGAGTGGTACTAGCCAAGTTCTTATCCTGTATTCTGGATTATTTTCTTTAGGAGACTCTGGTGAAAGAGTAGAAGCTCTGCTTAATCATCAGTGCTTTTGTCCTAATGACAGTAATCATGCAGAAATCTCCAATGTCTTACCAGAATTGGAGCATCCCATCTAGCAAAACGCTGATTACAGATTCATGTGCAAGAGAGCTGAATGCTGGAAATACTAACCAGATATTTACGGATGTCAAAAACCCTTCATTCAGAGAGCTGACATAGGTACTCACACAGGGCCTTCGTGATTACACTGTAGGACAGTCCAGGGGATCTGGATAGCTTTCTTTTGGTATGGAACAAATACATGTTCACTCATAAAGATCACAAGGTACTTCCTGGCTAGTCAGGGAAATCAGTAAATTTAATTATTATTGCTGAGGGTCAAGTTTAAGACTGAAGAAAGCAAAGTATGTAAACTTAACTGTATACTAACTTTTCTCCACACAACTTCTTTCCTAATATGTATTTCTGCAATCCTATTAACCTAATCCTGCAAAATACTGGGATATACATACAGAAGAAAATGCAACACAAAAGAACCTACAAAAATCTGTTCTTCCAAGAAAGTCATGCTGTTTTGAATAAAATCAGAATCCAGCAAAAATAAGCCTACCATAACGTCCCAGATCCAGGCAGGTAAGTGCTTTCCTTTATGCCAATCACAGTCATCAGAAATCTAAGTTAATTCCAAGTGTGAAAATGAGGCAAAAATTGCCTGATGTGTGGCAATCGGGATCTTACATGAAAACTATCACATAAAAACTCAAGGAAAACAAAACCTTTAAGACAGTTACCACCCCACCACAAAACCTAAATGTAAAATCCCAGTCTAAAGAAATTTTAGCTACAGATGAATTCTCCAATCGAAGTTTTTCTGTGAAAAGGTTAAGAGACCAGTAATTGTAGCGTCATGCTCTGGTGATCCTCTGTGCACATTACACTGACCATCCACAGGCATGTGTTTGGTACACATAATTCACAGGCTTTTATTGAACAAGATGATGGCAGTAACCCAGCCAGGAGGAGAAAAGATCATTCAGACAAATGGAGCAATTACACGGTAACTTCACGCAATCAAAACTAATAGGAATAAAAGATGTAGTTACAGATTTTTCCACTACCCTTCTCCTTAAATCAGCATGATCAGTTATTCCCAGTAAATACGCCTGAGCAGGTCTCAACTCATTAGATTTCACAGAGTCTGCTCTGCTTGGTTTTTAGCTGATGAAGTTATTAGGAGTGGGTGAAGGGATCCAGGACATAGCAAAAAGGATTTATTCTTCTTGGCACGCTGCTTACCAGCCTGAAATGCTGGATTTGGCTGTCTGACTCAGGGCAATTATGAAATACTCTTTCCAGTTCAGCTGTTGCCTCCCACATCTTTATCACCCCAAGATTCAAAGACAAGCTGACTGACACGGTACAGTAACTTGAAAGAAAAGTTGAAGTGCAAAAGGAAAATCTCTTCTGGTCAACCAAGAGGAACTCTGAGTCACCTGGGAAGGATACCTCTTAACGGTGTCAGGAGCACCTTCACCTAACCTGGAAACTCCACAAAGTGTTGCTGAGAGGAGAACAAAACACTCCACTATACCTTAGTCCTTCCCTCTATTTTCTTTCACAGTCCATTAGAAGGCTTTGTCTCAAAAAGCTCCTCATACTCCTGCATCAAATAAAAGCAAAATCAGAAGACTACTGACCTTGAAGGGCAGCCTTTGGAATGAACTCTTATTACCAAACTGATTTTGCTTAAAATGGTTACATCTATTATGCCTACACATTATCTGTGTCTCCAAGCATGTATTAAGCCTACAAATATATAATTTTATAATTTTTACACACATGGATTATGCCCAGTTTGACTAACTGGTCATGCCACTGACCTTGTGTCATACCTGACACTGATTCCCTCATTAAGGGCTCTGTTAACGATGGATACAAAACTTAAAAACTTGAGTCATACACACACTATCTGTGAGCACATTCTTTCAGGATTTACAGGGTATTTTTTTATTTTGAGATTAATAAAGCATATAACCAAATATTTTTATTTCCTGGCAACCTGCTGGTTGCAGAGTACCAGGCCAGTTCCCCATACTAATCCCTGAGGGCCATAAGGCAAATACTTTTCACAAAACTTCTTAATTACACCGACAAACAGTGTCTTGCCAAGTCCTAACTTCTCCTTCCAAACTGTGCCAACATTTGGAGGTAAAAATCAAAAAGGATGATGACTTTACTTCAAGAAAAGGTGAGTGGGACATTGAAGTAACTTCTGAAAATTCATCCTTACTTTCCTGCACCTTTATTCCAAAGAAAACCAGCTATGTACAAATTTGCTCTGGTAACAGAATAAAATGAAGAGAAATAGCCTCCAAATAGTGAGATGGATTTTGCAGGGTAAAAAACCCAACAGAACACGTGGCCAAACAAAATGTTCAAAGATTTTGAAACGATGTTAAAAAAAGCACTCAACAATTATTTTTACTAATCTTCCAACAGCAAAACCGGGAATACTGTAAAATGGGAGAAAACAGATTGCATATGGAAAACTTGTTTTTCTATGCACTGTGGAGACCTGCCAATCCACTCCTTTCCCAGCCAACCATGAATTTTGGCCATCAGTCTAAATTCTTCATGCAAATTCCTGGCACTGGTAAGTAAATGCTGAATTTTCCAAGATGGTTATATTCATTTAAAAATTAATTACAGTTTTCTAAAATTTACCACTCTGCCTCCCGCAACAACTCAACCTGATGTAATTTATCTCATTTTTAAAATCAGGTTTAGCATCAGTGTTTGTAAGCCTACTTCTTACTCCAGTTACTGCTAAAAATACATAGGTCCATTTTGTGTTTTAAGTTCATTCAGGAGTCTAAATCCCACCAAAGACATACTAGTGCGCCATGAAAACACAGGCATTTGACATTGAACCTGAATGAGTCATGAAAGGAAGAAAATTAAATCCCATGAAAATAGGTACTACACATATATCAAAAGGAAGAGTCAAGTGGTTGATTATGCAGAGAAGTAATTAAAAAAAGGACAGTTAAACCCAAAAAGGCCAGTTGAAGGCAGCCTGGTAACTACTAAGCTCAAACAGGCAGGATTCAATTTTTCTGAGTTCCAAGGGGAAACAGATTTAGACAACAATGTGTATTTCATACAGAAAACCATCATTAAATTGATATTTATAGAGGGACAGAGATACAAAAAGCAAAAGGGAAGGCTTCATCAGGGAAAAATAATAGAAGAAAATATTTTGCAAGTAGTTCCTCAGGCAAAGACATGCTATTTGAACGAATAAATTGAAAACAGGCAGCTTTTTTTGTTGAATGTTGATACAAAATCATGTCAGCAAAAGTAATGACAGATTGCAGGAATCTAAGGCTCCTATTAATGATCAGCTCCATGGGAAAATTAACAACTGTTACATACAAACAGCATAAGAATGTTTTCAAAACAAGGTCTCTCTAAAAAAGGGTAATATTTTTCTGGATCATCACTGTACAGCCAAATGGAACATTCATCACCTTCCAGGAGGTTGGTAAGACATGCTTGTGCTGGGTGCTGGTGACATGTTTTCTACTCTGAGGCCAGGGGTATGATTGGTTTCCTTTCCCTGTTATTCACACAAGCTTCAGTACTGGTGGGGAAGAGAATTCAGGAAGCCATGCAGAGCAGCATATGACCTAACAAGAGACTTCCAAATACAAAATCTGTGAATTCAAACCTCGATCATGACAATTAGTGAAATAACTGATAATTTTCTGGTAATTTCAATGTACTATTCCTACACATTTTGCTAACAAAGACCCAAAGTACCCAGAAAGTTTATCTCTGTCACATGATGTGTTTACACCAATACTGATGAATTTTTGCTTCCAAGTCACTTTTCAGCCCACTTATTCAGGAAAATACATAACTTCCACTGTTTTTATGAGAACATCTTAATTTATGTGATGTATCGAAAATGTAGTTCTCTGCTGAATGACAAAAAATTACTCAGTTCAGTAATTAAAAAAGAAGCTGTCTACTCAACTGACCTCACACGAGTCAGACAATTCTAGGAGATAAAGACTTCCCAAAGTCTTCCAAGTTCCATTTAACACTGACTTAGTCCAAGTGACAACACAGTTTGTTAAGTGGGCAATAAACACAGCTATTCTATCAGTGCTCTGCTCACCTTGTGTGTCTTGCTGTAGGTGTACAGGTAGGCCAGCCTGTAGAGGCTCTTGTAGTGCTGGGGGAAGCGGCTCAGGCACAGGCAGAAGGAGGCAATGCACTGCTCCGTCAGGAACTTCCGCTGCTCCTCCAGGTCTGCAGGAAGACCGTGAGGAAACTCGGATGTGTCTCCAGCAGGTTCAGCTTTCTTTCTGCAGTCCCACTGTGAGGGTGGGGGGACTGCAGCTTTGATGGGATTGCCAGAGGCAGGCTGAGGATCCACCACTAGTTTTTGGCCGGCAGGCTCAGCAGGATTGTAGGATTCTGAGCTCTCCAGCAGCTCTTCTGACTTTCCTGCAGCTGGAACTTTAAGAGAGAAGTGACAATGAGACTGCCATTACCAAATGGCAAATGAAATATACAAAAGGACAAAGATTAAATATGACAAAAGGTAAGCCTTTTCTTCATTATAGACAGAAATATTGAGGGGTTCTTGAAAAAAAGATATGGCTGTTGCTGATATTCGTTGAATAGTAGTCTTCAACTCACTAACAAGGCCACACACTGATCTCTCATTGTCTTCACTTGTGTTTTTCACTGAGCAATAGTATGAATCCAGCACATCTTACATAATGCAGGACTTCATATACTCTTGGAAGATGGGGGAGGAGGAGGGAAAATAACAAAATAAAGGAGTAAATTCAGTAACATCCTATTGCAGAGAAAGGAAGGAACAGAAAAATAAAGCCACCCTGCCAAGAGAAATGTATTATTCTTAACATTTGACTAGAAGAATGCAATTCAGAATACAATATAGCCTTGGACAGAATGATCAGCAGCAGATAAGTTAGTCTTCTACATAGTGTAGGACCTACAGTTCCATCTAAACATTTTTATGATTAACTTGGTAACTCACAGTTCAACTGACCCAAAGGAGAATGAAGGATACCAAATCTTGCTTCAGAAAACATCTGTGACAATGGGAGCTTCCACATTTCCTGTTAACTAATCGTTATTGCTGAAAACATGCATGCTACATGAAGATTAATTTCTTTAACTTTGATTTTTAGTCATGGAAGTTTACCATGTCTTTGTCAGGAAAAAGAGCCTCTTACATTAGATCTTATCTCCTAGCAGGTAGTGCAGAGATACACTAAAGTATACTTCTAAAGCTGCTCCATAACTTTTTCTCTGATAAGGCTGAACTTTTGAGTCAAACATGTTTTCCAGAACTCAAATTTTTCCAAATTTGCTTGCACAATGTCTGTATCCATTATAATTTTATAATATATGTACCTTTAAGGAAAAAAAAAAAATCTATTCTAATAAGCATCAGTAATGTAAGAATGCTTTTGACAGTTTTTCTGACAGACAGCTGATGACAATAACACAACTCACTGCAAGCCTGAAAAAGAGCCACGTTTTTAGCCTAGTACCCAAAAGGTAACTGGATTTAGTGATTATGGAAATACTATTTTACAAAACCAGGAACTGGCATATTGATGCAAACACCAACATAGACTTCCCCAGCTCAGGCAAGACTGAAGTAAAATATTTTTAAAACACAAGAAACCAAGGTAATCTGACTCTATAAACAAAAAGATGATTGCTTGGAGGCTGTTCCTAGTGAGCTCAGAGAAGTTAACCAGGACTATCCACACACCACGGTTCCCGGATCTGTGAAACTGGAAGACGTTTAAGTATAAACTGGCAAAAGAGACTTAACATCCCACAAAGAGCCACAACCTGGAAAGGTGGGAAAAATTTAGACATTGGTTGTGTTTGTCTTTCCCTGTTGAAGTCCAGCCTGTCTATCTACTGCCATATCCAACTGTACAAACTTCAGACAAAGGGAAATTCTAGCGAATGGAGTTTAAAACAATTTTTCCAGTGGAATACAGAACACTTAGTACTATTATATATGGAAAAATTTGGTAGAGAGCAATTCTAGTTCTCCACTGAAATGAAGTATCCAGTGGAATAAAACATCTAATTCCACTACTTGTTCTCTTCTGTGAACTGAATACCTGCCGCTGCTGGGCCAGAACAAAAACACATCTATATCTGGGAAAAGTAAAAATGTCTTGCTTGAGATTATCTTCAAATAACTACTCCTTAAATCATTTAGAGATTTGAAACACTGAAGAAAAACTAAATAACCTAAAAGAAGGCAAGTCAGTCAAAGGGCCACCACAGACAGCAGTTTATCATCATTACTTTTTTCTTTGTAGGATTTAACAGATAGAACAAATTGGATTGGTGGCCACATAAGCAAAGCACAGTTCCAAATTTAAGTTACACACATACATACAGCAATAGCACCCAGTTAAAATTCTGTCACAGTGCAGCAGATTTCAGTGCTTCTGCAAGCCAGAAGAGATATTCTAATGATATATTCCAACTGACATTATCTATTAAGTCAGGCATACCCTTCTCCTCCGTAGACCCCAGGGTCTCTTTGCTGTTCATCAGTGTATCAGCACAGGTAGTAGAAATCCTCTTCTCTGTGTAAGTTTTCCTCAGGCTGTCTTGAGAACTGGCAGGCTCATTAAACATATCCTGTGTGGAACTGGAGTCAGACAGCACTGCTCCAGTGCTATCCTGACTCCTCTCTGCAAAAGAGATAAAGAAGGAATGCACCACTTCATACTCTTCAAGCTGTTACTTGCCTCCGTAACAGCAACACAAAACTGCAGCTGCTCTGCAAACCTCTTACAAGCGCAATACAGGATCCTTAACCACTATTAAAAGGTATTTATTTCTCACCACATTTCTTCCTAGAATATAATCCTGGAATTTGATTCACAAGGAGTAATGTTCAACTTTGAAAAGCAGTTAGGCTGGGGATACAGTATTTCAGCTAGTATGGCCCTATAAGATTTTCCAGGTTTCCTGTGCCATTTGCCTTGAAAAGCACCTCGTGTAATTTTGAGTCTGACACAAGCAAAGGTCAATTGACAAGAGAAAACCACGAACAACAATCCTGGTAAAAACTACTCGTAAAGGACAGAAAAATCAGTACTGTTAAAGGGCAAAGACTTACAGGAGTGATCTCTGATGCCATCTATCCTGCAGGTGCAAGATGCTGTTCAACAAATGCTCTGAAAGATGATTTGATACGGAGAATAAACAATCCATCAAAGAACTAGGTCTAAGACAGGAAAACTCTTGGGCTTCAAGGCAGTCAACAGAAGAGCAGGAGAAGTGACTTTACCCTGAGAGAGTGGAGCAGTGGCTGCTGACTACATTACAGTCACAACTAAGTTGTTACTCCGCTGAGAGCTGTTACAGCACAGGAACAGGAACCGTGACTTTATCATGGGGGATAAAACACACACCTCAGAGCAAACAGGCAAATGAAAACCTTCCACCCATGTCTGAAACCTGCCTGATATAACCCAGGTTCTTCTACATCAGGGGTTATCAGAGGCAACCCTGCATGACTAAGGAACACTTTTATTCCCCCGAGACGGGAAACTGGCATTTTTCCCTAATATTGTGCCAACATAATTCAGTGTTCAACTCCAATGCAGGCAACTCTCTTTAAATCTGTAGCCCAAAAGGATTATTTTCCAATTTCTTCTTAAGATACTGGTAGCTGATTCTGTGATCTAGTTAAAGATGTCCCTGCTCATTGCAGCAGGGTTGGACTAGATGATCTTTAAAGGTCCCCTGAAACCCAAACCATTCTATGATTCTATACAGGAATGGCATAACCAGGAGGTATGTTGCATCCATTGTCTAGGTAGTTCTACTGCATTCTGCTTCATTAATTTTATTGATAAGATCAAGAAAGAAAATTAACAAAGGAAAAGTCCCTGCTTTGAGATGAGTGGATAATTTAATTAAATTTCTTCTGTTCCATCTGTATTGCACTTGTTCAGGAGAGAGCTAAGGGCCTCCTATGAATTTATTTCATCAAGATAAATCCCTTTGCAAACCTTCAGCTTGCAGATCAGGTTCTGCTTATTAGGATTCCAATGAATTTAAACCAAATTTGATACACTCCATTGGCTTTTCACTCGCACACAAAGAAAACCTTCCCTTTTCAGTGAACAGATCTTAATAAAACTGTATCTTGAAAAAGAATGGGAGAACAGTATTTGTGTCCTAATTGGAAGCTATACAGTCGGTTAATGATGACAGGTTTTATACTGAAAGAACATAATTATAAAAAATGGGAAGAGAAGGATTCTGAAGAGAGGTCAGTCAAGCTTTAAACGACTCATTTACAAAGCTTTAATAACCTTCTGTGGTACAAATCGATATCACTGAACTCCCAGTTGACATCAGGAAAAACATTTACAGTAGCTCCCTTGGTATTTTTTTTTAAAGGAAGTTTCTGCATTTGTGGCAAAGAGGCTGAATTACTCATCTAGGGAAGGAAAAAAAAAAGTTGCCAATTTCCAAATGTTGCCACAAGCCTGGAGGTCAGTTCTGAAGTGTGGGTTATGACAGATGAAGCATTAGAATGTAAATCAAGAACTGCTAGACCAATATGTGAGGGAGAGATCAGATCAGGAGGAAATTACACTAATTTTTCAGCATGCAAAGACAGACAGCGACTCAACACATTAAATTTCAAATGTATGCGTGACATGGGCGCTCTTCCCTATGGGGAACAAATGTAAATACTTCCTTACAATTAGCTAGCTATTTTGACTTCAAATTTCTAATAAAACAAGTGTAGATCTAGGGATGTATGTTCATTCTTCTTTTCTTTCAGTACATTAAATATATTTTAAAAAATAATTATATTAACAGTGGGCTCCTTAATCACTGAAAACCAGAGGAAAGTGAGTACTCAGACAACTTCCTATTATACTGGATATTTCTTGAATGCAGCAGATGCTTTCAAACTAAGTGAGCCAGATGGAAAACACTGGAGTATTTCAGAAATTAGCAGCAGCCAGCAGTTATTAGCAGTAATTTCTCAGAAGTCACAGAGGATGGGTAAAGTCCCAGGATATGTAAACCAGAGAGTAGTACCTATCTTTACAAAGGATGAAAGGTCAAAGCTGTTAGCCAGCCAGCCTTCATCTTGCACAGAATTATTTGAGCATGAATAAATAAATCCTGCTAGAAGCACCTAAAAGATAACCCCATGAGTAGTAGAAAAGGTGTGAGTGTATCCCAGCACACATATTCACTTGTGCCTGAGAGGAATTCATGCTTCTCAAACAAAAAGCAGCCAAAACGTCAGGCTACTCCAAAAGCAATTCGGCAAACCAGCACACTTGAATGTAAAATCAGTAACTTCACAGAAGAAAGATATGTCAGTCTTCCTGTTCTACTGAGCACTAATGAAAATTAAACTTAATTATGGAGTCTGTATTTGGGACCCACATTTTAAAAAATACACTGAATTAAGTAAAATGAATTCAGAGGAGAGGATAAAAAAAAAAATGAGAGAGATTAATGAGACGACATATATGAAAAATAAGTCCAATTCTCCCAACAGTTATCTTCAAAAAGATGAGGGAGAATTTCCAAATACATACAATTAACCAAAATAAAAATACAATGATTACTGTTCAGATTCACTAAGTTCAGTACAAAAGGCAATAGGTTTTAATTGCAGCAAGAACACTGACTTTTTTTCCCCCCCTCATCTCTAGATTAACTGTTAACATATAGTTAAAAAATAGCATAGTGAACCTATAGAATCCCTGCAGGTTTTCAAGGACAAGAAGACGAATAGTTCTCATTTGTTAGGTTACCTGAGATGTTCCTTAACACAATAAAAAACCTCTGTCATTGCCTAAATGCTGCAGTATGTAATGCAGAACTCCTGGTAACTGCACCAACTTACTAACTCTGCTTTTCTAGAAAGAAAAAAAAAAAATTACGTATTTTTACACATGAAAGTCCTATTCTTTTCTAGCCTCACTCACAAATATAGCTCATATATATGCTAGACGGACACACAGCACATATTTTTACATTTTTTGTGCTGTAGTTTAGACAGCCACTAGTGTTACTCAACCTACATGCCAAAGACTGCAATCTGTGAGACATGAGAATGAATTCCAAATTCCCAACTGCTGTCAGCACCTGTCCTCTTGAAAGATGCGAATCCAAGGAGAACATCAGTGCTTTTTAATAATTTCTGCTATAGTTAAAGGCAGTTTAATGCAACTCAGTGCAACTGAAGAGTTAAAAAAATTCCAGATTTTAGTATTTTGTTTACCTATATTCTTAGTTGCCCCCACCCCAGCAATAGCAACAAGGCAAGCTTTTCCAAAAAGCTGAAGCAATCCCATGCTGTGGGAAAATGGTAAATCAAGGACTAAATATTCTTTTGAGGTTCCTTCCTGTAAAGTTTCCTATTATTTCAAAAGCTAAGATAAAAATACAACTGGGTATTAATGTCCCAAAATTATTATCTGCAGCGGAAATGAAGAGACTAGGGAAAAAGTTCTACTAAATTGTGCATAAGTAATTGCAACAATATTCCTGTTAAAAATATGATCTGATAGCAGATGTCTCTCCATGGTATTATTATATTTTGTCTCATTACTTCATTGCATCGTTCCTAGGTTTTAGGAAGAATTCAAACAACCTGATGAGCTGAAATCTCTATTTCATGTGAAGTTAAGTATTTCATGTTTATTTCTGAAGATTCAGGAAATGGCACTTGACAGCAATTTTTTTTCTTTTTTTACCTCATTCCTCATAATGTGCTCAACTTGTGACATTTCAGGGATTTCTGTGTCAGATTATATCACCTACTCTGTCAATGGGTGAAAAATAGCAGCTCTGGAGAGAAGATGCAAAAAGAGCAAGAGAAAGAATCTTGTTAACCTTCGAAGATATTAGTAAAAAAATATTAATTATTACTGGAAAGATGTTATTGGGAAGAAAAACCTGTATGTTCACCTGTACTGCCAAGACCTTTATTGTATCAGTGAGATCCTGTCATTCACCTAGATAATTAAGTAACTTTCATTGCTGAAACACATCTATTGTAGATGTTAGAAAAAATATCTGTAGTCCATTTGACATAATTCAATGCTTAAGAGCATTTTAAATTCATCTTATCCTGGATGAAATAGGTTTACTGGGTTGACCTCAAAAATCCCTCTTCCACGCCATTCCTCCATACCAGAAAAAGCCATTGCTCCATACACCTGCATGCCTATCACCAATCAACAGGGAAAAGTTGTGTTAAACTCTGGAGAACCTAAATGACTATTTAATTTTAAAATGCAACAGGAAAACAAGGGTTCAGTTCTGCACTGGCATCACCCCGTGCCAGCACCCTCCCGCACGCACCACGAGCCCTGTGAACCATCCATAAACCTGGTTGTTACCAGTGCTGTGTCTACTCAGCACTGAAAAAAGGACAAGGAGAGAGAGTGATGTGTCACAGTATCAGTGACCTGAGTTAGCAGACAGACAACCCTAACGACAGAGCTCTCATTGCTAATGCTGACCAGGTACAAGCTTACATAATTTATTTTCAGGGGAGCTGAAGCACAGCTTCGTGGTGCCAGTGTGAGTGAGGTATCCTGCCTTCGTCAATTCATTTCTCTGCAGCTCAGTGAGGAGGGAGAAGACCTCTGAAACATCTGTATGTGGGAGCAGGTAAAAGAAAGCCACAGAAAGCCAAGAGGGTACAACTCACTTCTGAATAATATCTTTTCCTGTCTTAAGTATCTGATGGAAAACGTAATCCCAGTTATTACAAGAAGGGATCTGAATGATGATAAACAATCAGCTACAAGTCAAAAAACAAGTGGCATAGGAAGCTTTTCTAAAGAGCTCTATACATATGCTAACTCAATTTACAGTAAAAAGAAATCCTGCTGCACAGATCAGAGTTTATGAATAATCAACTACAGAGAACAAAAAAAAAATCTTGTCTCAGGCAGTAAAGGTGGGTTGTTCACAGGCTGTGGAGGTACAGACTCTCTTTGTGCTGTCTGGCACCAAATCTGCCTCTGCACTTCCATGTATGAGCGTTTTTCTTTACTGGTCTGCAGTCAGAAACATGATGTATCACAGAATTCTCATTCTGCAAACAGATTCCACCCATAACAGAAGACAACATTCAACTCTATGTCAAAAGGCACTTGCACATTATTAAAAACAAAAGAATTGCAGAGATTTGCACAGAGCAGGTTAATTTCTTGAGGACAGCAAGTCCTCTGCATATTTAAAGGGAGTTCTCTTTTAACATGAGTCAAAGATGACAGCCTATGTTTTGTCTGGCTGCAGCGAACACCCAATGTGTTTCCATAACTTGCAGTCCCATATTGCTGCTCTGTCTTCAAGAGCAGAGCAACAGATCACCTCACCAATACTTTTTACATAATCTCACGCTACATCTCAGTGGGACTCTTGCACTAATCAGAGAGAGGTTAAACTGGGGAAAGGTAAAAATGGGGCATACTGCAGTAAACTGCGTCTGGTTCATTATTCATGAAGTCCAGTATGCAGTGCCCATGAACATTCAGCACCACATGCCAGAACAGGGTATGTACTGCAGACCCAAAGATTTCATTTCAAACTGCTGAAGAGAGGGAATTTTGAAGGGTAAGATTTCAGTGTTCCAAAACGCAACGAATGTGGACATTCTTTTTATGCACTGGAGAAACATCCACTCCATCTTAGAAACTTATTTCGTTTAGCATGAGCGACAACCTGGTGCAAGAAGTTTCTCAGAGATCACCTTTGTCTCATCAGGATGTCGAGAACCCCCGTTTGCAAAAACACTGTGCATCTTCATAACGTTTGCAGAATTACAGACCGACAAACTATGGAGTGAGACTTCTCCCACAGCACGAAGCAAGTAGCCTTTCCCAGTGAGTTTATCATGCAGGTTCTGCCAATTATTAAAAGCAAGCCGTGACAGGTAAAAGCAGGAAGAGAATGCCTGGGGAACAGAGATTTGTGTAAAGGTTAGAGGCAGCACGGGCAATATTGGTTGCGAAAGCAATCGGGCAAAGACAAACACAAAAAAGGACAATTAAGTCTAACTACACACGACAAACTACGTGACATGGATGAAGACTTAAACAATAAGACATTATAACACTGCAATAAGCAATGGATACATCATCTGCATACCACCACAGTAATATGGAATTGAGTATCAACACAACAAAGGCATATTACAGCAAAAAAAGACCTCCCAACAATCTCCCAGTACACTTTTTGGGAAACATATCTCATTCAGATTTTTTTAAATTTTATTTTAATACTTTTCCTGCTTTATGTACTAACTGTAATGCTTAGCTCTGAATTTAGGTAAATCTAAAGTGCTTCAAGTCTGCGTTGCAGTTGCTCTTTACTGACTACTTACATCCAGCCTGTACAAAGGAGGACAGAGAACATGTCTGTTCTGGTACGTAACACTGGCCATTTAACTGTGGAGACACAGTAGTGATAGTCTGAGTGATAGCCTGATAGTGAGTTCCAGGTTTTTTCTTGCTTCCTACTTTGCCTTTGGAAAATCAGAATCTGAATCTCAGGCTTCTACTATCAAATGCAAGTTTTCACATTGGAGGGTTATAAAACAGCAACAGGCAGGGGTGATGACAGGAAAGACAGGATTAACAGAAGGAAGGAAAAGATGTTGCTGAATGGCAGGACAAGAAAAGAGAAAGGAAGCTGCCCATTTTCCACACATGACAGCAGCCAGTCAGCCAGCAAATAACAGCTGCCACTCAGCAATACTTCTGTCTCCCTGAAGGAGATATATGCTAGCAGCTGCCATGAGGAAAAAGAAGTTTAGTTACTTTACAAGCTGTATTTACTGGTTCCTTTCTCCCATTTTCATTAAATATATGACTTTAAACTAGTACCACCACCATTCTCTGGATATCAAGCCTTTCAGTTCTCTCAACTTTAATGGTGACTTCTGCATATCCTTCCACCAGCAAAATGTGCTAGAGAGCTACAGAACAGTAATGACACACTTATAATGTATCCAAAATAAGTCTGCCCTCACAACTTCACCTATCTGCAGGTAATGCTTGAAGATCACAGTCCCAATATCGTCAAGAAAAGATGTCTGGCTGTACAATAATTCTCTCCTGTTTGTAATGAGATAATTTGCTGCTCTAGAAGGCACATTGTTGGATATCTGGTTAAAAAAAAAACAAACTAACAACCCCACCAAAACCCAAAACCACAAACAACCAAAAATTAATAGAAAAAGTAGGATTCAGAAAGAACCACAAGAGTTCATCTAGTCCATTCCTTTTTCTACCTGGATAATTACATTACCATCATACCCGTCAGACAGCTGTATTGCCATTTTTTAAAAACTTCCAGTGCTAAAGTGTTGCAGAGTTACACTAAAACAGTACTTCCTAAGACTGTTTTCTAATGTTCAGATTGAAAATGCAATTTAAGTCTAATATCATCTGTTTGGTCTTCCATGAACATGGAAATCTCCTAGGGTTTTGCCTCTAGCTCTTTGTACAGCTTTCACACTATTTAAGTTACTCTGCTGTCATATCTCCCCTGAGTCTTCTCCTCCCAATTCCTTCTCCTTTTCTCACAGGTCATGTTTTCCTGAAGCATAGAACACAAAAATGGTCAAAAAAGGCCTCATAGGATCCTCACCAGGATCCCAAATAGCATCTTGCTTGTGGTAACAGATGAAAAGAACTTTCTAGGTAAGACTGTACAATACTCTTACTTTGTTTATGTCATATATGATGATCAATACAGGAGTAAATAAGAGTACTGTCAGGCCTCAGAAAGCATAAACGCCCATGCTGAATTTAGGCCAACTTATTCGATCCAACAACAGTACAGAAGGTTTCATTTCTGTCAGAATGGTTAAAAAAAACAAATCTAAAGTCAAATGATGGGTATTTTCTAGCTATTTTTAGGAACGGTACAATGGAAATGCAGGCGCCAGCTTTCTTCAGTGATGTGATTATGTGTAACATGTCAAGAGCATTTTACTTCAAAAGTCTGTATTTTAATACAAGTAAAACGCAAATGCATGCAGAAGAGCACAGTATATGTAATAATATAAAAGTGGAAGACTTCTGAGCACTGCTCAGCCTGTTAGCTCTCCTTCCATCTGTAACAGCCCCAAGGCAAATATTTCAGTTTCCTGGGGCCCTTCAATATGCTGTATCCAGAGATCAGTTGTGCCAGCAGCTTACAAAACGTTATGAATGATGCAGTACTCTGCAATTTTGTCATGCTTACACACAGCCCTGCTGAAGATCACCCTAACTCTGCTTCCTCCAGCAGCTGACGTTTTGAATTGCTTTGACAGCACCAAGCTCAGTCCCAGCTAGGCTCAGCTGGCAGACCCAAGCACTGCTCCTGCAGCCCTGGCAGAGGTTCCTGTGCCTGCACCTTCAGGCTTCGCTAAGCAGCCACCTTCACTCCCACTGGGCACTCAGCTGCCGCAGCCCACAGCGTCTCACTCAGAGTGAAGGTACTAACGACACCCACTGGAGTATTTATCTAACTTGAGCCTCTCCTGGGAACATTTAGACAGTCTTCAGGACCTAAGCAGATGTAGTCTTAGGCAGAACTGCTTCCCACGGGGATTATGACTTAGGAAATATTTAACTATTTCCTCCCTTCTACATTTTTTTGTGTCAAAAGGCATCAAAAAGCCAACAGAAGAGCCTGATCACTACACAACCCACTGACACCTCCAACCACGTATGACCCCAAAACAGTCTAATGAGTTACTCCCAACTGAAATGCAAGCAATAATAAAATGAACATTTCTCTGGTCAATGTAGTGAAAGAGAGGAAGGAGCGTCTGCCAGTTTCACCAAGAATTATTTGTTGGGGAAAAGGAATAAATTCACCCTGCAAAAATTTCAGGCATGTGAACATTTGTTTCAAAACTGTGTCAACAAAGTTATTTACAAATTATCATTCTTCAGGAAATGACAATAGGAAGCAGCCCACCCTCCAGAAATAAATTTGTATCAAGCAGTGTATTTCTGTGGGGCCTGGCACATTCTACCAATGATTAAGATATTCACTGAAGATATTTTACTCCTTCAGTGCTGATACTCTTAGATCCAGATGGATAAACAAGTGGCCAGAAAAGTAGAATCAGAATAAAATTCCTAGCCAAATAATAGTATCAGGCTACTTAAACTGTAACTTGATTTCTACTACATATATAATTGCAAAATTTTCAATAACGCTATGATACCACCCCACCTTCTGCATTTATAAGCCAATTATATATTACATCACTTTATATTCTATAAAGATGAGCTGCTGACCAGTCATTGTAAATGATAAAGAAAAATTAAAAGATGAAATCTACTGGACCATCATGCAAATCACTTCGTGCTCAATCACAATATATTCAAAATAGTTGCCACCTGCCTCCTTCAAAAAATGATAATACTGTTTTGTGTTGTCTTTTTACCAATTTGTCTTGTTTCAACCACAGTTCAAATTTGCACCTGGTCATTTCACACAGGCTGAAACAGTGTCCAGTCTTCTGAAAACTGAACCCACACTTTGCTAATGAGCTCTGGAGGAAAAAAAAAAAAAAAAAAAAAAAAAAAAAATCACTGAAAAATCAGTCAGCTCATACTCCTCCTACCAACACTGCAGTTTTGACTCAGTGACAGATGTCATGGTGGCAGGTGACAACTCTGAGTTTTGTATTTAAAGCTCTGACTGTACATTGATTCTATTTCAAGAACCAAATTTATAAAGATAATGAGCTTCAATATTGCCCGTGTTACCACAGACCCATCACCCTCCTTGAAACAAGCAGTTTGATCATTCCTGGTCAAACCCCCCGTGATTAGAGCACCTCCTGCGCTGCCAGTATTGAGAACAGGGACTGTACCGTCCGGCGTTGCCTGCTGACGGGGTTTTTTACATTTGACGTAATCGTGGTCAACTGGAGTGGCTGTGTAAGGTGGGGATGTCAGACCTGGACCGGAGGAGGAGGGGAGGGAAGTCCCAGGGCCTGGCACTGTTCCAGCTGAGGAGTGAGAGTCTTCATCAATCATGCAAGCTTTTTCTCTGGGAGGACAACAAAAAATACAAAGTGTTTATACACTGCAGACGTATACAGACAACAAAATGAGAGTACGTGTTCTTACAGCTCTTCCAATATAGTAATTAAATCTTACTAACATATTCTAGGTGATGGATTTTTAATCACAGATTTTTCTGAGTCGGAACAGATCCACAAGGATCAGCGAGTCCAGCTCTTAAGTGAATGACCCATATGGGGATCAAACACACAACCTTGGCATTATTAGCACCATGCTCTGACCAGCTGAGCTGATCTCAGGGTCACTGAGCTAATCTCAAGGTTTAGTACAAGTTATATTCTTCCCTTGTACTACACACTTCCCTTGTGCTATTTGTCAATAGCAAACCATTCTTTATTTTGTGGTTGTTAATGAGACAAATGTTGCCGACTAAACTCTCTTGTCCTATAAATAAAGGTTTTGGATTTTGCTTTTGGATTTGCTAACAGTTGATTTAAAAAATCAATTTTAATAATAAATAAAAGCAGTGGCTTTAAAATGGATCACAAGATCAAAATTGTTCTGTTTTCTTCCCTTCCCATCTCCTCTGTGCCAGTTACTGAGAAGATCTCAGTGTGGCATAGAAACTTACTCATGATAGCCGAAAACTGCAAACATTGGGATGAATTCTCACCACTTTGTTTTGTTTATATTTTATTCAGCTTTATTTTAATAGTTTACTGTATAGTAGTTTATAAGTATACATGCAGAGGATACTCCTGGAAACCCGCACTCACTTTTCTGTAACTTTTGGGGTGTTCTTCTCCTCGCCCCTGGCAAATGGTCCCTCAGAAGCTTCTTTCATGAAACTAACTAATATCTCTGCATCTACTCCAGAGTCTGGTTTCCCCACAAGTTTCAAAATAGAAGCATGAAGTCGAAAGTATACCTAAAAAAAACACCAAAATCCATTTGGTCAGTAAAGAACTTTTAGCTCTGCAATCTATTACAAAGAGTCTTTTCTCTGTAGAAACTGCAGGAGTTAGTGAAGACAGTTAACTGTTACCTAAACTTACCTAAACAGGACTTCTCCTGCCTTTGAAAGTTGCTTCTAAGTTAGAAGATCTGAACACTGCACAAATTTTACAGCTGCCATCTATGGAATACAACAAATAAAGCAGAGCTGGTCTCCTTGCCAGCAAGTCACCACTGAGTATGTTCTAGATCCGCTGTTTTTACCAGACAACAAAATGAAAGCAAAGGTTCCAAATCACGCAAGAACCTACACTTCCACAGGTACAAGATGCTTGTGAATCCTATCCGCATTTGATTTTTATAAAAACTGAGTAATGAACTGTGTGCAGCAAAACTCAGAAGTGGAATTGCTCTCCTGTTTGTAATGAGATAATTTGCTGCTCTAGAAGGCACATTGTTGGATATCTGGTTAAAAAAAAACAAACAAACTAACAACCCCACCAAACCCCAAAACCACAAACAACCAAAAATTAATAGAAAAAGTAGGATTCAGAAAGAACCACAAGAGTTCATCTAGTCCATTCCTTTTTCTACCTGGATAATTACATTACCATCACTCCTGCCGGACAGCTGTATTGCCAACCCCCCTGTCCAAACTGCCTTTAAAACAAAATCAGTCTGAATAACAGGCTCCATTTTACTCTCCAAGTCTGTCCCGTAAACATTCCCAGATGCACAGCACCACGTACACGTGCCTGACAACCAGAACTAATAATAACTGGTATTCCATGACCCGTAGAAAAGGTTTCAAGCCTATGCATTTGACTTTCTTTTACCTCCAACGCTTCCATGGCAAGTTCTGGTGGATTATGGTAGTGAATCTTTTTGGGATATCGAGCGGCCTCCTCATGCAAGTAATGCCCTGCCTGTTTGTAATGAAGCAGGTAGACAACAGGAGGCTGTTTCTGCTTCTCTGCAATCTTCCCCAGCATGTAGTGGATAAGCCACTCCTCCTCGTCGCCGTCTCCCTCGCAGCGAGATGCTGACGTGAAGCACACCTTGGCTGTCTCCAACATACTGTCCCGGCGCTCCTCCATCTGCGGTCGAACCAAGTGTTGGGAACACGTGAATTCACTGCAGCTCAGAGGAAAAGGTCCAAAAATACACTACTGTGCACATGTAAAAGTGCGTAAACGAGGTACATCGTTTAACGCTTTTAACCTAAAAGGTACAGAATATATCCAAGTGACCAAACACATCCCAGCAACACACAAAAGGTGTTCGTTCACGGATCGGGTTTTGTTCATTCCAGTAACTGCTGACGCAAACAACCAGAACAAAACAGTAAGACAGAAGGGTGAGAATAAGCATATAAATCTGAAAACTAACAAACCAGCATACGTGTCTACAAAAATTCTTCCACTTTTTCACAGCTGTAATTATCTTAATTCTTCAAAGAAACAAATTATTTGCTTTGTTCTGCAACTGAAGTCTCCCAGAGCCACTATGGACCACTCTCATTTGTGAAGAAATGTATTTCATCTTTCTTGCAATGTATCTAATTTGGAGATGAATAAGGTAAGAATATTCTCCCCACCCCACCCTATCAAAAAAAACCCTCAAAACAAGCAGTATAAATTAAATGCCAATAAATAATGTAAAAAACTAGGTCAAAAGATGCATTAATGTAATTTTCCTCTCTTTGAAAAAGTAGTTTATACATTTAAGTTATGTGCTTATAACCAAGAACTGTAACACAACCTTTCATTTCCTAAATATTTTGTAAGGAGAATAATAAGGTTTTTATGCATGAGGAACACATTCCTGAAGAGATATATCTCTGGAAATGAGATGATATTTTTCAACTTTATCTTTTATTATAATAGAGCTTTTCTTAGTAAATTGTACATTTTTAACATAGTTGTTTGGGAAAAAAAAAAAAAAAGAAGATTTAAGTAGTCCTAAGTAAACATTCTCATTTAATTCTCCACTTCAGATGGCTTCTCTGTATTGTTCCTTTTATCTGATAATGCTTCCAGTTGTGGACTACATAATATTGGGAAGTCAGAATAGCTAAATCAGAAATACAGTTCACTGGTCCAAAAAGACAGACAAGACATTTTCCCAGGCAACTCTTATCACTGTCAGTGTGTATTCAGAATTGCTTGTTTTGGCTTAGCAATAAACTTCTCTATAACTCTTAACTTTTTCATCATCCTCATGCAGAAAGAGCTAATGAATTTATAACATTTTCAATGAAAATTCTACCGATCTGCTCATTCTGATCTTTAAGTAAATGGCCCAAAAACACAGAAAAAGGGGAAGATGTCTTTAGATACAAGAGATGGTATGTGGACACAGATATCAGAGTAATTCCTGGTCTTTTCACTATTTAAATATGTATTTATGTCACCTTTTTGTGGAAACATTTGTATGATATTTACAGAAAGCTAAGGTAAATATAATTGCCCTTTCTAGAAGGTTACAATAATTTTGTGTCACCTTCAAAAGATAATTCAAAGATCAGGCTCAAACCGATTTTACAGAGGAAAAAGAAAAAAAACCCCATCTTTAAATGCTGCTTGACACCATCAGGTTATATGAATATTAGAATTCCCAATATTACTAAGTAACCATACAGTCTCGAATGTGGAATATAGCATGTAAACACTTAACTGAAAAATTTACTACGTTAGAAAACATAATTTAAAATATTTAAAACTTCACATTTCTCTCAGTTAGATCCCACCTGCTGCACGACTTCAGGAGGAAGTTCCGACTTCCACTGCTTAAGCTGTCGGGATGCAAAGGAATGCAAGGCATAGGAAATGGTGCCATATTCGATCCACAGGGACAAGTTGGAGCTGTCGATCTCCAGGGCTCGTTTGAAGCAATTCAGGACAGGGGTAGAGTGCTTCCAGATCGGGCCATCGCTTTTCAATTCGTTGGAGTTCAACTTGTCCTGAATACGACTTGCTCGAGCCAGAGCCATCCCAGCCCAGGAGTCAAACCTATGCAAGCAAGAGCATAACACATGAACTCCTAAACATTACATTGAAGGCACAGACAAGAGTCATCTTTATATCTGCAGCTTTCTCTTTCTTTCATCAGACGCTCCCTCAAAACAGATTCCTGGGTCTCCTCCTCCCCTCAGAGCGGAACAGAAGCTGTATAGCCCAAATCCTGCTAATTTCATTAAAAAGAGTTTCCTAATAAAGCACTGTCCTAGTAATTGTCACACATGGAAAATTAATGAAAAACCAAGGTTTATTTGCCATGCAAAGCCAGTGTACCTATATTTCTGATGGCAGCACTCCTGTTGATTTTTTTGAAAGTAATCACACTGCCCTGCCCAAACACTGTCACCCTTTATTTCCGTAGCACAAGGCCATTATGACGTCCTGTATCATTAGACTGAATTGTGAAGTCTTTATCATAATAATTTTCCAACATAAAAATCAAAAAAAAACCCCAAAAATGTATCAATGTAGGAAAATTCTGATGAACTATAATTTCTGACTGCAGGACTGTTCAGGGTCCAGCCCTGCCTTTATTCTATCACTGACAACACAGTCTGCAGGGGAGTTTCCAAATGCCATAATCTCACATTAACATCTGGGGTCAACTGCTCTGGAGTTTTTTAATTTTGACATGATTCTAACACCAAAGGAATAACCACAATGCTCTCATACTTTTGCTTGTAGTTTCTTCTGATTCCACCTGAAAACCCATTTCTGGGTCAAGTGACCTCAATAGTCAGAATCCTGAGGGGAATGGAAGGGGAACTGTAGTACAGACATTCAAAAAACTAACATTTCATTTAACTGGGGTAAAAATACTATGGTACCACATATAGTATCTTCTGAGCACCAAACTGTGGATTCGGCTCATTTATTTATGAATTTAGGTTTTAAAATATCAAAACACAAAAAAAAAAAATGGAGAGAAGGTGGTATTGGTAATTTCTTTATCAGGCTTCAAAGAAAAGTTTTAGCCATTTGCTAGTCACAAGTCCCAGACTAGAAGATGCAATAACATTAAGCTACAGCTATTTCCTCTGTAGGTTTCATATCTGAAATTGTTCTGTGCCTTCACCTTCCCTTTTGTCTCTGTTCTGTGACTGGATTCAGAAACAATTTTCTTGTCTCAAATCTATCAAATTAGGGGGTTTGTCACAGACCCTGATCTATCAACTTCCAGGACATAACTGTAGACAACTAACACCTAATATGCAAACTCTAAATTTAATCAGTAAGTTTAAAGATTATTTGATTTAATTTTAGATTTGTTACTCAAAACATGCTTTATTTTTAAGATGAGAGAACTTAATCTTGGTGGTATTTCAGTGAGTTGTAAATTACCAAGAAACAAGGTGGTTTTGTTTAAACATCACTTAAATACTTTACTCGACTTGTATTCTCTTAATAGTTTTCTAGCAGCAAAATCAACACCTTCAGAAAGAGGTCAGCCTAGACAGTTAATCCAGCAAAGAATGTTATTTGTGCCATAGCTACACTATTAAACTGTGACATTTTTCGTTCCTTGCCATGTATGAACATGCCAAAGCAAAGAACAAAAGGTGGAAACAGTTCATTCTTCACTGTTATTATTTATTTTAATTTAGCTTCCCCCTCCCCCTCTTTTTTCGCTTCTAATTTCAAAACAATCAGATATTTAACACTAGGGTTTGGGTTTTGTTTGTTGGGATGCTTTAGAAATGCCCTGAATTATATAATCAACCTATGATAATGGATTGCTGGTGGAGGTTTTGCTTGTTTGTTTGGGGTTTTTTTCACTCCTAAAATCAGTTGTCTGCTTTTCAGTACTGAAAGAAGTGAGAAGAATGAATGATATGCAGGAGAATTCAACAATACTGACCTGTTTGGACAAATACAAATGTCGTGCATGTAAAATTTAATGGCCTTGGACTGTTCTTTATTCTTGAAATGATAGTCTGCCAGAAGATAATACAACTCAGTCACCACTGGTGGAGAATAGTCTGCACCCTCTGGGAGAGATGGTGCCTGAAAATAAAATAAAAAACAAAGGTTCATTTTAAATAAAAGCTTCATATTAAATGAGCTGCACACTTGCTTCTTCCTTAAAGTAGCCTTTTCATCACAGAATAGGAAGGTATTGAATGTGAAGACAGTGAAAGCATTTCACAGATATACAGAGCACTTATAAACACTAATGAACACCTCAGTCTGACTCAATATTAAACAATATTACATCCTGCCATTCAAAGACTAAAAGCTTTGGTGGTGCCATTCTTATTTTATTTAAATGCAATTAACTGAGGAAATCCAACATGGCGGAATAAATAATTCCAATAATAATCTCCAAGTCAACATAAAAACAGCAACAATAATTTTTACTCCCTGTAATTCAATTTTTTAAAAAACAACTCATTATACCTTGCTGCATGTTCCTTCAATGTAAGCAGATACAGTCTCTAGGCTTAGCATAGGCTTGTCTGTTCGAGGAACAATTGTAGCAGTTTTCTTCAAAAGGTTGGCCAAGTCAGCAGACACGGTACTGGTTTTGTAACTATCAAATTCTGGAAGGGTTTTAGGCTTAAAATATTCAAACATGAACAAAGCATCTTCCCATGTCAGATCAACCTGAAGAGGGAGGTGGATGAGAGGGCAAAAAAATTATTTCAAATTCCACAATTCAAGTCTCCTAATGTATTTCTATGCCCTTTCCAGTTTGTAAGAACGTACATTTTACTCTAGCAGGAATCAAATTAAACCTCCCAAGAACAGAGCTAAAGGTCACAAATCAGCACACTGCTCACTGATTTAACAGGCTGAGGTATCAGGCTGTAACGTAGTATATGCCACTAAAAAATAAAGTCATTCTACTTGCTTAGAAGAGCTGCTCAGAAAAGTTGTTTCTAAGCAAGAATCAATTCTAAACATCCAGAGTGACACTGAGATCATGAGTAAGGTACAGAGAATTCTACACCTTCAGAGTCAAGTAAGAAGAATAAATGAAATGGGAAATCAGGCAAAATTCTGAGACTCAAAAATCTTCAAACTCTCTACAGAAAGTTACTTCCAGAATCTATTCCTCATTTTGTCTTCACTTTTCTTTCTTGAAAGCAGTAAAAAAAAAACCCACCCCAAAATTCACAGTTCTCTTCTGCTAGACTTTTTCTCCTTTTATTGTTCACCTTACCCCTCACAGTAAATTTTGCTCTGTATTGAAAACAGGGAAGTTGCAGAGAATAATCTCCTTATACTTCTCTTTTTCTTAGTTATACCCTTCTTGTCACAATCTTTGCTTTCTACCATGTAAGTTTAAGATACACAATTCCCAAATATTTAACAAGCAATAATGTAACAGCATCTGTGTATTTAAAAAGATCTGTTCAACAGAGCTAGACAATTGTTTTGCCTGCATAAAAATGCTTTTGATTGATCATTCTATGAGCACTTGTTAAGTGCAAAAATCATCTGAGGTTCTGAACAAAATTAGTGACCTTTCAAGGCAGGATATTGTATTGCTGACCTGTTTTTTCTTTGCCATCCTTAATAATACAATTATCTTCCCAAGGCACTCTGTAGTTGCTCTTCTCCCAAATTCAACTGAATTTCACATTTCTCATAAACAGCTACCAGATATTTACCATCAGAGATGTCAAAATAAGTGTCAAATTTTTAACAGTGAATTTGCCATTGTCATAAACTGCAAGGCTGGCTGCTAAAGTTTTCTTCTCTCAAGCTGACCTTTCCTCTCTAATTTTCCTCAACCTCGAGCTTCTTCTCAGCTGGAAACAGGAAAGTGATAGCTTAATAAAATCAATTTTTCAATATTTTCAAGATAGCAGACTACTGTCAATAGGACTACACCAGCACTTAATTTAAAATATCTGACTTGTCATATTTACAATTTTAAAAAATATGGAAGCCTTTAGTATATTTTCCACATTGTGTAAAATACATATATTTTTACAAGGAAATAAAAGTAATCTTTCTCCAAAATACATTATGGTGCATTAAAACCAAACAAGTGTGCAATCTCTCATCACTTCAGGATATTCTTCTGACATTAAATAACACGTAACTTTACCTGCTGTACTGAATGTTCTTCTAGGTACCTTGCTTTGCTTTTTTTACTTGGGAACCCATATAAACAATAAAAACACTGCTCCAAGGCTGTTTCCAGTTCTTCTTTGTAGGGATGGGTATCTTCAGAAGTGGATGCTGCGAGTTCTTTTTGTAGTACCTGAACCTGCAAGGCAGACACCGAGAAGGTCACGTGCAAGCTGACGACCACAGGAAGCCACCCAGCTGTCTGAAGGCAGATGATGAAAACAACCTTAAGGACTTACACGTATTTTCCCCCCAGTGACCACCAAATATTACACCCCTATTTCTGTAAACCAGTTCTCACACAAGGCATTCCAATGGCACTGCAGCTGCGCTGAAGGGCTTTTATTTTTGTTCCTACGTTATCTCATGAACTCCTGCCTTTAATCAATGAGATTAGACATCAGCTTCATGTTTCAGACTTAAGATCTTTCGAAGTTTCCCCTGACACACCAAGTTGCTTCTGTGAACACAAACACTACAGTTCCTCAACACTGAATAAGGAAAAGGCAGAGAAGAATTTCTGCCCTAATTCACAAACACCAATTTCCTCTGCAGGGAAAAAGTGGGATGGAGAGGACTTTGCAGGAAAAGAAGGGAGAGTTAATGAAAATCTGGCTAAAAGGACTACAGAATTGCACAGCATGAATAGTATTACACAGATGGCTACACACCAAGCAGAGCAGCTGCATTGATCCTAAATGACTGAACACTGTAGCAGGTTGCTATCTTTACCTTCCACATTGCAAGAAAAAGTACCCATCAGCTGCATATTTTGGAAGATGCTGATACTCTACGACATTCATTAAAAAACCTGCAACTGAATGCCAAAAGACAAAAGGTAATTCTTTGAAAATCTTCACTAAGCTTCTTTAAAAAGCAAACCAAAAAGAAACTCATCCCAGGAAGACATTTCAAAGTCAATAAAAACACGTTCACCAAGAATAATCTGTGTAGTGGGATTTTGGATCTTTATTTCAAAATGAAAACAAAACCCACACTTAACCACTGAGGCTTAAGATTCAATCCAATGTATTCCACTATGAAATTTCAATTAAAAAAGAAGCATGCAAGTAGAAATTACATTATTAACATCTCACACATCTACCAGTGTGTGTTTCCCCAGTATCAGAGTGCACCACTTATGCCTAAAGAAAACTCATTTGAGGTTGTAGAAGAAAAATGTTTGTCATCTGGGAGAATAAAGGGTACAGGAAAACATGAAGTACTCCATTATGATTTGCCTCTAAAGTTTTGGGAAGCTGTATATCACCAGGAGAGCCCTATTACTGATAAGTAATTTCCTTTAATATTTTTTTTTTTATAAAAAGCATCAACTTTTATTTATTTCTTTTACCAAGATCTGACTTGTCCAAACCAGCCACATTCATTCCTCAACACACTGGTCATTTTAGGAGCTTCCCCAGCTGAAATTTTGCAGTCACAGATTGAAATTGCAAGACATTCACTTACCTGCAATTCATAAAAATACTCATCATGCTACTTTCACAGTACTTAATCTGTTTATTTATCACTATTTATAATTTTTCAGTGTCTAGGACTGCAAACTCAATTAATTATGCATGGTACATGCTACAAGAAGCTTCTCACCGTGATGGGCTTTCCTGACAATACAAACACTGCACACCATCATAAGGCAAAAGCCTGTCATTCTACATGTAAGAAGCTTTTTTGTACGTGGTGGGATTAGCATAAAATACTGATTCTCTTCTGATTAAAAGATCTGTGTTAAGATCAAGGTACCAAGTTTTAAGAATCAAACCCCTGAAAAATAAGGGTAAAGAAATTCTTAGAAAGTATTTCAATGGCATCTTGAGTCACAGCCATCAATGTTGAGCCACAGCAGACACCCCTATTGCCACCACTTTCTCTGTATGGATTTGTGAACAACATTTGAAGTTTACAAAAAGTGCGGCTAAATAAGCTGATAGAATATGTGAGATCAGAGGATACTGTAACAAAGGCATGATATCCCTACTGCTACAAACAAACCCACATCTAACAGCAGTAACAGAATTCTCACTTGAACGGTGTTCAAAACAGTCTCCCGTATTCTTATTTAGCTTTTAAGTTCTTTGCAAAAACACAGAATCGTTCTTAACAGTTCAGACTCTAGCTAAAAGACTTAACTGCATATTAACATCTTCTCTTGCACATCACCCTCATCCACAAGTGCTACAATGTCCTCAAGGACACAGTTCACCTACAGAAGGCGATCATTTTACACTAGTCTGTAAAACACACTTAACATTCTTGAAGCTGCCTTTCTCAAGTAATTCATCCCATTTTTTCCTTATCCTTCCAACACCCTCTTGTCTCTGAAAACTTGCATTTAATACTACTATATTATAGTTTAAGCAGTGGGCAATTCTGTGAATGCAAATTCAACACTTTGTTTAAAGTACCCCGATGACATTTGCAAAGATCTACCTGTAAATACCTTCCCAGCTCTCAGTTACCTGTATTTACCCAGGTTCACAGAACACACTGTCTGACTCCCCCGGCTGTGGATACAGGCACACAGACACCATTTAGATTCATCACTCAGGAGCGTGGCATCCAAGGGCAAGCTCAAGAGTGGAAACAGTCTATCTATTTTCATGAAGCACAGTGCCTGAGGTAATAAAGCCTCTGGATCCCTGCTGGGGCAGCTCAGGTGTATCAGCATGATACTCCTAATGCCAGTAAGCTGAGGAGAGGAGGACGCAGAGATCATCTAATAGCTCTACCTCAATCAGCCTCAATTCAAACAATCTTCATTCGCTCCAGCCCTACCAGGGTGAGCCAACTCCTGCAGAATCCCTCAGGCTCTCCCAGCCATCATTCCCCGCCGTCTAAATTACTGTCCTAGACACGCCACTGCTCAAATGTAGAGGTAGATGGGGTCTGGCACTGAGCTGTGCTTAATAAACCCCAGGGAGTACTGAGAAGGGAAATTAAGAGATTCCCGAGTAGCTCTATGCAGAACTAATCACGATTTTCTCTTGGCTGAAGGTAATAAACCTCAATGAAGTCAAGCTCAATCTGTAAACTGCCACTGAAATGGCAGCACAGAGAGCACAACCCAAGGAATGCCATGGCACCCCATTACCTGGACTTTGCCAGCAGCCAGGCTATCCCAGACTGCCAGAGCTCCCCTCAGGAAACACTGACTGCACTTGGATTTCTAAGCTAAGGATAAAGTGAGAGAACAGCAACGCACACAGAAACATTCTCCTTCAGCCATGGGAAATTTCTTTTTTGCTGTAACCACGAGACCTCAAGGAATAATCTTAAAAAGGTCAACGATGAATGGGCAGGTCTCTTTATCTCATAAAGAGATACAACATTACTGCCCAGATACCCATTTCTGGAGAATATTAAATCTAACACACCCATCCGAACAACAGAACAAAGAACAGCCTTCAGACAAAGGGAAGTGAAGGGCTGAAGCAATCCTTCATTCTCATAATTTTTGCTCAACAGATGAACTCTGTATGTATATTTTAAATTACAGTTAGTCAATAATGTGAAAACAATAGAATCACTATTTTTTTTTCAGTCTGTGGTATAAAATCAAGGTAGGTATTACCAAACAAGACAAATTTATCAACTGCAGAACAACTAAATGTATCACAGTTTCAGGACCCAATCCGGGTAACACGACAGGACATGTGAGCAACCAGTACCATTCCAGCCATGTAACTGAGTACAGACAATGGGCTGCAGATCTTTACTCTTGTGATTTGGAAGAAACAGAAAACCAAGTTTAACTGCAAAATCCAAAATTGAATTTTCCTGGCTGACAGTTAAATATGCACTTTTTACACAATAAACAGTATTTAAGTACACTGAAAATGTGCAGACTTTATGTAACACTTGACAAATTCAGTTCTGCAAAGTGAGCAACTTATTTGGAATCACTGAGACAAGATGAATATGGAATCCTACTGTGTTATTTTAGCAGCAGTTTTAAAGACATAACACTACTGTTTTTGTCAGCTTGTGAATGATGTCCAGTACTATCAGACTGCTTGGTCATTCCTACTACCCTTTGAAATCCCATGAACAAAATAAAATACTAGTGCAAGAAGCAAAACAGAGGAGAAAAATCAGGGGAAGACGATTGTTCTTCTCAGTGAGGTAAGTCCAGAGAACAATGGGAAGTATGACAGAAGGAGACCAATGGGACAGGGTCTGGAATAACAAACCTTTGCCATTCAGATTAAAATGACTGAAACTCTCAGGCATTTTTCTGGGAGAAGGAAAGTGGATTCAAAAGCGTATTTTTAACATGGAGACAAGGCAATAAACAATCTAACTTTTATTTCCTGCTTTGAGATGTGGGTTGGCCAGATGACTTTTAGAGATCCCTTCCAATCTGAATTATTCTATGATGCCAACACTTACATAGAACTTGAGCAGAGCACCATCTGAATTACAACACCAGGATCTTCTTCCCAAATACTCATGAGCCGTGTTCAGCAGCATAAGCGAAGAAGGCAACATAGGGGTATCAGGACTCCCTGGAAGAAAGAAGTTGGTAAAGGTTAAAGTAGCACAGACCTGAGTTAAATCCGAGCCAATGCTTCAATTGGCAAAAAGAAGTTTCCTCTGTGGTACAAAAGCGATGCCTGCATAGCCCCCTACTCCCTTCAGCCTGCTTAGCAAGGTAAGGTGACAATCAAGTATTTATGATTTACATTCCAAATTTCTATGGTAAGGAGATCAACCCCAATATGTAACAGTGAATAAAAAACCCACCCTCTTCTCCCTGGTTCTGCTGCTGCTGGCAGCAAAGGGATCGAAAAGCATCTTCCTCATGCTGGATGATCCTGTGCAGGATAATCCACGGAAGCACCGAGGAGACGTACGGCTCTTTTGGTTCCTCCTGGACTGCCATGCTGCAGTCTATGATCTAATAAAGGAGACATTATACAAAGTGATGCAAAACAAAGGTCAGGTGTAAATCCTTTCCAAAGCTGGCAATGCATTTTATCCTAAGGAAATAATCTGAAGTTGAGTCTCAGCTTCTCATAGCGAGTGGCTATAAAAATGCTACAAATAAGGTCAGTCGGTAAGGGAAGGACAGAAGATTATTTCCCCTACCCTGACATTTCTCTTGCATCCTCCTTTTCCATGTACATCTTTCTCTGTTAACACCACATACAAACAATTCTTAGTAAGCATGAATTCTTAGTGCTAGTAGGCCCCATTATTGTACAAGAAACTCACCTACAACCCGGCATGGAAGTGGAATTTAAAAAAAAAAAAATCCCAGAGTTCACTACCAGGTTTTGCAACAACTGTTAAAGACCAACTGGCATCATTAATAGCTACTATAAAAATGATGTACCACAATACTATGTTCTCCAGAATTCCATTACATTCCATAACACACAGAACTTTACACAATGAGAGTATGACTCTGTGAGTAGTGAAGGTCCTTGGCTTTTACTGAAGTTCATGAAAATTTGAGAATTGTAAGCACATGGGATTTTGACACTAACTAGACTAGCTTCTTAAGAGAACTGAGAGCCTCCCATTTGTTACCTAGACTGAAAAAAATGTTCATTCAGCAGTTTCCAGGTTTGAAAGTACCTTCTGTGAAAGGCAAGATCAGTGCCATAATTTACAAGCTACACCCAGGCAGCTCAATCGTATTATCACCATTTCAAATAGCCTAACAAAACAGTGCTGTGCCTTGGGTTATCTTACCACCATTCTTTGATTATTTTAGGCAGCTTGGTGACTCAAGGTACCTGCTGGCACTGGTGCACTCGGTGCATCTCAAACATACTGAAATGAAGCCTGTGGTAATGCCCACATAATAATATGGAAATGCTCAACTTCCCCCAACAGAAACGTAACCCAAACCATCGCTGCCAGCAGGTGGGAATTCAGAGAGCAGCTGTATCATGTCTGGAGGTCTGTAGCACACAATCCCTCTTTCCTAGTGCAAGTGAACAGGTTACCTGAATCAGGTTGTTTGTTAATCGAACCAGGCTTGGTGTTACAGAAGAGTCTTTCAAGATGCTGCTAACTGATGATAACGAAGTATCTATTCCTGTGAGCAGCTGTGTTACCGTAGCAACCCACTCCTCTTTAGCAGAGGCTGCTGTCATATTAATCATCTGCTGAATTGCTTCGTTCAAGGCAACATCTGAGCATTCAAAGCACTGCTTGTAATCTTTCAGTTTGAGCAGGGAGTCCTAGGGAATGTAAATATGAAAAAAATGTATTATAACAATGAAGAGTTTATTTTAAACATGAATGCACAGCAGGGCAAAGCAAAACTCTATATACAGTTAATGTGGTTACTTTAATGAAATAGAACATCTTCAAACATAACATTAAAAAGGACAATAGGACAAAAAGATAAAAGGTCCTGAATGGACCCAGGATGACAAATACACAAGTAGGATCTAAATTAAAAGAAAAAAAAAACAAACAAAACCATCACAAAGTCTTTCTGCTTTAATAAGAGATGCAAGGAAAGAAAATAGTCAGGAAAGGGATGGCTGTAGGTCTATAACTCTAATGATCTGCAGCTGCATAGAGGTCCTACAGAAATAGCATTTGGATCTTTCTGATCTTGTGCTACCATTTTATTACTTCATAAATAACAAAACAGCAACTACAAGGCTAGTGTTGTAACAGCATTGTCCTGCTCCTTTCTACTCTGCAAAGATAGGGTCATGAGATGGCATGGAGGCTGCAGGATTTAGTTAAATGAGCATCAGTCTTAGTGCAAACTCTTCTTTCCACCAGGTAACCTGATATGATCAAGTTGTTCCCACAGCTGAGCTCATTTATAATACATTGATTTTCATAATGTCAAATGGACTAACTCTACAGCAATTATACTGTATCTATCAACAGTTTCTCATTCATGCAGGAGAGACATTACATCATAAAAATCACTCATATGCTAGACAACTAAGTTTCAGAATGGTTGTAAGTCACCATATAGTGAACAGCAGCAAAAGCAGGACGTATTCACAGCAGGTGCAGACAGAATGAACTCATCCATAAAATATTTCAGAAAATGATTCAAGTTTTATTTGAACTTACAATTTTTCTGTTCATTTCATGTAGGCCTCAGCATCTTATATCTTTAGCCACATTCTCAGTCAGCACAAGCTGGCACATTGCTAATGATGTTGCTAAAGCTGTGGTGTTCAGAGCATTTACACATTTGGTTCCATGTTTTGCTTTCTAAATAAGACTCGCTAACCAACCAACTCTAGAAATCCTTTCATCCTGTTTTTAGGAATAATTCTTAATCCCTTCCTAAAACAGATTTTTAAAGAAACAAACCAGACCTGTAGGAGAAGCAACTGTGCTGGTCTCTCTGGTATGGACGTTACGAACTCCAGATGTTTTGCTCTGCCATAACCATTAAAGCACAACGTTGGACGAAGCAGATGCACCACTGCATTGTAATCTCCTGCCTCATACAGTCGCTGGATCTCTTCCAAAGACTGGCACCTCTCCAGAGATTTTAGGTTCTTTTCAATCTGCAAAACATCACAGATGATATAATCCAACTTTTGTTTTCACCTGCATTTGACTACTGACATTTCTCCCAGCAGTTTAGCTATAAAGCCGTGTGAACTCTACAGCTACCTCCAGGAACACAAACCAGAAGGAAAACACCTAGCATGTAATACTTCACCCATTCAACAGATTTTTAATGAATATACAGTGTATGACTATGGCACATGGAAAATGAGGAGGTGATTTGTGACAACCAACATGGCTTCACCAAGGGCAAATCAAGCCTAACAAATTTGGTGGCCTGGTACGATGGGGTTACAGCATTGGTAGATGAGGGAAGATTGACTGACGTCATCAACCTGGGCTTGTGCAAAGCATTTGACACTGTCCCAGGCAACATCCTTGTCTCTAAACTGGAGAGACTTGGATTTGATGGATGGATAACTTGCTGGATTTGGAATTGGCTGGATATTCACAACTCCAGGAACTGAGGTCAATGGCTCAATGTGCAAATGGAGAGCAGCAATGAGTGGTGTTCCTCAGGGGTCAGGAATGGGATCAGCATCATTTGAAGTCTTTGTTGGCAACATGGACAGTGGGATTGAGGGCACTCTCAGCAGTGTGCCAACACCATCAAACTGTGCGGTGTGGTGGACACACTGGAGGAAGAGATGCCATCCAGACAGACCTGGACAGGCTTGAGACCCTGTGAGAACCTCATGAAGCTCAACAAGGCCAAGTGCAAAGTCCTGCACCTGGGTCAGAGCAAACCCAAGCACAAATATAGGCTGGATGGAGAATGGACCAAGACTAGCCCTGGGTAGAAAGACTTGGGGGTGTTGGTGGATGAGAAGCTCAACACGACCCAGCAATGTGCTATAAAAGATTTTAAACTTTATTACTTGGAAGTCCAAAATCAAATATTTCTACGCTGCAAGAACACATCCATCAGGGGGACTTCATCACAGGAGATTCTGCTTCAAAGTGCACCCAGCTTGTTATGTGAAAAACAAATTCCTGAAGTAGAAAGCTCAGTTAAGCAAAAGGTGAAATTAATGTTTAAGAACAGAAAAGAAAACACTGATTCAATAATCTACTGTGGTCCATGCAGCTGCTTTAGTATTTTTGTTTTGCATAAATACAATCTGAAGTTATACAGGACCAACAGATCCAAAAGCTGTAATTTTTGAAAAGGAGAGGATGCTCTCGACATCATCTTTGAACTATGAACCTCTCCTTTCACTCTGAGATAGGTCTTTCATGATGGAAGTTTACTCTAATTCATAAATGACATTTGAAACTGGGAGAGATGGAGTGGGAGGGATGAAATGGGGAACACACACCTGCAAATTAATTCTTACCTCTTCTAAAGAAACAACAGAATCAACATGTAGATTAGGTAACCGTATGACAATGCTACACTCATTGCCAGCTTTAGCTTGTGCTGTAGTGGAGTTCTGTAGCATTTCAGTGCAGATATCATAGTTTTCAAGTGCCTGTTCCATGTCTCCCTAAAGAAACAGTAGAGAAGAGAGCAATCAACCACAAAATCCTATCTGACTACTGAAAGGGTTTCCAAAGCATGTAGAAGAGTTTTAAATTCAATGCAGGCACCACCAGTGTGGTTAGGGTATGTCCTCTCAAATAGGAAACAAATTCACTGACAATCTCCAATGAAAGCAAAAATATTTAAAAATGCAATATATCTTAGCAATTAGTTTCAAAGCAGGTAAAACAAAACAGAAAAGCAGAATTCAGCTTGCATAAATTCGCAAGATTTGTCTGGATTGCTAAAATCCCTTTCCTTTAAAAACATGGAAGACTAAACCAGCAGAAATAACTCTTCCATTTGTGCAAATAAAAACACTGAATAGAGAAACATCCTTATAGTCTGCAAAGTATACTCTACTCTCTCTGTGCAACTGAAGTAGTTACTGCAGTTGAGAGGTCAGGAGATGAATGCAAGCTGCACAGGCCAAATGCAGCTCTGCATATCACAAGAAAAAATGCCAGTAGGAGTGCAGGAACTCTCACTTTTCCTCAAGTAAGTTTATTGGAGAGGAACCCTTAGGCAAGAAAAAAGAAATGGAAGGAACAAGTTAGTTCACAGCTATGAAACTGACTCACATAACTAGTTGACAATTGATTTAAACATAATTAATGCATAAAAAAGCCCTCTTTGATGTCCTGAGGAAGCAACACTTAAAGGGGAAAAAAGACTGGGATCAAATAACATTTCAAATTATTCCCTCGGTGATGTGTTTAAAACCCTCTGCTTCAAAATCTGCATATTAAATTTAACGTCTTCAAAAGAAGAATCGTGCTACCTTGAAAAAGCAGAGGGGAGAGTAATAAAACATTGAGTCTGCTTCACTTAAAATCTGTGTTTTGGACTGCCTGGGACTTTGATCGTATCCACAAGTCCAGGTCCCCACAAATCTATGTTCTGCAGCTACACAGGACGATTCCAAATGACTTTGGTACAAATAGTTATTTTTTTTATGCTGAACATGAGCTAATTTAAACAAAGACTCATATATTAAACATATCTGAATATTTGCTTAGCATATGAGATCTCCTACTTTTCCACCTCAACCCTCAGGGACAGTTAATGATATGCAAGCTCAAAATGAAATCACTTTGTTTTGAGCTGATTTTATCCTCATGCTTGAAAGAGCCGAGATTCACAAATCAGCTGCCTCTGAACAGCATTGATTTTAATTTGGGAGAAGTTTTATTTGTTAAATCAAAAGTAAAACAAACCTGCAGTGCTAGAAAGCGAGCTTTCAGCCAATACACCCGAGTCACAAACTCCATCCAGCCTTCCTCAAACAAATCTCTTTGTGAAGATGCAAATGACAGCTGCAACAGGTCTCCCAAAAAATGAGTTCCTGGGAAGTCAGGACCAAACTTTCCATTCACAGAGGCAGCAGGACAATTCCGAGGAGAAACTGCAAATCAGTTAATTACATTTGACCATCAAGTTACTCACATCCCATGGAAAGAGTCTGGTATCTCAAAGGTACTGATCTACTTTAAGGCAAACAAATTGATAGACCGATAAAATACAGATCTGGAAGATATTCATTAAATAAAAGCAGCTCCAAAATCCAATGAATTCCTGGAAACATTTCTTCATATACCTTGAGTGTTTTCAGAGTCTAAAGAAAGTAACATCCAGTTCTCACCTGTAGAGCTCTTCCCTTTCGTCAGTAGCCACTGATCTAACTGCAGTTCCATGCAAGAAAGGCTCATCAACATCATATCCTTCAGAAAAAGGAGATATCAAAAACAAAACAAGCCCCAAATCACTAAATCTGCAATTTACTTCAAAGAAAACCTTCATCTTGTCCTCTTGGGATTTCTATTCCCAAGCTGTAACTACTTCTTCCTCTGTCTAAAAGCTGTATAGAAGCATTTGCAAATCAACAGGTATGAAAAACCCCAATACTTGGAAGAAACATTTAAAAAGATAAAAAAATCTCAGCTCATGAAAGAAGGTCAGTTCAGCATTGCCTGATGTTAATAGAAGTCATCCATATTTTTGTATCTGGCTGAAATAAAACTAGATTAAATTGCTAAATCATGCCAAAAGTGTATTTCCATAATATAGCAAAAGTAGTGATATTTGAAAACTAAGAAGTCTATGTTCTATAATTTTTTCAGTATTTATCTTATTAATGCTTGCAGGATAAAGTTCTGGAGTGTATTAAATTCACATCATGACGGATCTCTGCTAAGTAATAGTGAAGAATGCACTGTTTCCTGCTTAAATTCATAGGAATAAGGGTTACACTTCCAGCTGTAAAAACCAGGTGATTCTGAAAAGGTTCAAAAGTCCATATACGTTACCAGTAATAATGAGAACCAAGGGAATATATTTATAAATATATTTCCATTTGTTTGAGAAAAGGGCACGTGTAAGTGAAAAACACATGGAAATAAAAAAGACGCAGGATGTATAAAAATTTAACACCTGCTGCATAGAGACAGGTTTGTTTTGTAAACAAAGTCAACGGAACACAGGAGTTTTCAGAATTCATATTTCACTTGCAAAAGAGCAGAAACACTCAATCCAAATGAAGTAATTTCAAACTGAAGTCATGCCAAAAGGCAAATAACTTTCCAAATGAATACACACTGCTAACATAGGCAGGTTCAGTGGACAAGTATCAGAACTGGTTTTATAGTTTAAGAAGTATCATCTTCTGTCACTAAGCTGGTTTAACGTTAATTTAATGAATTTACCATTTTTCTATTTGCATTTGGGAATCTACAAATAAAATGGTGATGCTGGGAGGGTGGGCTTGTTTTGTTTGGTTGGGGTTTTTTTACTGTAAATTGTAGGTTATCTTAAAACTACACTGTATTTACTCTATTTAAAGCAGCAATGCTGACCCTTAATCAGCCAGTGAGAGCAGGGCAGCCTCTCTACTCACCTGATGACAAAACAGAACTTTGTGTCAGATCAGAAGCACAGGGAAGGGGAAAAAAAGAAAGAGCAACAACAGACTAAAGTGGTAAAACATATCTATGTCTACAGTATTTATAGATGTCTATGCATGTGTGTGTGTTTATACACACACACACACACACACACACACACGATGTATAGGGTACACTTGCACGTAGCATCACCCAGATCTGTCCAGGAGCTCAGGAACAGCTCCATGAGCTGCAGTCCACCAGTTTATGACAGATACAACAAGCTGGGACAAGCAGCTCCCCAGAGAGAGCTAAGCCAAACCTCTGTCTGATTGCTGGACTTCAGCTGGGTATTTCTGGCACACAGAAAACAACACAGCAGCAAATACGGCAATAAGGAAGGGTGTTGCTTTACCTTGATATGCTGGTTACTCGAGTCCCTCAGTAGCGGATTGGGAAGGCTGCTGCTATGCTTTCTCCAGCTGTTATAGATACTAAGGACCACCTCGCACAAGCCAGGAGGCCACTTCACCAGAAACTTTTGGCTGATGACTTTTAGATATCTCATCATCAGCTCCAAGATCCCACCGTTGTTCAGGTTATCCAGCAGGAATTCATGAACATCCTGTTTTTCTAGAGAGCAGATAAACACAAAGCCATACACATTTAAGGTTGAGGCAGATCATAATTTGAACCAAGTGAGTTACAGCAGTGTTTTATGCACTAATCTTGCAGCAGTCCTCCTGTGCTGCACGTGTGCAGAACTCAGTTACTGTATTCCAATTTGTCTAAATGGGAAGCTCCACACAGTAGAGCTCCTGCACACAGTGATTAAGCAGTCCCCCAGACTTGAAAAAATCTCACCTGTTACCAAGAGAGATATTTCTATACCATAAAATTACACCTTTTAAAACAGCATATATTTCTGTATCTTCTAGACATGATAGGGAAATACAGAAAATAAAGCACACAATGTGGAAGAAACAACAGAGAAAGAGTGAGGGGTTCCAGTAGAAATCCTTACCAGATTCCATAAATGTTGTAGAATCAAATGACATTCTATGTGGTCCAACATGCTGGAAATTCTCCTCTTTGATCTCTGATTGCACCTCATAGTTATTGAAAGGGTCCTCTTCCTCCTCAGGATCTAATTTCCTTAATCTGTGTGAAAGGGGACAAACCCCACAATATCAACAAAGCCTTCATTCTTTCTTTTGTTACTAAGTGAAACCTAAACATGGAAAGTTGTGCAAATTTTAACAGTGAAAGCACATTAACTGAAGCAAATTCAGAGATTTACATCAAGTTCCCAAGTTTTGTCCAAATCAAGATTACTTTCCTGTATCCATTTTGACACCTTCATTGTCCTCTAATTCACTTTCACACTAAGAAAATCATTCTTATTTTTCAATTTGTATTCAGTAACTTTCACTAAGAGCAATTTTATTAAATATATGAGGAGACAGTGTATCACATCGGCTTCAAAAAATAACACAGGTCTGGTGGTTTTAAAGTTGGGGCATATCAATCAAACACAATCTCAAGCAGCTTCCTCTCTGCAATACTCTCATAATGACAGTTGTTGCTGCAGAGTACCTGGAAGGAAGGAACTTCACCAACAGCTCTTGAAAGTCAACCTTCTCCTCTTTTTTACACTTGGTGTTCCGAACTCTTGCAGATCTCCTTTTTGCTGTTTCACCACTATCTTCTGTAATTCTCCTTCGCTTCACTCCTTTCTTAGATTTATCACCTGCAGATATGTCACCTAGAAACATAATTAAAAATAAATAAAAAAAATCAAACACAAAACCTGACAGGTTAAATTGACAAATAAAACTTTTAAAAAAATTAATTATCTGGTAACACCTGAGATTTGTTGGTTTCCTTCTGAAGGCAGTGCCAAAAAAAAAAATAAATTATTAACTGGCTATGGCATTTTGTATAAAAATGCTCATCTGAGGGAAGAAGTAGACATAATAAAAATGCTGCATTTCACTATTAATTAGAATTCATTATTTTAGTCTTCAAGAAGTTTCTGAAATGGGAACCAGAGGAGCCTGCCTTTAACTCCAGAAACATCTGTAAACTCCTGTGAATGTCAACAAAATACTGGTAACCCCTTGATAGTTTTAGATATGTAAATACATATACATCTACAGTATAAAATATTCAAACCTCTTGCTACAGAATTCAAATAAATATAACTGACAGCTCGGTTCTCTCAGATTCTCAAAGTGACACATGAGCAGAAGAAAATCCACTCATCTTTTTGAAAGACAGCTCATTCATTCCAAGGATCTCAAGGCCCTTCCCAACATTAAAAGCTTGATATGCATTACTGCTGGGATGGAATCACAATTCTGTTCTCCTTAAAGGCTGAAAAACTGAAGTGAGAGTCAACAGCACAAAACCAGAGGAGGTCAGATACTCCTGCACTGGAAGAACAGTCAGGAAAAACAAATCAATTTGGCTCTCAATTCCATTACACAGGGAAGTCAGTCCACTGCCCTTAACACTGGTCCTATGTCTCAGTCAGGAACCAATGGTTTTCAGACAGCTTAGGTGGCTTTTCTTTTCTAATGTGAAGGGTTAACAGATCTTAACTCTCTGGAGCTCTACTTCCCTTTTTCTATCAGATGCTATACATATGCTGAACAGGTTCTGAATCCACAACATGCAGTTTAAAGACAGCATGTCCCAAAGCATTCTGAAGTGCTTTCAATACCCAGAGAAGTAGGGAAGAGATCTTGAATCTCAGACTGAAGTACCTTGCTCACCTACAGTAGCTCCTGGTTCCAACGAACTCTGACTGTGACTTGGAAAGCTGGGTGTCGTTGGAGTGTAAGGTAACAGAGGGTCTGGCATTGTCATCACCGGGTTAGTGCTGACAGGAGTTGGTTGAATAACACTGACAGGAGTAGAGGTGGGAGAAAGGATCAGATGTTGGACTGGGTCTCTGTATTCTGAGAGATCAATTCTCTTTCCCAGACTGGGCCGAGGAGGATCACATGTTGTGAGGTGCTGATACATGGCAAGTAAAGCTTCTCCTAAACACTTCCACCTGCACATGGGAACACAACAGCACCACGTCATTAACTCTTGGCACATTATTTTCTAAATTATATTTACAGCATTCAACGCTGCTTTTCTCCAACAGCTTAGAGACAGCACGAGCAGCTTCTCAGTGGAAGAGAAATACACATTTGAGTGTCAAAAACCTGCCCCGTGACTAGGAAAGCTGGAGAATATCTTTCTGTTTTCTGTCATATGGACTGTGACAATTTCAGGCCTGGATCAGAGGTCCTTAGGAGCTCTCCTTCACCACTCAGCAAGCAAAAGTTTTCAGAGGAAACTTTTATATTGGTTGAAGCAAGAAAGAAATGGGAGTCACTAATGTGCCTAATCTCAAAGACCGTCTATGCAGTAGTTGCTCAGGAAATTACTCTACACCAAACCCCAAACACAGTAACAAAAGTAGTGTCAAATAAACAGTTTTCAAGTTCTGCATTCAATCAACAATAACAATAAGAACTCACCCTTATCCAGAACTAGGAGCAAATTATCTGCAATAGGACTTACATGCAAAGCCCATTAATATTCCAGAAAAATATGTGCAATAAAAAAAAAAAATATCAAAACCCAATCCTTCATAATAAAGACATACACAAAAACTTATTAGTATCCTTCTATCTTGCTGCAAATAAATACTTGCAATATTTTTGCTTCCACTATCCCAACAGCAAAAAGAATTTTTTAAAAGCTAAACTTACTTTGAAATTCATATACAAACTAGTCATATATGAATAATCCAATAATACAGTTTGAATAGCTGCCAAATCACTCCTAGCTACCTTTTTTTTTTTTACATCAGTGGTTTTAAATCACAAATTGAAAACTGACAGCTAGGGGGTTTATGCTAAAAGAAGAAGCACACCAAACAAATTCATAAACCAATAACAAAACACTGGGGGGTTGGTTTCTTTTTACAAGGAGGAAAAAAAGTGTTTTGAAGAAATCTGAAGCACAACACAGTTGTGACCATACGTGGCTTCAAAAGAACCTTTTAAAAACAGAAAATACGAAGACATACGTGAAAAAGGGAATGGGCTGGACCAGTCTGAGGTCTGGCTCCCTGTCACGCACCAGCAAAGCTTGTCTTTTCTTACGTAGCTCCAGTGCTTCATTTATGATTCTTCCTGTTTCAGCTGCACTCACATTTACATTATGGATAGACATGTCACTAAGAAATAATGAGAAACGGAGACAAGTTAAAGTTTTTGTTTGTTGGTTGGCTTTTTTATTAGTTTGTTGTTTTTAACTTAAAGCCTGGGAGGGGATTAATTTCAAATGTCCATAGAAAATAACAAAAACAGTTTTAAAAGAAGCATTCAAATAACATCATTTTATGAACTTTACCGCATGCATATAGAAGTGTTCACCATCAGAAATCTTTTTTCTGAACAAGCAGCTAACTTACACAGGTCCTGTAAATTTTATGGGCCTCTATTTTCTTTTCCCACTTTCCCCTTACCCACTCATACTACAAAATCCACACAGAAAGAGACAGGCTACTTTGCAGAGCTACACAACACCAAACTTTTACCAAGAGTTTTACATTACATACTGCAATAAAAAAAGAAATAATAAATCTTAACCATAATGTTGCAAAATACCTTCAGAGCTGCAGTGGTCTGAAACCTTAATAAAGTAAGAAGTTCAGCATCTTGGATACTAATGAAACATACAGAGCCGTCTGACTGTACTCATTTGTCAATAAAAATCAGTAAGACTCCCCAGGTAGGCCCAAATTTGTAACTGCTTGGAAAAGCAGTAATGTGAGGGGGCGGGAAGGTGACAAGGTGGGAGTTGTTTTGGGTTTAGTTGTTATTGCTTGGTTTTAATTAGGAAAATTAAAGCGAATGCAGCAGGGATCAGCTACTAATAAGTAAAACGAAGGCAGATAATTACAAGGGATCTGGGTGTGAAAATAAGGGAGCAGCAACAAACGGATTCTTTGCCTCTTTCTACCTCCCTCCAAAAGTTATTACGGAAGAACATTCCCTCAGCAGCACCAACACATAACATTATTATTCAGAAGGCAGGTTAGCACGATATCACTATCACCTAGAGCATAAGATCTCAGCAGCTTTTTAGAACAACCCCAGCCCCAAAATTTACACTCCCAAGGGCAACATGTACTGTAAGACAACATTCACCATTTGAGGAACATCCTTAAGGAATCCTTCCGGAGGCAAGGCTGTTCCTCGAAGATCTTCTCCTTCAGAACCAGTCCTTTGCTATACAGGCAGTCTTTTTCCAGAGCTTTGCAGATAAAGTACAAACATGCTGACAGAGAAACAGAAATCGAGCAGTCAATGGCTGCTTTGGTTCATTCAAAGCTCCCAGTTCTGGGCCTCACAAACACCACTGAATTCCACCCAAATGTGACATTTTCATTAATTAGTCCAACAGCTTTGTAACGAGTCACATAATTACCTCCAGATAGTTCAAATAACCTCAGATGTCTTTTCAGGTATTAAATCCAGAAAAATAATATAATTAATTTTGTTTAAACAATGTTTGCAGTACATCTTTCACTTACTTTCAAGGCCCCATTCTGGCACAGAAGAAATCAGAATCATAAACCAGAATCACAATTATTTACCATTTTTGTGTTATCAAATGTCTTAACTGCAGATTCCATTAGTGAAACAAGCAGTGTATCCCACCAGGGCTTTGCTGACGTGTAGGACAAACCTAAGGGATTAGATTCAACAATTCTGCAATCTTGCAGCTTCTCTCCCAAACTTCCTTTGAATCAGTTCATGCACTGTATATTACTCAAATGTAAAATCTTAAGGTCAGTTTATCCACTGCTGTAACTACAATTAATCATACCAGGCTATGCAGTTTTACACCCAAAACTATGTCGCTGGAAATCGGCAGAAAGACAAACCTGATACACATTGGAAGGGAAAAGAACAGTCTACAGGGAAACTTCCTGCAGAGGTTCTGATCTCAGAGACCCCAGGCATTTATTTTTAGGGTAACCAGAAGTGATATAAACCATCACACTTCATCATGAAATTAAAAAAATCTCTATCAGGAAACAGAAGTCTCCATCACACCCTAACGTATTGCTTATGCCAGATACACTTTAACCTCGACAATTGCATTATTACGATTTTTTTTATTGGTACGTAAAATTACACATATATTGAGTTTTTTCCCCACACATTGTACTCACTTGTGTAGTCACTGAGTGTATACAAGATTGTGATAAGGTTATCTAAACAAGGCCAGTGATCAGGATTACACCTGAGACCTTCTTCGAAAGCGTGACGAGCCAAAGGAAGGCGGATTAGTTTTATTGCCACACGACCAATTTTATACCAGAGGTTGACATCAGTAGAGTCCAGCATTACAGCCTAGAAAGCATAGCAAACAACATTATCCACATTTCAGACACACAGATCCACTTGTCTGCTGGGACTGGCACTGCTTTAGTTTTCAGCAGGATCACAACTGCTTTGGGGACTGAAAGGTGGCCCAGTTATATCCCATATAGTGTCAGAAAGTACACACTGTTCAACTATACATTCACATGATGGAGGCCAAGGTGTATGTCTATATTTTAGAAAGTTTTAACAAATATTAAGGCTCCACTGTTTTATTTCAGCTGCACTTTACCTCCAGGTAAAACTCCATGGCTGTCTCTAAGTCATCCCGTTGTGCTGCCAGTTGTGCTAGGTTTTTATAGGTGGAATATTTTAACATCAAACCCGGGTGTTTCAGCCCTTCTTTCTCATCACCGGAAAGAACTGCCTAGAAATGATGAAGTAAATGCAATGTGGGCATTAGGAATCAGACAAGTAAAAAGGACAGAAAAAACGTGCCAGTTGACAACACTGATATTTCTAGTTAGCCAATTAGAAATGAAGACAAGATACAGTAAAATCAGTTTCTAAAAAGTTTCCTTCTCTAAAGGTCACTGACCTCTCGCAGAAGACGAATCTCCAGGAGCTCATGATAAGCTTTAGCAGACTCTTCAAACCGGTCATGTTTCTGAAGGTCCAAAGCCTTGTGGTACAAAGCAAAAGCTTCTGCTTCCTGGGATTAAAAAAACATTAGAACCTGTTTGGTAAGACAACTTTATCAAATGCAGTAGTTACAATATACTTACATTTACTATGTATATCAGTGGTTTCACATTTCTATTACTTTACTGACCCGAAGTAACTAGTCTGAGTGAAGTTTTAGTTTTGCTAAAGGAGGGCCCAAGAGATAAGACAGTACCACAGCTTTCGTAAAAGCAAGACATTATGTTGAACAATCCCTGCAACGAGAGGACGAAATTCCCATCCAGGCAAAATTTCACTAAGAAAATAGTGGGTCTACTCACCTGAGCTTCCTTTGTCTGTGTCTTATGACTTTTGAAGGTCCCTTCATAGTCATCCTCTACCGTGGAGCTCGCGTTCAGCGCTGCGATTCGAATCTGCAAGGGCAGTTGGGAGGCAGCAAGGAATGTGACATCTACATGTGTCCTAGTTTCCTTTGGATTTTTCTCCTTTTTTTTTTTTTTAACTTAAATGTTACAGGGACAATAATGGGAGATCTCTACATAAAGTGACAAGAGCTGTAACGATCAAATAATATCAAAACAATTTCCCACATGAAATCGGCTGAAAAACCAAAATTTCAAGTGTTTTACAAGCAACAGCTTCTCTAGAACAGACGTGTGCATTACACTGCTGGGGTTTTTTCAAATTCTTAAATTTACCAATAAGTACTATCACTTCAAAATCAATGGTCTCATTATGGCAATTTATTCTTGGTCCCAGGGAAAGAGAAAATTCTCAATTTTATTTTTACTAAAACATCTCAAAAGCCATCTCAAAAAGCCCTTACCATGTTCAGAGCTTTCCACACTGTCTTTCTCCAGGATTAAGAGGAAGGGCCTAACAAAATCAGGTCTGGAAAGCAAACAGGATCCAACATTTACTCTGTTTGTAAAGAAAACACTCAGAAGTAAAGACAAGCTGGGAATACTTTAATCAATAACCAATTAACTGTTCTACTTCACCACCACCCCATGCCAAGAGATAAACTGCCCATTCACTGAGGAACAATAACATTACAATGAATTTTAACTAGAGACACAAAATAAAATACAATGTTAACCACATTAATTACCTCAGGATGGGTTTTGAGACTTTCAGTTACTATGTAATTTTCAGCGAACATACAAGATTCTAACATTACAACAAATCTCTTTAAAGACAAAAGCTAAACCCAAAAATGCTTCTTGAATACTTAATTGTTATAGCTTATGAGTTTATCTTCAGGTGCTTCAAAACAAAACAAACAAAAAACCTACCAAACAAACAAAAAAAAGGAAGTTTTCCTGCATCTTATCTACAGCACAAGCCACAGCCCTTACAGGTATCTACAGAACAGGAAAGTTAGAAAAATGAAGGTTATCTGTGTCAGACTGACTTTGCAGCAGGCCATAGAGGCTGGTGAACCCATTGCTCAAAGCACCATCTGCACCTGGAAATTCCTCTGATTAAAGCAGTTTTCACTACTGCCATCCCTGCTAGAACAGAACCAGTCTTTATAACACATTTGTTTTTTCTCAATACACTGACCAATCTCAGCAGACCACCTCTCCTGCAAAAGCAAGTTATAGCTACTGCATACACACTTAGGTATACAAACACACTAGATTTATGCAAACAAAAGAAACTGAGCTTTTACTAACTAGTATTTCTTCACTCTGAAGGAAGGATACTAATATTTCCAGTTTAAAGTTTAAAGAGGTAAATACACATTCATAATCTGTAAGCAATTTTTCCTCACAACTAAGCCCATAATTTAGATTCAATTAACTGCTTGAAACATCATGTTAGTAAAGGCAACAAAAAAATGGAAAGAGTTCTATGCTGCTCTTTTAGAAAAGCTTCACTGCTACGTGACAAAACCTTCCCATCAACTCAAACAAAAAGATGACACATGCATGACAGGCTAAAAACAGTCTTTTATATGGGACTACATTAATAGAACAGTAAGTCCAGAATTAACCACAGCAGGAAGCAGTGGGAGTTTTGAACTATAAGCTGAATTAACTCACACATCATCATGATTAGTTCTGTGTGTAGACAAAATAATGCTTTGACAGGAATTTCATTCATTCAGCAATGATCATTTGCTTGCCCATGCACCACTTGCTTTCCTCGCTTGCAGCTAAATCAGACTGACAACTGCACAGCAATAAAGCATTTTTCTCTTTAAGTCACTCAATAAACATTAATAAAACTTCAAATCTCTTTCAGGACAAAGACTCCTTGTCTACTTTGTATATGGAGAAAATACATGCCCAGGGATTAAAGGTTCTCTCTTTCAGATGTATCGAATGCTCCACATTTTGACAGAATGTGCAGTTTCTCATGACATCTAAATAAGTCAGTCTGTGTGATCCAACATCAATCACATATTTAAACTGAGAGGTCTGAAGTCCACTTACAAATATGCCTATTCAGAAATACGCTCAATCTTGCTCAAGGTGGCAGAGGAAGTTACCAGCAGAGACTGTGGTCAAGAGTTCACTTCCAAGGTCAGACTGCCAGGGAAACTACAACTACAGAAAACACGGGAAAACAATTCTAATTCTACTTACTATTTATACCAGAACTTTGTACCATACAGGAACTTAGTAACAAACATTTAGCACCTCTCCTCTCAGGTGTTTACAAGTTGAAAGTACATAACCAACCAGAACTGTGTAATGCTCCTGAAAAACAGGGGAGGGGTGTCCTCCACGCAGCTTTGTATTGGTGTGTCAGCCACTGGGGGGGTTATTTCATTTTGTTTTAAACCAGGCACTGTACATGATTGCAAAACTAATAATGAACTGAGTTACAACAAGGTCCTAATATCTAGGAGCTGAGTATGCCACTACCAGCACTTCCAGAAGAGCACAGCTACAGCAGATACCTACAAAAAAAAAAAGAGAATTACTCCTTAAACTAGTTTGAATTATTTTCTGTTTTAAGAGTGTCTCAGCTATAAATCTGTGACTATGACAGGTGTGCACATCTTGAAAGGCAACAAGCCTTTTGCCTTCGAAATCTTTTCTTTTACCTTAGTAGTTTAACACTCAGGTAAAAATTCCAAACGTCAGCTCTTGCTCCCCGAGCTTGTATTGTCAACTTCAAAGTAAGAAACAAAGGGAGTGACTCGCGCTTTCCCGGCTTTTGTTGTTGCTGCTACACTCGGGATCCACACATTGCAAATACACACTTTAAAACAAACAAACAAAACCCACTAAATCTTTGTTTTGGATTTTTGGTTTGGTTGGTTGGTTTAACACTGCAAAGATCCGCCCGCATTTCAGCACAAGTCAGTTTTGCCGAAACACGGTCACTTTCTGCACGGAAGGGCGGGGACGCTGCTCATGCCGGCACACCGAGGGGCGGCACACGGGGCCGGGAGGAGGCGGGAGCGCACGCTCGCCTCCCACCGCGGCGGGAGACGCGGGGGAGAGGCCGCCGGGGCCGGGCAGGGCCCAGGCGCCGGCTGCCCCTCGGGCCGCTCCGCGGGGCCGGGTGGACCGGGACACTCACCTGGCGGGGCCGCCCCCGGCCTGCGGGCGCTGCTCCCGGGGGTTCCCGGCGCGGATCCCTCCCGCTCCCACCGCTCCCCCGGGACCCGCCGCTCCGCCCGTTTCCACCGCAACCGCCTCCGGAGCCACGGCGCCAACAACGGCGCGCCTCATTGGCCGAGCCGCCGCTCCCCGGGCAGCCAATGGGAGCGCGGGGCGGCGGGAGGCGGGAGCGGGTGCCGCGGGTGTGAGGGGAAACCCCGAATAGGTGCGAAATGAGCCCAAGGTCACCGCCTGTCACTAAAGCTGCCCGGGGGAGGTGGGAGACATCGTAAGTGCCCCTGGGAGGTGTTTCGGCATGGTGGCGGCAGCGTTGCAAAATGTGGAATGTGTGAAAATTTTCTTGAGAAAGGATATTTATAAAGTTTCATCTTTGTGTGCTTTCAAGCCTAATCAACAAGAAAATAGATTCCATCCGTGAAACAGCAGCTAACAAGCTCTAAGTGATGTCCAGGTGTTATTAACACAAATCACCTGTCGGTAGAATTGCTTTGTTAAGGTTTAAGGTTTGCCGTGCTTCCACGATCTCAGACATGGAGGTTAAACAAAGCTTGGGAAGGAGGGTTGTACCACTGATAGTGAACTCAAAGAATGCAGAATTTACGGGCCACAGGAACACCTGGTAGAACACCCAGGATAAGGAAGAAACTAATAATGACAACTCAGAAACTGCTCAATCAGCTTCGATTGGGTCAAAGGTAATTCTGGCAGAGGCAGATCACAAACCCCTTCGGACTCACAGACCATCAACTCAAGAAACCCACCGACCCAGAAGAAGAGGAAGACTGAGCCTGGGGATTAATTAGCATGAGAAGTCAAAGAATCATTAACCAATAGAAGATGGAATACTGATTAATAAGAGAACTGGGTAACTTGTAGCCAAGGAACATTAATTCCTTTGTTTGCTAAAATGTATAAATAGCAAAAGGTTTTGGTAGTGGTTTTGCTGGCTTTGTGGATGTGCCACACAGCCCCTCTTTCTGCAAAGAATTGTAAATAAATCATATACCTCAACTCTGTGTGTGGATTGGCCTGTTGCACACTGGGTGAAAGAGCCTATTTTGGGACAACAGTTGGATGATGTGAGGCAGTGACTGAAGTCAAACACTGCCGTGACAGCTTCCTGTGGAAGTAGTTTTACTAAGTGTAAGGTGGTCATACAGCAGCAAGTTCTAAAGAGCAGGTGTGCCATTTGCAGCCCTACAGAACCCTCCACATCAGGACAGCCTGAGCACAGACCGGTGAGGCCCCACCTGTGGGACCACACGTTTAAAGCCTCCTCTTGCTACAACACATCACACTGATAAAGGTAAGCTTGAGCTCCACCACCACTGATTGAGCATTCACTGCACTGAATCAGCATTTAGCATGGTAAGAGTCCTCTTCATCTCAAGTGTATCATCTCCAGCGTGCCATTTGTGTTAATGCCTTTCTTTCCATCATGGCAAACCAAGAACAGGGTTTCCACGAGCAGCAGCATCACACTCATGTGGTTGAACAGTAACTTAAAAAGCTATGGTAATTCTGTAATACTTTTGTGTCAGTAGTGCCCTGCAGTGTGCTCAGGGCCTCACTGCTGCTCTCTGGTGTAAATACACACAAAGCTTGGACACAGTTCAAAGGTTTGAGGCTAGGAAATGGTTACTCAGCGTTCAAAATTGGGGCATTAACTTTTGCAGGGTATCCTTGAGTTCTAAAATACTGTCAAAACTACTCTAATGTTAGCTCAGTGAAGGAAAAATAGGCCATCTCTTCAGATCAACGTGAAATAAAATGTACATTCAGCACCAGCTGCAAACTCACAGAATCTCATTCTGTGCAGACTCAGTTCACTTACCTGTACATGACCTGAGTTTCAAAACCTTTTGGTTGAAGAGACCTCCTGCGAAAGTGGAGAGACCTGGGCAGCCACAATGCCTGTCTCAAGGCTCTAGGACCTACAAAGCCCCAGTGCTGTAAACCAATAAACTGACACTTATCAAAAGAGGCTTTGCTACAATTTATTAACCAGATAAGGTGTAGACCCCCAGCCTGATACACAAATTTGTGTTTGGTATTATATTCCTGACAGATCTGGCAAACACAGAAGTTATTTCTGCTGCAAAGGGAACAACCAACTTCAAATTGTAATTAGAAGGAATATTTTCAACTGTCTTAAAACCTCAAGTTATAAACAAAACTCCAGTCAGAATGACCAAGGAACACAGAAGCCCCCTTCTGCCTTGCATTCCCATGGATCCCCATGTCCCAAGGACATGCCCTCAGCCCTGCTGAGCTTCCTGACCTCAACCTGACCAAGTCACAAAGTGGAAAGGAAACTGAAAAATGTTTTCAGTACCAGTGGAAGGCAGAGATAACACTACACATGAAAAGTACCCTGCTTTTGTTTTAATAAAATGCCGTGTGAATTCCAGTTATAAAGTGAGGGAGCATATGGGTCCTAAAAGCCCAAAATACTTCCATGCTGGAAACACCAGCCACAGATCACAGGGAGGTTGCTCTATTGTCCCCAAACTCCCCATCACAGCAGGGTGAGGAAAAGTACTTTGAACTGAGTAAATAACAGAAATTAAACTGGCAGGAGCCGAACTTTAAAAATATTTTCCTGTGGCACAGTGCAGGTCTTCAGAAACGACTCCCTCCTCTAGACATTGCCATCAGCATACAGACATTGAGCCCTGAGAATCTTGTGGACAACTAACAATTTGTAGGAGCAGCCACTGTGGGTGGCAATGACAGAGCACAGAGCACAAGGTCTGACACGAGACTTCAATGTCTAAACTTCTCTCCTAATAATCACCTCTCTTTCCAGAAAGGGCTTTCAGGGAAGCCTGAAAAAGAGAATAATTTGACTTCTAGGTCGTCTTGTCCAGCCTGGGACCCTTTTGCTGCCACAGAGAACGAAGGATTTTTCTGCCTTGCAAAGTATAAGAAAATCTGGATAAACCTCAGAACCGCTCTGGTCCCCAGTAAAGCCAGATGTTCTGGAATTAAACTTTTACTGCTACAAGACAGCTTTGTCTAGTCACATGCATGGCCATCACCAGAGTGCAAGGGCTCAGCTGGGCTTAGGCACCATGAGAGCCTTTGTGCTACGTGACAGGCTGGAGACACTGACCTTGAACTATCTCAGTAAAATCACTACAGTTGATGGCCCCACTCTTCAGCTTTGTGTGCATGGGATGCAAAAACAAAAGTGAATCATTCAGGTGAAGGTGGAGAGCTACATAGATTTGATCATAAGAGGAAACAGGTAGATAGATGGAGCTGGTCATCTCTGGGTTGTCTTCATCATTGCTTTGTTCCAACCAGCTGCTCAGGGGATCACAGGAACGTCATGACGGTCCTGTTCTTGCCGATCTGCCAGGGCTCCAGTGGGTAAAAGCGGATGACAATCCTTTTGGGTATAAAAGCAAAAATGTGGACAGGGGACAGGAAACATTATTTTACAATTAAATATTATCTCTGTCCAGTTTGCAACATGGTAGAGAATCTGCACTAAGGTCTCACTGTCTTACACTTCATGGTATTAATTTAACAGAGGCAAACATAAGCTGTGTACGGGCAGTGTACAAACAGGTGCCAGACTTCATCCACACAAATAAAAGCAGACTGAATTTCAACATTCTGCCTATGAGACTGGGCCCTCTGTTTCAGAAGGGCCCAAGCAAACCCTCGTCAGGGGTTTACCCCAGCAGCATCCAAGAGGCGGGGAAATGCTATTATCACTCCTTTGGGGAGAGGGGCACAGAGGGACATGGCTGACCTTCAGGAGCAGCCCTGTTCCTACATCTGGCATGGGGATCCCACTGTAAAGCTCTACTAATTCCTGTGGGGTTTTGCACCAACTTTACCAACTGAGCTACTATCTTTAGAGAACAGCTAAAGCCCAGACTATTCAACAAGAGCAAACCAGTACATGGTTTTATCTGGCTCCAAACCACATATCTGGGGTTCAGCATCCAAGAGCACTTAAGGTTTGCAGTCTAGTCTTGGATCTCTATTACACCTTAACCTCCTGGAGGACATGGGAACTGCCCCGTCCTCCCTACCCTACACATCCCCGTGTACTTGGTTTGCCGTGCTCCACATCTCCACGGATCACACGGACCGCTGGAGCTGATGGAAGGGACGATCTCCCTTTCCCTGCCCCAGGGGTTATCCCGGTGTCCTTGCCCTCGGGGCGAAGTTGGCGCCGAGGGCGATGCCGCCCGGCCGGGCCGCACTCACCGCTCGGTGCCGAGGCCCAGCTGCGCCGTCAGGACGTCGAAGAAGCGGGCGCTGTGCCGCTGGTTCTGCTCCGCCGTGCCCACCACGCCGATGGAGGAGACGACCAGCTGCGCGCAGGGCTCGGCCG
>VXAY01004937.1:117380-128968 GCA_013399855.1 Oxyruncus cristatus | reverse complement strand
GGCCCGGGCCGGCCCCTGCCCCGCCCCCGGGCAACGGTGCCCCGGCGGGGGCGGGCTCAGCCCCCGGAGCGGCCGCAGCAGCGCCGGGTGCGACCTGCCCTCACGCTGCCCCTCGCCCTGTGCCAGCGCCAGGCAGGGCTCAGGGCCTTCTCTGCTCCACCGCAGCGGGCTGCCGGGCCTTTGGGGTTTACCGTGTGCCGTGCCGGGATGGGCATCAGGGGCTGTGAGACCGCACAAATCTCGCTGGGTAAAACGAGTTTTGTGACAGTTCTTCAGCGACGTTTCAGGTCGCTGCAGCAGACACCTCTGCACCTGTCTGTGCAGGGAAGGTTCAGAATGGAAGCACGGTGATTTCTCGGAACAACTAGCACTAGAAGAAATGAAAAAGCGAGCAGAGAGGTTTACTCCATTGTCCGCTTCGTATTAATTACCAGGACTTTGGGCAATCAGGACTTTGAGCTCCTGAGTTGATAAGAGTGACCCCGGCAGGCTGGCTCGCAGGGACAGCCTAATCTACAAATCAGAGGTGTCTTAACTAGAGGTCAGAGGTTTCTCAGAAGCTGAGCTACTGTCCAGGGAGGTTCCATGTGCTCATTTACAGCAAAGGGTTATGAACCAGCTTGACTGAAAGGTCATCTTGTTTAAAGCACAGAACTGTTGTGAAAATTGGCCCTGAGTAATGTGACTTATTGAGTTTCTACAGTCCTAGACAATGCTAATGAAAACTGACGGAATTGCTCATTTTTTTTTGCCGAGGGAATTGCTTGGCCTTCACTGCTTCTAATGAAGACAATACTGGTACAAGGAGCCATATGTATAAACCAGACAGGAATAAGTCTGGTAAAAGGATTCTAGGAGAGAGATTGTGAAGTGAGAGATCCAAAGGGAGAGGGGAAGTGGTACTGCAGGCTGGCAGGGGGTGGCTGCTTGTGGTGATAAGCAATAATACGGATGTTCCCTTTAAATCCAGGAAATCAGCAAAAGAAATAACCCAAAAAAGTTAGATTCCAGGGCAAATTTATAGAAATATATAATCTTATAAATAGATGGTCCTGAGTTTGTCACCAAAACAAAGGTAGTGGGGTACTCAGCCACCTTGCAAATCCTGGGTGCAAGTGCACCCCTGCCTTTTTGCTGGGGCAAAGACTCCAGGGAAGATGCCTTTTGGGATCCATTTTTCTATTTTTCTCACATTCCTTGAAATACCAAAAATCTCTTCCAATTTCATGGCCAAAAAATGCTCATATGACAAGAAACCAGTATATCAGAAGGCCTCTAAAGGGAAAGAAGATTCAAGTATCAGATCTCAGTAATTACAACTGGATGGGGGACTGTCACAAATATATTTAAAGACCCACATTGTCCTTTGCTCTTGATGGTTCGCCATGTGAATGGCAGATTGTTCATGGCCTCACAGAGATTTTATTAATATTGTCTTAACTAAAGACATTTGTTTTATTGTTTCTGTCTCGGATCAGGCAGTTAAAATGCTTGTAGGGGGACAAACAACCAAGACAGGACAGCACAGCAGCAAATAGTCTCAAGCATGCTCAGCCTCTGGAAAATGATGAGTTTTTTCTCTCCTGCAGACATTTGCAGTCTCATCATCCACTTAATGATTCCACACTTGATATTATAAGGAAGAATCAACCACTTCCCATTTAAAATCCAAGTCAGTTGTGGACAATATTATGTGAATAAAACATCAATAAAAACACATTTTTCAGTTCATGTTTGGGAAGAAAGGAAGGGTGGGAATAAAAATATGCCAATTTCCAGTAGGGAAATAGACCTCCCTCCAGAGAGGGTCTTCAGTCAGGTCTCTTGATTTCATGGAGAACATAATCACAAAATAAAATTTCTGGCTAATGCAAGTGAGTTCTCCTTCCAGACAGGAAATTTAAAGATCTCTCTGGGCTCTGGATTAGACAGTATCTAGAACTGAAACCTTAGTGAAAAACATCATGAAAACATATCAGGTTTTATAGGACTTACCAGCAAAAGTGTCACCAGCCAGGACATGGTACTACTGGAAAAAACCAAAACAAACAGAGAAACAGTTCCTGAATTAACTACTCATTTTGTCTTAGTCTTTACAGGAAGAGTTCTTGGGCAAGGATTTTAGGGTAAGGTTCAAGGGCAACAACTACTTATGAAGGGAAATACACAGATGTATATTCCACCCATTTCTGCATCCTTTGCAATTTGTTATTTTCAACTGAAGAAACTAGACATGGTTGGATTTGCTCAGTTTTACCTCATAAATTGTGCTGCAGCACAAAAGGATTTTGTGTTTGAGCTACAGCTAACCAGAAACAAACAGCCAAGGAAAAGAGCCCAAAAGCTGCAAAACAGCTCTCTGCCCTTTTATTGTGAGGCATATGTTGCTCAATGTCACAAAATCTCTCCTATTACTTCAGCTGCACAGGGTCACTTGGTGAACTTCCATCCAAAACAGTCTCAGAAGAGCACGGCTGCGTTTATTCCCTGTCTGCATTTATTCCCTCTCTCCATTTTCTAGGAGAAATGTGGATTGCTGTTACAGTATTACCACAGGAAAAAAAAAATCATTTGTTTACTGTTACATATTCTTTCAAGAAATCACTGTGAATGCATTCTTTCAGAGTGCTCCCTCTATAATATCAACATGGTATTTTAGGTAGGCAATGATTCCAAGGCTGTGGCCACCACCAGCTTGTTGAAGTGGCTTGGTCTTTCCTACATGGATCTCCAAGAACAGCCCCTGCCACACACGTACTGGCAGACTGAGCGCCAAGGGAACCAAGGCTTGCAGAAATCAAAAGCAGTGGTTAAACTATAAAGATTCACAGTTGTAGAGGAATACAAAGAAATTTGTCACAGGAACCTAAAGGCAGCTAGACCTGTGGAATGTACATGGACAGCCAAGCAAGACGCCTCAGAAATAAGAAACTTAAGAAAAAAAATCAATTTTTTTTTTTCACTTCTGTGAAGTAGTTTTGTGCTGTAATTGTCTGTGCAGAAGCGCTGGAAGATGAGGATTAGGCACACTTTGCAGTGTAAATGTTAAAAACTCGTGAAAACAACGATCCTCATCCTATTCAGTTCTCTAATGTTCCCAGTTTATAGGCTGGCTCAGATTCTGTCAGGAAATACCATTCTTGTCTCTACCATCGCTGAAAAGACTGACACTTAAATAAAATCCAGATGCATATTAAGTGACCTGTAGGGCCTCAGCCTTCTGTATAAATTTGATGCTTCAATTCTTAAATCTTCCCCAGCTTCCACCCCCAAAGATACAAGAAAGGCCTAGCTAGGGGGGAAATTTCTGTGTTAGAATTACACTGCTCTTTCCAGTTACATGTAGAACTGGAGGTCAGAGAAGAAGTTAAAAAAAAAGGAAAAAAAAAAGGCAGGAAAAATTGTAAGATAGGTTAACTCATTTCAACATCTTCATCAACACAGGCGCCAGTTGCTCTTTCAGCTGTGGATCAATTTGAATGTTGCTCAGTTCTTTGATATTGAGGATCATCTCGTGGGCTTGGAAGAAAAGCTCTTTCCCCACAGCATCTTCCACCCGCCTGCGCCACTCCATCAGCCTGGGTCTGTCCTCAAAGATGTCACAACCAACTCCAACGGGCTGCAGAAAGAAAGGAGAGAGAGCAACAGTGAGGCTTTGGGCAGTCACTTCTTCACCGAGACAACAGGCACCAAAAGTGTACCCTGAGGTACAGATAAAAGTTAAAAAATGAAGAGTTCATAGAGGAGTAATAGGAAGGAGGGAAATCTCCTCTGGTTGGGTGTACCTATCTAGGGGACACAGAAGCTAAACTGTATTTTAAAAGGCATCCACAAGTCAATTCCTGAGTGCTGGAAGAGCTGTTATGAGCAGCAGAGGTGACTACCATGTACTGTGAGTAATTTTCAGCCACAGCATTGAAGACGTGGTGGGCTGGCAGTTCCAGGGACCACTGCACAGTTTGCAGGACAGGTCTGACAAAGAACAACCAGTTTGTAACAGATTTAATTTGATTGCCTCTGTCTGAGACTAATTCTTGCATCTTCCAGACATGGCATGGGCAAGTACCATTATTTTTGAACGATAAAAATATTCCTATATTGTTTTCTTATTTCATCAGACCTGTCTGCTATTGCTTCTCACTTAAATATATTCCCTCTTTCTTTGGAGGTTAAAAATAAAGTAATGATAAAGAATGAAGAAGAGGTATTTTTAGAGAAGAGAAACAAAAGAGATCTGTTACAGGGTTTTTTTGTGTGTGTGTTCTAAACCCACTCCCATATTCTCCCCATTGTTTTAGGCCAGTTCTGTTGAGACTTGCCCTTGCTCCTCTTTCTGCTGAAGAGTTACCACATGCTGCACCCTCCCTGCCCAGCAGCATCTGTCTTCCCTTGTGCTGACACTTCCTTACCACACTCCACCACTCACTTGCATCAGCTCCACAATGGCCACAAGATCCGCCAGGGAGATCTCGCTCCCGATGATAAAAGCCTTGTCCTGCAGAAACCTCTCCTCAAATTGCTTCAGAGAAGTGGACAGCCCCTCCATAACCTCCTGGAGCTTCTCAGAGGGCAGTGGCTGCCCTGTGAAGAGGGGAATCAGCACCTGAGGAGAGAAGGGACTTAAAAGTACAGTTGGCTGTCTTCTCATAGATCCAGTCGTAGTAATCTCAATTATATCCCACGAACTACTCATGATCATCAGTGATTCTGCAGCAAAGCCACAGGATGGGATGATGGTGAAGCTTCATGGGCTGCTACAGCTCCAAGTAGCTCATGGACAAGAGCACATGAGCAGGCCAAAGGGGCTGACCTGAACTCCAGCTAATCGGCAGCAATGTGCACAACTAAATCAAGGATTCATCTCATTGTGTCCCTGGCAGTTGTGCCCTCCCCCTCCACCCTGTTGGGTTACAAAAGAAGAGTGGGCAACAGCTCCGGCTCTGCCATATTCACCCGTGTTACATCCTCTGTTTCACCAGCCAGCCAAGGCAGGTCAGCAGCCGCCTGCCCACCAGCCCCCCTGGCCACGGAACGGGGTGCCGGAGGCAGCTGCCTGTCCCACAGGATGATGGAGAGAAGGGGATGGTAGTGGCAGTGGCAGGAGTGTGGGGAGGAACTGGAATGCTGGAGGGACTGGCTGGAAAGGCAGAAATGGCTTCCTCTGTGTGACAGCAGCCAGTGAGGCTGGGAGCGGGTCAACACCATTTTTACACCAGCCTTTCTGTGGCCTCCCAAGCACCACTCTTTAAACCACTAAAAATTTCTCCTGAGCAATCACATAACTGCAGTCCTTGTGTCTCCACAGACTTGCTGGCACAGAGGGTAGCTGCCTTTCCAAGACATTATTAGCTGCTCACAGGGGTACACCCACCACCAGAGCCCACAGTGTTTTGCAGATATGCTTCCTCCACCTTCCACAGCTAAAGAAATACGGTTTATTTAGAGAATGAAAATTAAAGTTACAAATTTCAATCAGTGTGAGTTGACTGAATGTCTACTTACTGCAAGTACATTCAACAATTCAAGCTGAGATTGCTTAATCCAAGCCATGATTTTGGCTAAATACATGTGGAATCTATTTCATCAGAAAATTCACGGCCAGTTCTCTTCCTCAGTGATTCCAATTATGTATGATGTGATCTCTGGATAAAATCACTCGAAACAGCATCTTCTTCCTTTTCTTTATCTCAGGGCAGTCTATCTTCTCCCATTTCTAGCTAATATGCTTCTGTTATATGGTGGCTTTATATGTTTCCATATTTTCAGTTATTCTGAGGACGTTTTCTGCATGTGGGTTATCTAATCATCTGCAGCAATTAGTTGGATTTCTTTCCCTTAGAACACTGCAGTAACAGCCTGCAGAGGCTGGAAGAAACTGCTTCTTTTATGAATCTGACTCATATTTGAATTGTTTCTCCATACTCTATAGCCAAAAAATCAAATGCCAATAAATCAAGAAGCTAAATGAGTCCCGATATGCTTTGTTAGGCACAAACAAGGGCAAACTTTACGAAGGAGGAGTGAACTTCTTACGTGTTCATTGGCAATCATGATTTCATCTGAAATTCCATACCACTGCTGTACTTGCAGGGCTATATTTGCACCTGAGTCTCTCTGAGGATAGCTGCATTAACTGTGAGTTCGCTGAAATAGGTGTCCAGCAAAATCATCTGATACTAAATGACTTTCTGCCTCACGGTAATTCTTTTCATTTTGCCTAAATGTGAATTGACCTGACTACACTGAATAAGGAAAACCTGCATATCTGAGTCTCTCTTCTCCCTGTCCCTGAGCCCAGTACCTAAGTGTACTGGCAGCAGGAGGCTCCTTCTGGATTTCTACCCTGATGGGGCTGCAGGGACTTGTATGAAGAAAGCAAGTCTCTCTGCTTCCAGCAACAAAGTACATGCTCACCAAAGCCAAACTTCTGCTGATGTGCACGCTCTGCACAGCTGTGCAGTGAGGGGGAGGCCTTTGGAGGCAATACCCAATCGGTTATATATTCATTCACAAATCCAGGCAATGGAATTCTGTTGGGTTCAAGACCTTCTGTACCAGATGTACTTTAAGGAAAAAAAACAAAATGGCCAAAGCTGCTTTCGCCAAATCCTGACGTTGATCAGTTCAGAACAGCTCCCTCTCCGACAGCTCCTCTCAGCTGGGAACAGCCCAGGTCTGTTGTTTCAGCACGACAAATTCCTTCCGGATTGGGGCTGTTCAAATGTGCAGTATTCTCACAAGCAAACATCACTTCACTCACCTTTGAATAGTCAGCCTCCTTACCTTGATCCACATGGTCTTAGGAGCATTAGCCCGGATGTTGGCATGATGCCAGGAGAGGTATTCATCTACCCGGGCCCGTTTTTGTATGTCTGATGGGTACCAGTGGTCAGGAGTGTTGTACTTTCGACTCAGGTACAGCAGAATGGCAGTGCTGCTCACGCATCAACAGGAGACAAGAAAGGGGTCAGGCAGTTGGGATGCAGAATGCTCTCACCTAAGCTCCCTCCCCTGCTCCTTCTGAACTTGCTGCTTCCACTGGAAAGCATGCAGATCAGGATTTCCAGTAGAGTCTAGGGACCATATAAAGGCATCTAATTCATGTTGACATGAGAGATGGCCCTTAATCACCTTAGTTTCCATGAGAAGTTTAACCTGCTGGAAAATCACAGCGCTGTTCTGTGGTGCTGCTGGACAGTACTGGGGTAAACAAACAATAAATCTCCATTATCACCTACAGCGATGGTAACTCTACTTGCTCCTTGACTGTTCTGACCCATCTCTCCAAGACCTACACATGTTTATGTGCTTGTGTACAAAGCTCTCTAATGGGTTATGCTACCTTTTCATCAGGCCTGTCTTCAGCCTGCAGCTTCCACTGAAGTCTGTGGAAGGCCCAGCAAGGAAACCCCTACAGAATCTTTTTGTGTTTGTCCAGATGTTTATACTTTCACTAACTGGCAGGAAGAGTCAGATGGAAAAATATCTTAGTCATCTGCAACAATTCTTAGGCTGTTGCTACAAATAAAAATGCCACAGAAAATGTACTGACAAAATGGAAGAAAATGCAGACCCCTCTACTATGCTGGTTTTACCATAGTTCAATTATTTCACTATTATGACATCATTAACCACTCTCCATATTAGTCTTTTAATGTAAACCCTAAATTTTATCTCTGTAGGTGTTCACTCAGCCTTTATGACTAATTCAGATAAACAGAATTCTTTCCTAGAGTAAAAGGGTTTTTCTTTTCCTAGGCTGAAAGGAATTTTTATAAGCTTTAAACATTTCCCAGAAATGTTTACAATCCCATTTTGAGGTAAGCGCATTCAGGGTGAGATGAAGAAGCTAAGTCAGCTGAATTGTTTACATTCTGAAAGATACTTCAAACAGAAAATGGAAGGAGATCAAATGAGGTTATACTATTAAAAATAACCAACATGTTCATATATTCTGTGGTACTTAATCATTCCATGGGAATGACATCTTCTAAATGCAGCACAGATTGCTGGTACCCAAGGAAGTCTAAGGACTGAGCTCTTACCATTCTGCGAGGGTGAAGTCTCCGTCCTTCAGTGCCGGTACTTTCTTTAGGAGGCTGACTTTGCCAGTGCCTTCACTATTTGATGGCCCTAAGAACATGAACAGACAAGGCTGGGGTTAGAAGTGTATCTGTCAGTGAAAGACAAATGAGATACCTGCAGCCTGTGTCAGGTTTTCCTGCTATGGTCATATTTCACAAATAAAAGGTAACAAAATAGAGGAGTCAGTGTAAGAGCTGTCTGTAGAGGGCAGTCGTCTGAGGCTAGGCCTGCAGCATCGAGCAGTTCACATTTCTATGCTTGACCAGGATACTGGCAAAACTTACTGACAAAATTCACTCCCTGAGAGGCACGTAGAGCACACAATGAAGGTGCTGGTATTGAAAACACCAGTGCAGATAACAAGGAACAGCTGACTTGTCTCGAGAACAATGTGTCCTATGGCTTAAGAGACAGAGGGAAAAAAGACAGAAGTCAGGATGGAGACAACTGAGCACCTACAAAATACTTAACATTTGCCAAGGAAGCAGCGTCTGGAAAGTTGAGTTTGCATATAAAGCATCCTAATGGTTGCTATTCCTGGTTCTGTTCTGACAGGCACCACCAAAACAAAGTAATTTTCCCGCAGTTTGTAAACGTGGCTGACTGTAGCCAGGATGGTCATGATGGAAAGCAACTGAAAAGCCCTGTGCCCCCAGAGACCACAGCTGTGGCTGATCAACCAAAGAGAACCCAACTAGATAACAGACACACTGAACAAAATCTTTCTCCTGTTTGTTTATCTCTGAAAAGTAGAGGGAATCAAGCATTTACAAAGAAAGTAGATGTTATCAACAGAGCTGATCTCTCAGCAGACATGTAGCTGAGGATGGACGTTTCCAGAGTTTTTTGATGAGAAAAACATGAGTGCCAGCAGTACAACTGAGGTTCATGAAATAAGCCAGATGTGGATATTTGTCAGGGGCGAGGAAGCTCAGACACCTTGACCCTGCATTACTCCTGACTCTGTGTTACCCCTGACTGTGCACATCAGCCTACCTCTGATAGGAAGATGCAGGAGGAAAGACACCATCCCATAAGAATTTAAACTCCACAGTCCCCTGGAGGCATTGACAGCTGACCATCTAATTAGGCTTTTTTTCTAATCACCTTTCCTGCTGCTGGCACTGCACTTGCCAGTCAGCAGTTAAATGCCAGGGAATTGTACAACAGTCCAGGAACACCTGAGTAGAAAAGCTCTCATGAATTTGTGTGCTTTGCTTGTTTTAAGTGCTCCTTAGAAGGAGGGGAAAAAAAAATAAAAAAAGAAAGGGCTCTTAACTAACAGTGATCTCCATCCCCAAAAACTATTTGCCCCCATTCAGGAGGCAGTGACAATGTCCGCTTTACTGGACAAATATGCAGCAGGAAATAAGCCTCCAGGAAATAAAACCACCCTCTGGACTATCAGATTTGTTTGCATATGGTTTGGGAAGGGGTGGGAGAAGGCAGGTAGCTGCATTACAATTGCAGACTCCTTTCCCTATATAGATTTCACACAATGAGGTAAATCAAGCAGAGCAGACGTTACCACCCTGTTTTCCTTTCTAGCTGACTAGCCTCTACCTTGTCTCTTTGAGAAGTGCTTTTTAAAATTCCAGTGTAAGTAGCTTCATCAGAGACCAAGCTTCACATCCATCTGCTGTCTGAAGGGATTCAAACTCATGTGGGGGAAGTCTCTGGCTCCCTGGTGGGGTGGTGGCCTACAGCTTAGCTGGGCAAAAGGTTCCATGTGCAGAACCAGGCAGCACTGTCAGGAGAGGTAGGAAGATAGAGCTTCTTAAGAATAAGAGCCAGAAAGAAAGTGCAAGTTAAGCCTAATAAGTGAGAAAATTGAATATAAAAATGGTCAAAACTCAAGCCAGCAGGCCAAGTACAAGGTGCCTCACACACATGATTTGTATCTAATTTTTGTAATCTGTTGTCGTGCAAGGAGTTGCTTGGGGAAGGTGCTTGGTCCTGCGCTTTGAGAAGGGCTCCAGAGCTCTGGTAAGGTCTGGTGAATATTCAGGGGGTCCTTGGAAAAAAGCAGCAGAAAGTTTCCAGTCAGTAATACTTCCAGCTAACGAGCAGTCCCTCGTCAGACCCAGCTGTTGTCCTGCTGTCTGTTTGTTATCCAAGGTAGCAGGAAACTAAGAAACAAGGACATGAGAAGTAAGCAGTGGATGAGGGCAGCCTGAACCAGATTTCAGCCAGCTTTCATCATGCAGCAGTCCTAGCAGGAATACTGAGCATATTTGTTCCCTGATGGGACTAACATGTCATTATGTCAGGCTAGACACGTCGGTGTCTCTTACACAGCCTGCACTCCAGCCCAGACATGGCACCTCATGTGCTCTGGTTTGTACAAAGTCTTTGCACACAGAATAAACGACCTGTGCCAAGACTCCGCAGCTGAGCTGAGAACTGGCAAATGCCTTGGTGTGAACACTAACCCCAGGCTGCTTCACTGGGAACAACTGCTTATTGTGTGAAAATAGAGACCAATATTTGTATTTGCTGTTTAACAGAGTTTAAGCTTCTGCCTCTCTTCCAGCCAGCAGAGCCAGCCTTTTTGTTTAGTGGTATCAGGTGGCCTATCTTTATCATTCCTGTGATGTTGGCTTGACTTACGGTTCTGTTTAACATCAGTTGTATCTGGTGTAATTAGATCTTGATGTCGCTCAAGCTTATATAGATATATACGCTGTGTGTATTCTTTGAGGAGTAACTTTAACAAGGAAAGTATACACTGTAAAAAAAGCAAGGCAGGCTGCTCACACAAGGAATTCTAAGTGTAAGTCATAGTAGAAGGAAGGACATACTTATTGCTGAATAAAAAGAGCAGTGGACAAGATTTTACAGAAACAGAAAGGAAAAAACTCCAGTCTATTTGCCAATCATGTCCGTCCCTGCCTAATCATGTCCTCAGCTAAGGATTTCCAAGTACTATGCTTTCCCTTAGGCACAAAAGCAACAATTTACTAGGAAAATGCAATATGTAACTTGGCAATAGTTATATAGTTGGGCGAGTGTTTCTGCAAAGTACATCATTCCCAGAGCACTCCTCGCTGTCACTGTGACTAATTTGCTAGAGATGGCTGGAGGAACATTCCTTGGTGATCCACAAAAATAGATGCAGCGGAGCTACGAGACCGCTCTGAGAACAGGAGTCGCACGGTCAAACCACTGCGTTCAGTGCCCCAGGGCAGCGCACGGATTCAGCATCACTCGGATGACCCCGGGAGCTCGTCCTTCCCTCCCACCAGGCCGAAGGACGCGCTGCTGCTCCTCTGCCGGGAGGCGAAGGGGCTCTCCCGGGGCNGGGCCCCCCCGGGGCCGCGGAGCGCAACCCCGCCGCAGGTCCGGGCCCGCAGCGGCGGGTTCAGCCCGGCCCCCGCCCGGGCATCGCGTTCCAGCGCCCCGGAGCGCGGCCCGCCCGGGGACAGGCTCGGTGCCCACCGCGGGGACCCTCCCGGCCGCTGCCCTGCTCTCACCTGCGCGGGGCTGCTCCGCGCCGCTCCCCG
>VXAY01004937.1:93932-117144 GCA_013399855.1 Oxyruncus cristatus | reverse complement strand
CCGCCCCGCACAGGGCGGCGGGGGCCGAGCCGCGCCGGGCGGGAGGTGCCCTTCGTCCCTCCCCTCCTCCCTGCCCCGGGCCGCGCCGGGCGGGGGGCGGTGGCTGTGCGGGGCGCGGAGCCGGGGGCAGCGCGGTGTGAGCCGTGGGGGGATCGCGGAGCGCGGTCTGGAGAATGCCGGAGAAGTCCAGGAGAGCCCCCCCCGGCCGGGGCAGGGGCGGGCAGACACGGCTGGAGTTTGGCCAGAGGGCACAGAGCTCCTTATCCCACCGTCAAGCGGCCCTGGCCCGCCGGGTCTGGCACCGTGCTGTTCATTTCGTTCAGGAAAGAAAGGTAACATGAGATAAACTGCGAGTAACGGTCAATTGCCAGCCTCAAAAGAGAGGTTGGCGTTAAGCACTGGGAGAGCAGGGGTTGTCATTCCCATCTGCAGCCTTGGCTGGCACCACAGTGGCTCGGGAGCTGCTCTCACCCTCAGCATCCCACCATGGCTCTTAGAAGGTAAATGCTTGTTCTGGTAACACAGCTCTGCAGGGATGTGCCACTCTGCAGACAAGGCCTTTGCACAACGTCCACTAAGCCAGCGTTAAATCTCACACTGCAAGATCTCAGGATGGTTTTCAGTTCAGAACATAATTCTTTGGTCACGTAGTCTCTGCCCAGTCCTGCGAGGTGACACCTGAATGGCAGTGAAGCGTGGAGGACTTTCTGCAGGCATTACACCTGCATACTTACTCAGAGTGACCTTCTGCTCTCCCTGGTATTTGTCACTTCACATTTCCATGCAAGTGGAGGAGAACTAAAGAAGCTTAGACTCAATGCAAGCCCTTGCACGAGGCCTGCAGCGTTTCACAGCTGTGTGATTCAGGCAAGGTGACGTGCTGTCTGAGTACAGGGGCTTCTGGGACTCTGGGAGACAGAGCAGCTGAACCACTTAGAGCAAAGTCACCTCCCATCAAACCCACCTCGGCTCAGCTGACACCTTTTTATCAGTGTTGTGCCAGAGAGCCTGTGTGTTGCACAAATCTTTGGAAAGAGCCATGTGAACCTCAGGGAGAGGGGAGCTGGAGAATCAGTTGCTTTTGTTCTTGTAGAAAGGATCCTTACCAAGGGTGGTGAGAAGGCTCAGCTGCTGAGCTGGGAGCTCTGGGTAAATTACAAACTGGAACACTTTCAGGGGTTTAGAACTTTCAGATTTAAAATGACACTATAAGAATTTTTCAGTTTCTCAGCCAGAACGGGGAAAGGGGCTGTGCACACCCTCCAGTTCCCCTGCAGCCCAGTTTACCCCCTAGAGCACCTGCACCCAGCACCAATATGCTGGAGACAAAGGCTTGTAGAGTGTTGTTAAAAATGCTTCAGTACAAAGGAATCTTAAGTGTTAAGGGAGTGGGGAAAAGGAGCGTGAAATTGGCTCTGCACAGGTAATAGTCTGAGAAGTCTTTGTGCTTCAGAGTGGTTGCATGTCACTCCTCTGAGATATCCCTGTGAAGAGTTTGTTGATCTCAGTGGTGTCCAGCAACTTTAGCAGCATGGGTTCACTTTGCTCCTTTATTTATGGTTCAGTTGATCTATTAGTCTTATCTGGACTTCAGAGATCTTTTCATGCACCTCCTGGAAATGTTCCTTCCTTAAGTTTTCCTCCAATTTGCTGACTGCACTGCACAGCCCACACAACCCAAGAGGTATTTTTATCTGGTTGTGTTATAGGCCATTTGACTGATTATTCCTGGCTCCAGGCTTGTGCTTCTAGCACTGTATTTTCATTTACCTCAAAGCCGTTTTTTCTGCCCTTATTTTCTCTGTCAGCTTTATGGGAACAGGAACAAGACACAAACAACACTTAAGTTCTGCAATTTATTTCTTAATAATTTAGAAAAGGTCTCAGGATGTGTATCTGCTTTTTAGCTATTCCTCCCATTTTGTGTATCCTTTTTATGCTTCATTTTATTCTAAAAGTCACAGGCTCTCACCTATTTCCAAATAGCCCCTGGCAGCAACTGAGGAAATTGAATCAAACAGCATGTTAAACTAACACTGGAGGTGTGACCCTCTCCCTTTTCAGGGTGAAAGGGGAGTGGACACTCCACAACAGACCTTGCACCAAGGCAGGCAAAGCTCTTGCGCAACCTGCTGGGTTTTGGCAGGCAGCTCTCAGGGCTTTCAGTCTAGGAACTGGAACCTGACAAGATCAAATTACACAAAATGTGGAGGTGTAGGGACAGCAAAAGGCAAAGTACAAGGATGAGTTGCCTTATCTCCACGATTTAGAGCAAAAATCGAGGCATCTGTTGTACAACTCTGTGACCATCCAAGGAGTTGCTCTAGGGGGGTGCTTTGTCCTATGTGCATAGAAGGACCCAAAATGCCACCCAAACATGCAACAGACCAGAGACTATGGGAAAAACAACTTAAAATCTCTTCCTGTCACCATGACCAGGCTGGAGTGAGGCAAGTGTGCTTATCCTTTGTGACACAGCAGTGGAGGAGCACCAGAGAGCCAGCTCTGAACACAGTTCCAGTTTGGTTTTGAAGGCAGCCGTCCTCGCAGGAGCACACAATGGGTGACATTTAAGGAACTTGTGCCTTATTTCAACAAGCACAAAATTGGCTCAAGACTCTTACACGGAGCTCTTGTGCTACAAGTATCATAAATTAGAAAATGAAAAAAAAAAGACACTTTATTTACCTTGGCTCACGCAATGTTTTGCGTGCAGAGTAGCTCTGTCTGGAGATTCTGCAGGAAGATGTGTGTCACAAAAAGGCTCTGCTCCCAACCCCAGTCTGAGGTTTGTCAAGGTTAGCACTCTGCAGAATAGGCTCTTGGTTTTGACTACTTCTCTGCTCTGATTCTACTTGAGCAGAAGCTGTGGGAGGCATTTATTGTGATGGTAGGAAGTTTGCCCTCCACAAGAGAGGGAAAAGTTGGAAGTCAGGAATCTCGAAATTCGGGTGAGTACAAAGGTGCCAACGGCAGAGTGCAGTGAGGCTGGGCAGCCTTGGGGAGGCATCGAAGGCACCTCTAATTGCAGGGTGCACAGCAGCCCAGGTGGTGACTGTGGCAAAGCTGCAGGTTTTACAGAGGGAAGGAAGTGGTTGGTGGTACAACGTAAACAGGCCGTTCTCTTGAGGCTCAGCACTGCTGGCAAGGAGCACTGGGGCAGCATCATCAGAGGTTGCTGCTCAGGCACCCTTGGGGTGAGAAAAGAGCTGCTGTCATTGACTTTACTCACTGGCATGCAACAGGCTCTTCTCAACAAACTTACCCATAAAAAATCAGGTCAGAAGACAAATATCCCTGCATGTGTCAGCACTGCAACTGAAAAAGTTTGGGGGAAAAGCTGCCTTTTCATCACTCACATTTAGGATTTCTTGTAGGCTAGAGGAACGGAAGGTAAAGGGACCAGCCCGCTTGGCTGCTATAGCTCAGCCCACAGGCATGTGTGTTGCAAGCTGTAGTTCACGTGCCCTTTTGAGCTAAAGGGCAGGTTTACTCAGGAGGCAAACACAGAAGAGGGAGCTGGCTCATTCCCCAAAACCAGTAGGTCCGACTGAAAACATGCGTGAGACTGAGCAGCTACTCGGACCTTTGCTGAGCGCTGTCATGGCTTGCATTCACATGGCTGTCATCTCACCCCAGGGTTCTGCACGGCCGCCCCTGTGGCTGGTGTCACCAGCCAGCACAGACAGACTTCCAGACACAACCGGAGCTTAACGAGGAGGTGGGAAAAAACAATTCTGCAAACTGGAACCCTCCTTGTGGAAACCTGTACCTGGAAATGGGAGGTCACAGGACAGGAGGACAGGAAGGCAGGAGGGGCACAAAGGGACACAGGCAAGAGGTTGTAAAGGGTGCTGCACACGTGTGCAGGATGTCCCAATGTCCGCTTCCTTCCAAATCCTGTTCACAAATCCAAACAGGGCTACAACACATGGCAAATATAATCATTAACCTTACTGGGGGATCTGATGAGACAAAAGAGTAGTGGAACATTAACTGTGTTTAGGGCATTACTCAGCTCTTGTACTGAGTGCTCTGCTCACCCAGGGCTGGCCAGCACGGCTCCCACTGCCCTCGGTGCTGGCCCGGCCACCGCAGCCCCCATCAGTGCACACAGCCTGGCCTCAGTGGCTTCCCTTGAGCTGACAAAGCCACTGTGGGAAAACAGAGCGAGCACTGGTGTGGTTTACAGTGGGGACTGTGTGGTTGGCAGCAGCCTGACCAAGAAAAGCAGCTTTTTGCCACTGTGCAGGGTGTTCTTTCAGAGTGTGATATGAGTCTGTGGTCAAGGAATTCTATTGGCAAGACTAACCCCATCCTTCCCAGAAGCTGGAGGCCTCCCTTGGTTACCCACACAGCTCCCTGCTCCTGGCACTGTGTCCCTCTGCCCCTGCAGATGATGCAGCAGCATCTAGTGGCCAGGTGCTCTAAGAGCCCTGGCAGTGTCCCCAGCAGGGGCTAGGTCCTGACCTGCCTCTTTCCTGAAGAGCAAAAATCTTCCAGCAGAGCGTTTTCACTTTGCAGAGTGAAAAGCATCTGCTACAATTACTCTTCCTTGTTTCAGATACATCTGTTCCACCATGCCCTCAGGAAAGCTTTGCTCCTGCCCAGAAAACTCTGAACAGAGATGGAGAAGGCAGCTCTGACTGGCCCCCGCTTCCACACAGACTGAATCACCTCAGTCCTCAAGCGGATCCAGCGGTGCTGGAGCATGAAAGAAAAGCCTTCAGGGCTACAGCTCCCATGCTGCAATGCACAAGAGGAGAAAGCAGCTCACGGCAGTTTAAGATGTATTTTTCTTCCCTTCCAAGTTGCAGAAAGGCTGTGAGTAAAGGGAAGTGCATTTTGGGGAATGGTGTTTCTGTATTATTTTTAGAAGAAATGCTGAAAGACTACAGTAAGCCTTCATAAAATAATCTATTTTATTAGAGCAGAATCCTCTAATTCTGGCTGACCTGCTTTAGGAGCTGCTGCTTGAAACTCTCCAGCAGTTCAGGTGCAAACTGATCAGCGGTCAAGTTCTTAATGTTCATGATCCCTTCGTGGGCTTCCTGGAAGAGCTCCTTCCCCACAGCTTCTTCCACCCGCCTGCGCCACTCCGCCAACTTGGGCCTGTCCTCAAAGAGGTTGTAGCCAGCACCTACAGGCTGCAGGGAGAGAGAGAGCACCTGGGAGTGAGCCAAACAAGGCATTTACCAGGGGTCAGACCAGAGGAAGGCTTTTGGCTCAAGGCAGCAATCAGTCATCACATTGGGTGGAGCTCATCTCTGGTTCTTAGCTCATAGGAAGCAAGTGGTGACATCCTCAGCAGCTGCCGTCCCCTGGGACATGCAGCAAACAGCTCTGCCATGGCTAACCCCAGAACTGTCTAACACAGAACACGGAGGTTCATGCACACCAACCAATCTCTTCCAAATATCTTTACTTTCTCTGCCTAGTTTGTAATTTATCTTTTTTTTTTCCTGAGGAATTTTGACCATATTTCTATAGAAAGAACTGTCTCATCAGAGTAGGTGTTCCCTGGCAAACTTAATTAGGGTCAAAGTCAGAAAGGAACAAGACTTAACCCCATGGAAGGGTTAACTGCAGGGAGCTCTGCCATTACAGAGGTGGTGGTGCAGCAGCCACCCCTCGGCCTGGCCTGCCCACAGCCCAACCCACATACCCAGCAGCAGGTTGATGCTCACCTGCATGAGCTCCACCAGTGCTACAAGGTCTGCCAGGGAGATCTCGCTGCCTGCGATGAACGGCTTGTCCTGCAAGAACTTCTCTTCAAACTGCTTTAGGACAACATTGAGGTCCTCAATAACAAATTCCAGTTTCTCTGCAGGAAGCGGCTGGCCTGTGAGGACAGGCAGCAGCACCTGGCAGGGAGAAGAAAAAAGTTGCTCTTTTAGTGATTCCTTCCAAACCTAGTCATCACCCTCTCTTTGCCACCCTCTGAGGATCCCTCACCAGCCACACAAGAGAACAACTGGAAGTGCTCATCTCGCTTGCCAGGTCAACATTAATGTCAGTCACTGCTTCCTGCCTCTCCTTGTCTCCTCCCTAGAAATCTGAAATTTCAACCATAAGAATCTCCTCTCAAGGGAAGACTGCATCATCTGCCAGCAACTGCATTTTGTTTTCCAACAGGAGGTTGGTTCTTTCCATGAAGCCGAGCAGCAGGCGCTGAGCCGTGTCTGGTGAGAGCTGCTCACCCAGGATGAGTCTGCTCCGGGTCTCACAGAGCAGTGGCTGCACCATGAAGGATTCAGGCCACTTCAGTTAGGCTCAGCTGAGCAGCCAAGTTAATTCCAGATCTAGTTTTGTCCCAGTCTGTCACCTGACTTGTACATTTGCTCAGGACATTTGCACACGGGTGGGCCATTGCGCTCACAGCTCTTAGCACTTAATTTTTGGTATATAATGGTCTCACCTTCATTAAGAACACCTTGCTCCCCTTCGCACGGATGTTGGCATGCTGCCATGACAGGTACTCATCAACCCTCGCCCTCTTCTGCAGGTCAGATGGGTACCAGTGATCAGGAGTCTTGAATTTCTGGGCGAGGTACAGGAGGATTGCAATGCTGCCCAAAGAGCAAGAGAGACCAGTGCTGATCATCTGAGAATAAAGCACCTCATCCTTTCTTCTCCCCCCAGATTTTGCACTCCTGGACAAGCAGCCACACAAACCTGATCCAAGTCAGGTAGAAGTGCAGGACGTGTAACTGCCAGCAAGGCACAGCACAGGAGAGAGTTTGTGCTGGCCCAACCAGCTGCTTGTGGGCAGCAATTATCTGATATCCGCCCAGCAAGACAGACGTGGCCTGCTGGCACAGTTACCCCATCAACACTGTTGAGCAAACAGGAGCTGCAGAATGAGTTTATACCAAAGCTGACGTTCACAGGGCCTGGTCATTCAGCAGCAGATGCCTTCTGCCAGATTTCCTGTGCTGACCTACAGCCTCCAGCAGGACACATGGACAGGTATTTAAGCTCGGAAACATTGTCTACATGTCAGGTAGCTCCAAGCAGCAGCCCACAGATTTTTGCCCTATCAGTGCTGTTCGAGCTGCTTACATAAGGAGGATTCTCTTGAAACGTAGGTTTGTTGTGTACAAGTGGAGCTGACAGGAAGGAGGAAAAAAACTGCCTGGGCTGGAGTCCCAGCAGTGCACAGGCAGAATCCAAGCTTTGGGATAAACAATACTGCAGGTAGGGGATTGAGCTTATTTGAGCCTCACCTCTCAGCTAAGGTGAAAGAACCATCCCTCAATGCAGGCACCTTCATCAGGACATTCACCTTCCGGAACTCCTCCGTCTTGTGCTGCCCTGAGGAGAGAAATGAGGAGTTTTACTTGGCAGGGATAGTCAGGACTTGTCTGCAACACTCATGGGAACCATTTGGCCTCAAGTGCCTAGATTTGATTGTACAAATACAGTCTTGTATCGAGCTTACAACCAATCAATAAGTGCTGCAGGGTGAATGGGGGGGTTGCCTTATGATATCAGCTTATTGTCTGCATACCAGACCCACCTCTCAACCACAGGCAGAATTGGTAAGAGCCCTTTCATACCAATAGTGCTTGTCTACTCAGGGCTCTATCAGCTCCCAGTCTGTGCCTGGAGGTACCTGTCCTGTACAAACCCAGAGCGAGCACTGAGTGCCTTAGAGGAAAGGGATCTCACTATCAGAAACACAACCAACATGGACAGCGAGAAAGCAGATTATTTTTTTTTTCCTGGATGATAGTGTAATTTATATTCAACTCTCTTTTTAGTCCTCAGATGAAAATAAATTTCTGTGATTCCATATAAAGACGGTACTCCATTACAGATCTGTCAGTCAGCTCCTGTGCATTTTGTCATATCTTTTGTCAGAGAAAACATGGACTTGTTGCTTTTAAGCTATCTTGTAGGTCCCCCCTTAAAGGTAGGCAGAGGGAACCTGACAGGAGAAGGTGCTTTGCTGATTTGAGGTCTCAACGTGCTCCACTGTGTCTGAACCCCGTCCCAGAAGCCTTGTTTTATGTGACTTGTTTGTGCCAGGCTTTTCCAGCCACTGGCTTCAGTCACACGTGTGTATCTGTGTATTCAAGCTTCTCTAACGTGTAACTAACCTTATGCCATGTGCTGCTATGTGAGTCACCTGAGAATCTGTGTGCCAGAGGAGATATTCTGGAAGTGATTTAGCTTTCCCAGGACCTGGCAAACCTGATTTGTGACTATTTCCCCTGTCACTTGGCTCGCAGCCCATCTCCCCCACCCCCTTTCAAAAAGATTAAGTGTGCAGATTCCAGGTTCTCTCAGGTGTCCTTTGAATGTCATGTGATTTCTATCCGTTCTTACTCTTCCTATCCCATTCCTTGAGACCTGCCCTACTGGGGGCCCAAGAGCTTTTCTGAAGGGCACCAGCTCAATTCTGAGTATCAATTCCCTCTCCTGGTCCTCACATACTGTGCAGTGATGGGTACTAGTGCAAGGCCTCCCATACTGTGCCCCAGTGAGCTAACCCAGCTGCAGGTACCTGGAGAGTTTCCCTGTGGTATGGAAGGTGCACACACTGTAGGAATGGGATGGGATGCACCTTTAGCATTCCCATGGGCCAAATCACCCACCTTAAATCCACTGGCCAAAAGCCGGCACTGATGCCACGGGGCACAGAGCACTGGGGAAACTGTGACTTAATTCACTTCCCTTTCTCTCAGTTCCCTGATACCTGTATTTCAGTTGTTCCATTCTCCTTGATGCTCTCTGGCTTGCCTGCCATCTCCTTTGCACATCTCACCACAACAGTTTATGTATTGGGAAAGAAGCGGAAGGACATGAGATGAGCCTGCCCCCAGTTACAAACAATGGCAAAAATTTTTGCTATGAGATAGGTGGGAGGAAAGCCACAGCAAGGTACAACCAACGCACAGCTAAGGTGTGCAGGAGAACACCCAGAGACTAAACCACATCACCCCCGAGATGAGTCACAACCTGGAGCCTCTTTTGTTCCTTTATCAATTTCAGCCCCAGACGCCTTCTCATCCCTCACTGTTTTTAAGCATTACTTACTGAGACATTGTTATGCCCAATACATTACCCTAATTCCAAATCCAGCAGAGCTCTGGAAAGGTTGAAAGACAGCTTTTAGCAGCTTCAGTTACGAAGAAAGAAGATGCAGATCTTTGGGCATCCTTTGGTGAAAACACACGATACCCCTTGAACAGGCTCTTATCAGTTATCAGTTGCTTTTAGCCCTAATAAACCACCTTCCCTTCTTCATTTATCAGTGTTCAGATCACTGGCAGCTGCATTGTCTCGCTCCACAGCCTTCACAAGTCTGCCCTCAACCCTCTCAAAATAACCTGGCCACAAACTGCCTGACCCAATGGAAGCCCCAGAGGGGCAGCCAACTGCCCTGCCCTGCCTGCACATGGGGACACATCGGCAGTGAGGACCCTCATACGTGAGGACTCTCCCAAGGGGCTGTTAACCCCTGCCAAGAGGGGAAGAGCTGCTCTGCAGCAACTGCTGCTGCTTACTGGAGCACAAAGTTTTCAAAAGAAGTTTAATTAGTGAACAAGAACTGCACACCTCGGCTGTCCTCGCCCATACGTGAATGTCCCACCTCTGTGAATTTTTGTTTTCCATTAACTGGGGAATGCCCTCAGACCTGGCACATCCTGAGCGCTTCTCAGAAAAGCCTCTTTTATCAGAGACCCACTTTCTGCTGGGGTGGAGCCGATTTCAAAGATACCGCACGCCTTTGCAGAGTCCTGTTTGTCGAAGAGGAGCAGAGGTACTGAGCTGACTGCTTAAAATACAGGGGTGCACTGGAGAATTAAGTCCTGTTTTTGTGTAGGCACCAGGAGCCCTCTGCAGCGGGAGGGCCACCTCACCCTCTCGCAGCATCTCACACTGATGGGGACAGTGAGTAACCCGCTTTCACCCGCGGGATGGAATCCAGCAGCTCCCCCGGGTGGAGCAGCTGGGCACCCGCTAACTTTGGGGCTGGGGACACCGGGAGGACAGGACAGGGGACCCCATCGCCGCCCCCCCCGGCCCCGCTCACCCTTCATCAGCTGCACCCGCTTGAACTCGAAGGGGATGTTGTTGCTCCGGGCGAAGATGTAGAGGGCCCGGCAGGGCTGCGAGAGCAGGTCCAGGTACAGCTCCAGCCCCATCCTGCCGCCGCTGCTTCTGCCGCCGCCGCCGCCGCCCGCTCCCGTTTCGTGGCGTGCGGTGCCGTCCCGCCCGCAGCCAGCAGCGCTGCGCCCTCTCCGGGCGGGGCGGCAGCGCCGGGCCCTCCCCGGGGCGGAGCGCAGCTCTCCCGCTCGGGGCAGGGCCGTGCTCCAGGGCTCACAGGACAGCGGCGATGGCACTTTTTGGAGCCAAGTTTCCACCGGGCTCTGCCACCTCACATCTGATCTCTGGCTTGTCCTAATAACTGCCCTTAATCCCCTAATGATAAGGAAACCACAAGGCTGAGGGGGCGTGGGTGCTCAAGAGGCAGATCCCCGTTTTGCCCCGTGGGAGCTCTCGCGGCTCTTGCACAAGAGGACTTCCCATTCCTGCCATTCCATCACCAGCCCAGACACCCGTGCTATGGAAAAACAACTGGAGAGAAAGTAGTCACACAATAGGAAAACACACATTGATTCACTGCTATAAAACAACCCCACATTGGTCCTGTCTTCACAAGATTCAACCACCCTTCCCAACATCCATCCCTTCAAGATTCCCAGCCCTTCCTTTTGCTTCAAGAATGTATTGGTACTGCTGGTGTACATACATTTTGCCTTACAAAAGAATAAGCCAGAGCTGGAGCCTTTCCTCCTGAAGGAAAAGCAAGCCATGGAGGGTAGTTGCAGGCTGAAGCTACGTGGAAGCTCTAAGCCCTCTGCCGGGACAGCTAAAAGTATCAGTGACATGTGTCAAAATACAGACTTATGGCTTGCAGTGACAGTAGCTGGCACTAGGACATTCATGTTAGACATCAGACATTTCAGTCTGCATTAACACCAGCCTAACACTTAATATTACCTGCTGTTACCACTAGTACAGAACGTTGGAATGAAACAACATAGGCAAGGAAAGGATAAGGCACAAGACTGTTAGCAGTGAAAAATCGCTTCAACAATATCTCCATCCCTAATCATAAAATATTCAGAGTTGGAAGGGACCCACAAGGATCATCAAGTCCAACTCCTGAGCCCCGGAATCTTCTATTAGACACATTTGAAAAATATGTATGTAGTATTTATTTAAAAGTTGCACTCACTTCAGCCTAGAGCAGCTCTTCAAAACACATGTCTGCTACAGGCACTGTACAGGTGTTTATGCATTTGCAGACCCAGCTGCTTGTGCAGTAAGACAGAATCATTAGTTGTTCCAGTGCAGAAAGGCCCAGCCCTCACCGTTGGAGGACAGCAGTTCCATCGGGCCCATGCTCAGGAGCTGGTGGCAGTTCTACATACACCAGCAGGATACGATGCAAAGTCCTCTTTCTGTATCTCAAAATTTATTTTTTTTTTTTTTTTCCAACCAGTAACTGAACTCTGTTTGCAGTGTCCTTGGAAGAAGAACAAGGCCTGTAATAGCTTCAGCCATGATAAGGTTGAGGAGCCAACCACTGAGGCCCGTTCAGGCACCACGACTCAGCGTTACTGTGCTGGGGACCAGTCCATGCCCTGTCCTGCTCAGGGGCTTCAGTGCCACGAAACACGACCAGCTCAGCATCCATTCATTCAGGCTCGTTTCTGTGCTCGCTCGTTCTGTTCAAAATTAAAGTTGAGAAGGTGACTGAAGATGTCCCTGCCTCAGGGTCACACAGAAGGGGCTTCAGGGAGCAATGGGACAATTTAATAATTTTTTTCTGTCCCAGCTCTCAAACAGTCCTAGTCTAGAACTCTAAACCATAATTTTTTGGAGTATAGACATTTATCAGGAGTTCTCAAATGAGAGAGCAGAACACTTGCCCAAATCATGCAGCAACAAGTCTTTTTGCCTGAAAGCTCTAAACTTTTCCACTGGTGTATAAAGGAGGACCTGCAGATAATGCTTTCCTGGTTTGGGATACCCAACTCTAGTCAGCATAGCTGTACATTACAGTCTCAAACTCTGTAATAACAAAAGGTTGAATCTCTGCTTTTTACTTGTGGTACACTGAGTAGCTGCCAAAATCCCAGCTCCAGAGGTAAAGAGCAAGGCAGAGTAGAAAAAAACCCACCACAAATCATAGAATTGTTTTGGTTGGAAAGGTCCCTAAAGACAATTGAGTCCAAGCATTAACCCAGCACTGCCAAACCCACCACTAAACCATGTCCCCAAGTCTACAAGTCTTTTAAATCCCTCCAGGGATGCTGCTGCCCACCTTTAACAGAAAATTTCTTCCCCCCCTCCCCACCTTTTCTGAGCATCCCATAATGATGCACCCACAAATGCTGCCTTCACACCGAGATGGAATTCTTTTAGTTAAAGGAAAGGATCCTAGACACTAATACTTGTGCTAAACATGAATTCCACTGAACTGCACAAGTTGTAGTTTGATTTTTTATTTTATTCCCCGTCTCAATTACCTTGATTGTCCTCTCGAGCTTAGACAGAGCTCCCTCATACTGCTGCACCAAAGGCTTTAATGATCTGCCCTTCACGGGGTGTTTCTTTATGTCTCGGATGCCAGCATCCCTCAGCATCCGCAGAAACCGACGTTCCTGTGTAACAAAACAGACACAGGAGATGAGACACCCCACTGTCTATCCCCTAGAAAATAAGCACATTTTGCAACGTGTTGCCTAGTCAGGAAATACTCGAAGTTTCTGTGCACAAAGCTCGGCTGACTGGAAAGGGTGGAAAGTAGTATGAACTTTATCTTCCCTATGCCCCTGCATGCATCCTTATCAAATGAACCCCTCACCAAAGACATACCTGAATTCTAAGGACCAGGCTGAAGGCAACACCTGCTCTTCCTGCACGAGCCGTTCTTCCAACCCTGGAAACAGAAGAAGTAGCTTCAAGTCAGTTTGAGCCCCATAGTCACTGATATTATCAGCTCCTAGAGTCTGATTCTGAAACTCTTCACATTTAAGCAAGTCTGATTCCAAGCAACGCTGTGGGCTTAATTTGTACTTGAAAGCTGTTTGCATATTAAAGTAAAAAGAAAAACTAAAAGTCCTTTTAAGTGCATGTCACCTTTGCTAAACATTTCAAAGCAAACCAAAGTCAGGACATCTCCCTGTTGTTCCCGGCTGCCTTACCGGTGAATGTACGTCCTGATGAACTGCGGCGCATCATAGTTTATCACATAATTCACTCCTTTAACGTCAATCCCTCGTGCAGTGGCATCTGTGCTGATCAACCTGGTTGTAAATGCATATATAGTTACTTTCAGGCAACATCTCTGGCACTACACACACAAGTGAAACACAGCACAGTTCTTGTTGGCCTCTGCTCAAACTGGACAGCCAGCCTCTGTCTCTGAGTGTGGTAGGAGCATTGTAAGTCACTCCTAACTGTCACTAGTGTTATTAGCTGCCCACAGGTCTGGAAGCATCACTACAGGCCTGTCACTCTCTGTTATGCATGAAAAGCTACTGGGTGTTTCTAGGTTCTCCAAGCATGGAACACTAAGCCAGACAGCTCCCAGTGCACTGGAGGTTACAAACCTCTAAGGTATCTGAACATTCCATAAAGGTACTGAATGCACAGAGCAAGGTGAGAAATTCTAGTAGTCAAGGTTTGGATAAAAAGGAAACCCAGAAAATCAATATTTACCTTCTTCTCAGAGACATTTCACAGATGGAATCTCATATAGCTACCAAAGTCACAATGTAAATCAAACACATGGATAGAAGTAAAGCTGTATGCCAGACTGAGCAGGGACTGCTCTGGTAGGAAGCACTAACAGTGTGTATAGTTCAAACACCAGCATCCATTTCATTCCTACAAGCACCAGATGCCCAGCACACACATTAAAAAACATTTGCAAACCTGTGTGTTTTGGGCAACTCTGAACATGCCATTACATTTATTGTTTGCCACGAAAAGACACACAGAAATTCAGATTGCAGCTAGATTAGAACAGGCCACGTTACATGCAGGATAAACAACTCAAAGTCACAAGTCCAAGTCTCACACCCATTCTGCCACAGACTCCTGCGCACTCTTTTAGAGGATCCTGTGTAGCTGTGTGCTTGGTTCTGCCTAGTTTTTCTCACTGGAAACAGCCTATGTTGGAAGACATGCAGGAAAGCCTTTTAAGATGCTCACAGTTGTATTTTTCCTTGTTCAAACTCCCTTATGGTTCTCTGTCTCTCACTTGGACGCAACCGAGAAGAAAACTCGGCCACCGTGACTCCACCAAAGGCTTGAATCAGCAGGAACAACCTGCAGGGAAAGGGGATAGAAACAGTCACTTCCTTCCCTCTGTAACAGCACTTGACAGACACTTACAACAGTGATCTCATTATCTACTCACCTGTGAGAAGCTTCCCTGGAGTTGGTGAAGCACAACACACGGGTGAATTTCATTGTCAGCATGAAATACAAGAGGAGCAAAGGCTTGGAATTCAGGTCACAAGGCACGTAACATTGCTGCAGTCCACAGGGAAGAAGTTCAGAGAGAAAAATTACTTCTTGCCAAGACTATTTGCCCTGAAACCTGTCCACGACCTACACAGGCTTGGATGTTTTAAAACTAATAGCAGCAAAACCAGACCCCTTTAGAGTAAGTCACAGTTACAGGCTGGCAGGATACAGAACAAGTGGAGACAGGAAATCTGAGTTGTTCTTACTTCTCCACAGCAAGTACCAACATGCACTGCCTTCCTGTCTACAGGCTGGCCTGGATCTGCATGCCTTGAAATGCATGTGACACATAGGGACAACTGATAAGTGCTACTACATTATTATTATTTCACACTTCCACTCCTCGTTGCTGGTAAAACTTAATTCCACATGAAGAGAGATTAATTAAAAAAATAAATCATCCAGTCTTAAACAAATGAACATTAAGCAATGAGAAAACAAATGCACAAAGATTGAGCTCTCTGGGTTGTAAATACTTCCAAAGCCACTTTTGCCCAGCACCTCTGTAATGCAAGGAAACGCAGACTTTTTACAGTAAAACCATAACCAGATACTCCAGAATTAAACAGATCTTCAAGGGTAACTGATTCAAGAGAATGAACACCATACCGATAGCCCCTCAGGGAGTGTGTATTTATTATTAGCATCTTGTTCAGTTTCTGTTCCATCTCCCAGTGTTTTTTTCTCGGAATAGACAGATGTGAAGAGGCGAGGCTGGAACAAGTCCAGCTGCTGCAGTTTCTCTGGGTCCTGGGTCAGCGTGGCTGAAAACAGCAGTTTCTGTAAGGGTATCTGAGGAGAGCAGGAGCTGAAAGAAACAGCACATGGAAACCAGGCTTTGAGTACGGGGCAAAGGAGCTCCACCACAAGTGCCTTCAGATGATGTTACAAAGGGAAGCAATTAACTCTCCATGATGCTCTTTTCTTGCCTTTCCTATAGGTTTTTTTCCACCCTTGTTTTATGGTGGAGTTCACAGATCAAAATGATCAGTGCCCTCAGCCTGCAGGGATCTGTTTCTCCTGCACACATCCCTGCACCCTGGTTACCCATGTGCTCATTCTAGTCACATCCTTCCTTCGCCACTGATCTCAGCTTCTGACACATCTCTACCACTGCTGTATGAAAACAGCAGCTGCAGATAGTTAATTGCAAGAGTTTTCCTCCAAATCCATTACTCAGCTCTGCTGGAGGGCATTACTACAGTTACTGTGCAAATGAATCACAGATTGCAATATTTGGGCATTCTTTTGATGGTCCTTTAGTCTAAATGAGGAAAGTCTGGAGAATACAATACTTAGTCTAAAGGACATTCTCTAGCATCAGCTGTTCACTGCCTTACTTTGGTAGACATTTCTCAGAGGAAAGGGACTTTGAGAGTCCCTGTGGGAGGTACTGTGGAGCAGGACAGTGACACCCAGACCTGGTAACCATGTTATCAGCACAAAGAAGTGCATTCTGCAACTCACCTGGCTGCTGTTACAGGCCCTGGTTTGGTCCTCTGAAAAAGCATGTTGGAGCCAGAGTCATCTTCTACTTGGAATGCAGCTTTGACAATTTGGTTCAGACAGTTCTGGTGCATGTCATCAATCATACGGTCTGCTTCATCTATGATCTGAATTCACAGGGATGAAAAATACCCCTTATTAAATACTGGGAGCTTTTTGTTTTCCTTTTTTTAATCTGTAACAAGTGAGCCAGAATGTAAGATAAGGGAAGCTTCTAGTCTACAGAATTGCTTTCTCTGCCCATCCTTACTCTGAGTTTGCAAAAGGCCAAGAGAAAAGGGGAAGTGGGTGGATGCTTGGGTGTCACGAGTTGGAATAAAACATCTCGTGACTGCTGCCTTTGGAATCTGGAGCGTAGACAGGCCCACACAACAGTTCCAACAGGGATATATTTATGTTCCATGCAAGAAGAAAGCAGGAATTACAGCTGTCACAGGCAGTGCCCTCAGATGGGAGACCCGTGGAGCCAACTCACCAGGAAGCGAAGCTGCGTCAGGCTGAAGCCTGGGGTCTGCCTAATGTGATCCGTGAGCCGCCCTGGCGTGGCCACAACAATGTCAGCCAGGCTGCAGTAGCCTGTCACTCTGAAAGGACAAGCAGCCCATGAGTAAGTCTCTCTCTTCACCATAACACACGTAGCAGAGATCCTGGCTCAGCAGACCTTACGGTTTTCCTACCACTCAATTAACTGAGAAACAATAAAATTCAAATGTGCACTTGAGTTCAGAGAGCACGTGGAGGCAGTGCTGGACACCAGACCCCCAGTCTGCACTGTACTGCCTCATTTTAAATAGAAAGTGTCGTTCTCCACTGCTCTTAAAAAAAGCTTAATTGCAGCAAAATCCCAGACAGTCACTTGCTCCTGTGGGCATAAGGTAAACACCTGCATTTTATTCAGCTGGTGAAGAACCCCAAAAATCTAGTAAAACATAACAATCACAAAAAAGGGGTAGTAGCAGGCACTATGAAAACAGAACCACCGGTGTCCAGCACATAATCCCACTATCCAAAACCATGACAGCACGATGGTGTGCTGCAACAGCCTGTTTTTTGACCCCTGTTCCGTGAGATTAATTAGTTTACAATCTCTATAAACCTTATCCAAATACCTTTTAACCTACTTTTTCTGGACAAGCATCTCCTGCTCCTTTGCAAAAGATTTCTGGCCAGTAATCAAAACGACCTTCAGACCCGTCCCATCAGTGTAAACGTTGAACACTTTACTCACCTGCAAAGAGATGAGCTTTGTCAGCTGCCACAGAAACGCTTGAAGTAATACTTTGCATCACAGTAACAACATCAAACTCACTGATGGCTCTTCCACAGGCTTCAAAGAAAGGCCCAAGAACTGGCTGCACCAGCCTGTCCCTCGGCCCAGTTCTGCTCAGAGAGACAGTGAAGAGCCACATACCTGTTGTGCCAGTTCTTTGGTGGGCAGAACAACCAGAGCTCGCACGTGGCAAACAACTCGATCTAACAGAACCTGCCAAAATAAAGACCAAATGAGTGCCTGAAAGCAGGGGGGAAAGAATGGGGTTCTTGTACTTAACCCAGTTAGAAGAGATGGGCTTGACACATCCTCTGTTTTATGTTTCCCTTTTTCTCCCTCCACCCTCCCAGCTCCTCATGCTGTGCCTGCTGTCTGAGGAAAGGAGTGGGATGCCGACATGAGGATCCCTCAGACACCTCCGAGCTAAAAATCCTGCTGCCTTATGTCCACAAATTCCTTGGCTTTTTAACATAACTCCTAAGCTGTGGTTTCGCTCGACCAAAAGCAAGCCCAGCTTTTTCCCTGCAGATATTTCCCTAGGGAGAACTCACCTGCACAATGGGTATGACGAACGCCAGGGTTTTCCCACTGCCCGTGGGTGCCGAGACGCAGATGTCCTTGGGGCGGTATCCCCCCTGCCCCATCAGGTACCCGTTGGAGGCACTCTGGAGAATGGCAGGAATCACCTCTGCCTGAACTGAGCGAAACCAGAAACAAGCACAAAAGACACCGTTGATGAACTCTCTCATACCCTTAAAATGTGACATGAAAGCATTCTTTAGGTGAGAAAACACATGCTGGCTTTCCAACAAACCCCTGACGGGCCTCTGACACACCCCAAGCCTCCAGGCTCAGCTGGACCAAGTAACTGACTGAAGGTCACCCTCCTACCCTTATCCTTGCTTCCAGCTGTGCTTTCTACTTATTTAACATCTGGCAGTTATTGTACTTGTTTGCAAAACCAGTAAAATAACAGAAAATCAACAATTAATTTTTTTTGTTTGAATGTTTTTCTGGTACTTTAATGAGTTGAATGAGTTCCCAGAGAGCTCTGATCAGCAGCAGAGATGGTGGAAAATAAGGAGCTAAAACACATGCTTGGCATAAGGAGGGAAATTGTGAGGACACAAGTAAGACTTCCCTCTTTGGGCAGCTCTGAGCCATTACTTTAAGCTGTACCTATGAGTAGGTAACAGACTTTTATTCAGCCTAGAAAATGAAAGGTTAAAGCTGATGCAATCACTTGCATGCATCAAACTTGGCTTTTCCTATGTTTTACCTCACTGACTACACAAAATACTCAGCACCAGACTGCAGGAAATCTGCAAATCAGTTCAGAAAAAAACTTAAGCACTGTCACGATACCTGGGAAAAAGGACTCTATCCCATTCATTTGCAGCTTTTTCAGCAGGCGGGGATGGATTCCTGGGACATCTCTGATTGGACACAGATTGTCTTTGATACGTTTTTGCACTCGTTTGGGTTCAGCAAGCCATTGTGGCAAGAAGGGCTGAACCTGAGGTGAGGGAAAGAAGAATATGGCAATGCCATACGTAAAACAAACCTGTAAGATGCATGTTCCCTCCTGACCATCATCACAACCCAGTCAAGCTCAAAGTACCTTCTGCACTGGCTTTCTGTCATAGTCTCCGAGAATTGTCAAACTGGAGGGTGGATAATTTGCCTCTTCCCCAGAGGCTGCTAAGGGCAGCTCCTCCTTTGTGCTTTGATTTTCATTAGTTCTTTCATTCTTCTCTTTCTTTCCTGTTTCATCTCCTTCTGTTTCCTCATCTGTCTTCTTCCTTTTAGAAGACTTACTTCTAACATTGTTCCTATTTTCCTGTTGTTCGATGTCTTCTTCAGAATCTGGAACGTTGATAACAGGAATGCAAAGCCACAGGTCAGAATGTGTTACAGAAAAGGGATGGAGGCAACATTTTACAATGTAGGACTTCAGCAACAACTTGCAAACTCCTCTTTTTTCCCTAAATCCAAGTGCAAAAGCCTTGTTAGTATGGAGGCAACAAGACTTGAGGTGACATACTTCCCTCCCCCCCTTACACTAAATTAATCCTCAAAGTTTGCAATTTGGGGCTTTCCACTGAAAAAAAAAGAACTACTTTGTGAACGTATTAAGCAGAGGAAAACAAAATCAGGTAAATTGGGCAAGGTACTCAAAAGAGCAACTCGTGTCCGGTTTTCTGTGAAGGACTGTCGACCACAATGAACTGAAATCCTACAGCCTGTTACCTGCTTCAGTCCTCTCCCGCTGCACTTTCGACTTTCTTCGTTTTTCTTCCTTCTTCTTCGCGGGGCTGCTGCCATCTGCTGCCTGCTCAGTGCCTGCCCTGCCTTCAGCGGAGCTGCGGGGCCGGTTTGCCTTTAGCTTCTTCTGCCCTTGCGCACCGGGCTGCTCTTCACCCTCCCTCTTCCTCTTCCCTTTACGTTCCGCGGGCTCATCCCCGGGTCTCAGCCCCGCGGCCCCCGGGCCTTCCTCCCCTCCTTGGGACTGCGCCTCCCGCTGCTTCTTCAGCTGCCGCGCCCTCGCCTGCTGCCGCAGCCGCTCCAGCAGGACCCGCGCCCGGTCCTCCGCCTCAACGCCGCCCTCCTGCTGCTGCTGCTCCTCCTCCTCCCCGCCGTACCTGAAAGAGCACAGACAAAGGCCCCTCAGGCACCAGCCGTCCACCCTACCCGAGGTCGAGGCAGCGGCTGGGACAGGGGCAGAGGCCGGGACAGGGATGGGGAGAGGGATAGGCGGAGGGATCAGGACAGGGATAGGGGCAGGGACAGGGGCAGTGGCCGGGCCGGCGGTACCTGTTGATGCAGAACAGCGCCATGACTGCGCCGCGCCGCCCGCGCGCACCGAGATGACGTCATCACAACGAGGCGCCGGCGGAAGGCTCCAGAAGGCCGGGGCGGGTGGCGCCCCCGCAAAAGGACGGCGTGGGGGGTACCCTGAGAGGACCCTGAGGGGAGGGGAGCGATCGCCCTGCACAGGGAGCGTCGGAGCGGGGCGGGCAGGGAGAGAGCACCGAGTGTGTGCGGCACAGAGCACAGCAACCGTGCGGGACACTCAGAGAGCACAGCATCCGTGTGGGACGGGCCGGGAGAGCACAGCATCTGTGCAGGACAGGGCAGGAGAGCACAGCATCCGTGTGGGACAGGCTGGGAGACAGCACAGCATCAGCACGGGACACGTTGGCACACAACACCAAAGCTTCCCACAGCGCTGCANAACCGTGCGGGACACTCAGAGAGCGCAGCATCCGTGTGGGACGGGCCGGGAGAGCACAGCATCTGTGCAGGACAGGGCAGGAGAGCACAGCATCCGTGTGGGACAGGCTGGCAGACAGCACAGCATCAGCACGGGACACGTTGGCACACAACACCAAAGCTTCCCACAGCGCTGCAGGCACCAGCACAGCTCCCACAGCACTGAGGGCCTCTCCCACTGTGTGGAGCAGGCAGTGTAAGCAACGTGGACGACACCATTTCAACTCAGTGAGCAAAAGCACTCCTTCCTTGCTTGTTTGGCCCCACGCAGCTGGCACATTCCCAGAAGAAAGCTGCCCTGAAGGAGCAGGCACAGGGATGGCCAAAGGACTGCTTCCACAGAGGCAATGGCAGACACAGGCCAAAAACAAACCTCAGAGTGACAAGGAGCCCTGAAGGCACCTACAGCCACCGGGACACAGCAAGGTAAAAATCACCCTGGACTGCTGTAGGGAAGCAGCCACAGGCACCACCACTGTACTGTGAAACACTGTGTCTGAGAAAAACAGGCAAACCCAAAGCATTCCTTTTGTTTGCTTTAGGATCAGTGGCACAGACATGTTAGCAATTGCCCAACTCCATCCCCAACCTGCCAAAGCCTACACCACACGCAGCTTACTTCTAAATCTTTATTTGTTTTCCACACAGAGAAAACAGAGGAATGTTGAAGCAGCATTATTTAAACACACTAGAAAGGAGCCATCAATCTGTGAGAGTGCACAAAATGCAACACGGGGCCATTTGTGCTGTGGTCTCTGCTACAGGGCAGGGTGAGGGGAGGTCCAGGAGCAGCCTCTTCAGGCAGACAGGAGAGCTCTACGCGAAGGTGGAGCCGTTCCAGCCCACGTTGGCAGCATTCATGTCAAAGTAGTTGATGTAGACCCTGCAGAAGAAGCACAGGAGGACACAACAACAACCTTATTAACTCATTTATATAAGTCATGGTTGAGATGGGACAATACAACAGGGAACAGTGCTTCCCATTCCTCTGCTTCAAGAAGTTTCAAGCTTCATTTTCACTGAAATCTGACTTCTCTGGTGGAACCTCCAAACAGACAACATTCCTCAGAGTCCCTGGAACTTTACTTTTTATGCTTTTTTAAAATACAAACTCTTCTGCAGTCAGGGGCTGCCCAGACACCAGACAGCTGTCGGTTAGTAGCCCGTCAAGAATTTCCGGGGATCAAACCCTTTTGTTTCCAAGCACTGCAGTCCCTCACACGTGTCACACAGACAGGTAGCCCCAGAGAGCCAGGCAGGCCCTCAGGGCTGGCTCTGTACATCTCCCTTCCAGCCCCCAGGCAGCAGGTTTTCTTCATCTTCACAGCTGCAGGCAGACACTCTCCCAGGGCTCCACAGCCAGCGAGGGAGCTGCTCACAGCCTGCTGGCCTCTACTTTGTCTTTCAGCTCCATCCTGTTACTGCTTCTCCCATGTGCTTTCAGCCTCTCTTCACCAGAGGACAAGACATCACACCTCAGAGGCATAAGACACTGCGCAACTTGTCAGTGCTGTGGTGTTTTTCCCTGCCCTGAGAGCAGGAAGCCATTGAACAGAGAACTCTCCAGGGAAAGACACAAGCATCAAACTTTTAATTCGACATGAAAATGCTGCAAGCAACCACTTTGTGTTTTCCCAAGCCCATGGACTTATTTCTGGCTTTTTGTATTTTTAAACCAACTTCTGAAATCAGTTTCAGGAAGCCAGACATATAAGGTTAACCCACGTCCCAAGCCTTACCTGTCTGCAGACACATGCAAGTGCTTCGAGATGAGATCACACAGCATCTTGGTGTAAGTCTTGTTCTGCTGCCCTCCTATTTTGCCGATGCTGTAGAGGCTGCAGAGCGCGCAGGGATCGGTGGAGCCCCCGAAGGACATCATCTGATCAGGTATGATGTGCACAGCTATGTACTGCGGGAGGAAAACACAGTTACAGCCCATCTGACCCGCCCTCCCATGACACAAACTTGCTTTAGGGACCAACTTTAACAGTGCAGTTGTATTGGGGTCAGCCTACTCATCAGTGCTGCCCTCTGCGCCCTTCCCAGACCCAGGGGAGGCATCAGCAGCTCACTGGGGTACAACCGGGGGGGCTGCGGGGACCCTCGGCCCGGCTGTCAGCTTCAGGCATGAGGCTGTGTGTGCAAAGCCGGCCGGCACCACGGGCACTCCTGCCCGCCACAGCACCGCGGCACGGGGAGATAAAGGCCCGAAATCTGTGCGTGCCAGAGCTCACATCCCCAGATCACGGGCTGAGCCACCGGCCCTGCCCGAGAACCTGGCATCGAATCGGCCTTATCGGGCTCCGAAGGTCCGGCTCGTGGAGGCCGTGTCGGATGGCGGGACACGGAGCTGCCCGGACGGAGGCACAGCCCGCAGGAGCGCTCGCTATCTGCCCGAGCCCCTGCCCAGGCGGGTCCGTGCCGCCGCGCAACTCCGCCGCTCAAATCCCCACCGCCAGCACAGGCGCAGCACATCCCCGGCTACGTGAGGGCCGAGCTCCTGCAGGCCGGCTGCCGCAGCGGGCTGGCGGCCTCCACACGGGCAGGGCCGGGCTGCGGGAGGCCCGGCACGGCGGGATGGAACGGGCACAAGCCCCTTCCACA